>CAJQZJ010033689.1:2036141-2067139 GCA_907164525.1 Lophiomys imhausi | reverse complement strand
TCAACCACCTCAGAGACCTGAGAGGGATGAATATATCTGGTTTTATAGGAAGTACAGGGCCTGCAGCTTCCAATACTAAGAAATGACATACCAGTGGCTGCCTGGACAGTTCCCATTTTCTCTCCAGACATTACAGCATCACTCTTCAGTCGTTTGGCCCTGCTTCTCTGACAGACATTGATTGTAGAGCAGGGGTTATGAAGGACTTACCTACCCTGTCTTGGCAGAGCTAGGCTGTCGACTTACCTGCTTCCAGGTTTTGTCCTTTTTGGACAGCATTCTGTCTACAGTTGGAGCAAGGGGCTTTTCCTACCAAGAGATAGGCTTACCATGTTCTTAATTTCATTATTTTGTTTAATTTTGAAACTGCATTTTATTTTCACTTCTACCATTCCTTCCCCACTCTAAATGCTCCTATATACCCCTCCCTGCTCTCCTTAAAATTTATGACCTCTTTTTAATATCAATTAATATTTCATTCATATATGCATTTGATATACATATATATTCTTGTATATAACCTGATGAGTCCCTATAATGTCTCTTGTATTTATGTTTTATCTTACATGTCTTTAAAGTAGTACATAAACAAAATTTTTCTTCTTGGAAATATGGACAGGAAATTCATTTTTTAATGTTTATTTATTAATTCAATTTACATCTCCATCATAGCCCCCTCCTTCCAACCCTCCCAGATCCACCCATCCACCCTCAATCCCCTCTCCCACATATCCTCCTTCTTTGGTGTGGGGAGCTCCCACATATCAGCCCCCTCAGTTCATCAGTAACATGTGGGGGCTAAGAGCTTCCTTCTCACTGGGGCCCAACATGGCAGTTCCACTAGGGTGAAGTGTCCCACTAACAAGTAACAAAGTCCATGTTACTGTTCCTTTGTGTTTGGTTATTGTAGGATGGTTATCCTGTATTATATGTCTAAAATCCAGTTATAAGTGAATAGATGCCATGTGCATCTTTCTGAGTCTGGGTTAGCTCACTCAGGATTAGCTTTTCTAGTTCCACCCATTTGGCTGCAAATTGCATGATTTCCTTGTTTCTAATAGCTGAGTAGTATTCCATTGTGTAAATGGACCACAGTTTTTTGTGAGTTTTTTGTTTTGTTTTGTTTTGTTTTTTATCCATTCTTTGGTTGAGGGACATCTGGGTTGTTTCCAGTTTCTAGCTATTACAAATAGAGCTGCTATGAATGCAGATGAGGAGATGTCCTTGTGGTTTGGTGAGGAATTGTTTGGGTGGATACCCAGAAGTGGTATGCCTGGGATTTGAGGTAGAGCTATTCCAAGTTATCTAAGATATTGCTAGACTGATTTCCATAGTGGTTGTACAAGTTTTCACTTCCACCAGCAATGAAGGAGTGTTCCCCTTTCTCTGCAACCTCGACAGCATGTGCTAGAACTATTTAGTATGTATTAGATTTCAAAAAGTTTACATTTGTTAGATCTATAAACTCAAAGTTATAATAGTTAATATTTCAGTTGTAAATCAAAATGTAAATTATTTGATTTAAATAATTTTGAAGAACTACTTTAATAACCAACATAATCTCATCACAGTTGCCCAAAGCCATACATGGCTTGAGAAAATTATGCTGGATATATATATATATATATATATATATATATATATATATATATATATTAGTAATTTCTGATCATCATCTGAAAATAATTTTTAAAATCTTGAATTTATTATTTAATAAGTTGTTCTCATGAGAAAATTACAGTATAGTCCAGGTGTCTTTTTGAGGCAGCTCTCCAACACAGGATTTCAGAAGTGAGGAAAATCTAGTCCCCATTCTTCCTTAAGCTGTTTTCTAGTCCTCACTGAGGAATAAGATGTTAAGGACTAAGCTACATTCAAGAAAAATTCACTGATGGATACTAAGGATCCTAAATTTCTACTTTATCTACCAGCAGCTGGTTATTTAAGTGAATTGGGTATTTTTCTGAAATGTCTGTATATAGAGCACTCATTACATGGTTGGCCTCAATTTTTACAACACAATTATGCTAGGAGAAGAGCAACAAAACAAGATTTGTATTCTGAAAGATTTGTAGTTCTAGCCAAGATATGCTAACAAGTGCCACATTTATTCTTTTGAAAAATCTAACATAATGAACATTTCATATTCAGAAAAAAATTCTGAGAATATTGGATACCATCACCAAGAATGGTGATCTAAGAGAAGTAGGAACCGACGAGTTTAGCCTTGCAGATACCTCAGTGTACTAGGTAGGAAATTCTCTTTTCTAAGGAAAGGGTGTTCCAAAACCCTCTCATTCTCTCTGTGGAAGGAAGTGAGAATCAGGTAGTGTTTAGAAGCTGAAGTAAGGAATGGAGGTGGGGGACTGTAGTTTAAAATAATTCCAAGCATCATAGAACATAGGCACCATAATCTCTTCAGAATTTTTTTCTGATAATGGACACATGACTTTGAGGAAGATCACACCAAAGCCATGCAGAGGACCAATTGGAGAATCAGAGAAAAAGGAAGCTAATTCATATAATACTAGAAATGTTTTCAGTACACATCATTAAAAAATAATGTGTGCCTTTATCCCAAGAGGGGAACACGTTTCAGTCAGACTAAACGTGATTTTCTCCATAACAAAGATGAAAAGCATAGCACATTAAGGAAGGATCCATCATATTTTTTTCTAATTTTAAAACCATTATGTAAATAGTGTCCACGAATATTTGTAGGAAATATAAAATATCTTGAATATAATACAGTAAAAATCATTAGGGAAATTATAATGAAAAACAAATATTTTGTAGAAGTTGGGCATAGAAACATACAGAAAAGCTAAATTAATGAATTGAAACTCACAACTGATACAGTTGTTAGCAATAGAAGACAAAGCTATGAAAAATATATGCCTGTGCTCTGTATGTTCCAAAGTTAATTATAGGCACTTTAAAGAAAATTAAAAAAAAAAAACCCACAAGCAACAGTGTCTGAAGGAAGAATCTTGTCTCATAGTTCCATGGTGATTGTTCTGTGATAAACTACTAAACAGCATGGTAGATGTTGCTAGTATGTGCCAGTGTGCTTATGTGTATTTTCATGTGTGTTTATGTGTGTGTGTATGTGTGAGAATGTATGTCATGATCTTGCAAACATAGTAACAGACACAATTAATAAACTTTAAGAAGTAAAGTGGGATTTACAAATGAAGAAGAGAAAATTGAATTAGCTGTCAACTTCAAGTGTCCTATTTTACAGGGGCTTTAATTTCTCAACAGCAGCTGGGCAAGCTGTGGTGGTACAAGGCTTTAGTCCCAGTGCTTGAGAAGGAGAGGCAAGCTGATCTCTGAGAGTTCAAGCCATCCTAGTTTATACACATAGCTAGTTCCAGGCCAGCTGGTGTTATATACTGAGTCATGCCCCAAAATCAAAACCCAAACCAATAAAACCAAAAAATAAAAATGAAATTTAAAAAGCAGTTTGGAGCTATATTTACAGGGATATTTACTCTAGAAATAATCCTTTTTGGATGGATATACAATTCATTTCTTTCAATCGTTTAACAATTTACACAAAGAAAACCTTACTTGTGTTTTAATAAAAACAAATGTTAATTGAGAATTGAAACCTTTCTGTATTTTAAATTAGCTTAAAATGAACAATGTTCCTTATGATATTTTCATTCATACTTTGTTGTGTGAAAGTCAACTTTTTTCAATTAAATAAAACACTTTTATTTTGGGAAAAGTTTTTTACAAGAAGTAAGAGTCTCAGTACATCACAGAACTACATATGTTGAAGCCTGCTCTCACTTCCATAATGAATTATTACTTGTGAAGATAGAGGGACTTCATGGGGCAAAAGGATTGTGATGAACTAGACATTGTTTCTTTCTGATGATGCAGAGAATTACCACAACCTAGTGACTTCACATGGCATAAATTTACTGCCTTCTTTGCCTTAAACAGGTCTTGTGGATGAAAATCTTCTCCACATTGGCAGAGCCTTCTACAAAATAGAGATAATCCCTTTGCAGTTTTCTCATAATCTGAAATTCCCTGTTTATATCCTATCCTCTGTTGAGGGAAGGTCTAGTATCATTGCTTCTGATAGGTTGAATTCAATGCTGAGATCTGGTTACAGCCCCTTTTGAGGCATTCTCTTGATTGGTTAATAAAAGTCGCTTATGGCCAATTAGCTGGGCAGAAAGACGGGACTTCCTGAGATTAGACAGGAACCCTGGGCACACACAGAGACTCTCTCTCTTTCCGCTGGGAGACACAGAAGGAGACAGACATCTGGAGAATGCTGAAAGGTAATCACAGGCACATGGCAGTTTGGGATTAGGTGATCCAGGTTAACTTAGAGCAGCTAATTGAGAGTCTACCCAGCTAAGGGCTAAGCATTAAAATATTAAAAGGTCTTGGTGTATTTAATTATTGGGGAAAAGACTGTGGTGGCTTATAGGCCTTCAGTCCAAGCAGTCCTGGGATGTTGGTTTTCCAGACTCCCTGACTTACCTCGAGCTCAGGCGAATCTCCTGCCAAACTGCTGGTAATTGTACTGGCCTAATATAACAACTTATATTAATTAACAGAGTTTTGGTTATAGGTGGTATAGGCCACACTTGGTCCCTGGGATTTTTTTCTCCAGGATAAGTTAGGCAACCAGTTAAGGCATGCGGGCAAGGGGACCTCTGTCAAGCTGCCGGCTACTCTGCCATCCTAATCTTACAGTTTATATTTACTAATAGCTACAATAATTAATTAATTTGTAGTTTCAATCCTCCTTCACAAAGCGCTTATCAGTCTGACTGATGCTTGTTCTGGAGTCTTTCTCTGTGTCCTTCCCAACTTCCTCTTGTAAGGAACATATGTGAGGTTCCCCAGACAAACAAGGAGTATCTTCTAGCTCAAGATCCTTAACTGAATCCCATCCCACTGGCACATCTGTTTTCTTCATGAGTGACACTGTATTCATACATGGGAGGGGTGGATTGTAAATGTCTTTGGGGACCACTATTTGATTCACCCCACTTTCTAACATCTGTAAACAAGTCCAGGGATTAGGTGCATGTTTAACTACAAGTTACAAAACTAGTGATTTTCCAAGACAGAGTAGAAGACAAAGGTTCTGATCTCAGAGGTAGCAAAATACTTTGCCATCCCAAAGATGGCAAAGAAACGAGTATGACTCTGTTGGTTTGAATGAGAGTGCCCCCCCCCAGAGTCTCAGGCATTTGAACAGGTGGTCTCTAGTTGGCGGCACAGTTTGGGCAGATTTGGGTGGTGCGGCTTGCTGGATGAGATGTGTCACTGGTGCAGGCTTTGAATGTAGTTTTTGCTCCTAGTTCTCTTTGTTGCTTCTCATTGTGCTTGTGTTTCAAAATGTGAGATCTTGCTTCTGCTCCAGCCAAAATGTCTGCTGTCATTTGCCAAAATGTTTCTCCCATTATAACTCTAAATTCTGGAACTGTGGGTCTCAATAACTCTTCTATAAGTTGTTTCGGTCATAGTACTTTATCACTCTAAAAGAAAAACAACTAGCATAATGATTAAATGTGTTGGAGAACTAGAATTAAAATTACTACTTAATGCAGACCTTGAAAATATAGGAAATATCACTGAGAATTTCATGTGATACAACTCGAACACTAGCATTGTATGAAAATTTAGAAATTTTTAAAAACTCTCTTTTTCTTTTTTTTTCCTTTTTGAAAAACTAACAGTAATCACTGGGTGATTATAAAGTCAGTGGGAAAGGATATCAGTTTCACCTTCTGGGTCTACTGCATGTTGTAGTGACTGTCTGCCAAACCCAAAAGCTCTCAATTAGCAAGAAAATTGTCCTGTTGTTCAGACTCTCAGCTCTAACTATATACTTCATCTTCACTTTCTCATACCCAGCACCTTTATCAAGGAATTCAAGTCTCTTCCATAAGTCCTTTGAGGTAGATAAATCAAGCATATCCTGTGAGTTCTGAACAGATAGAATACTGTAAGGCATGTTATTTGCTACAACTGTGCCAGTATTACGTATTTAAATAAAATAATGATTTCTTTATATGAGTACTTTTCATCTCCATTACCAAGGACAAGTAACAAATTAAAACAACTTTTATTAGTTTCCCAAAAGTGTGAGATAAAGGATTTCATATGAGTATGTGTGACACCAAATTATATTTGCATATCTCTCAAGTCTACCTTCATTTATTTCTGCTGATAAAGAAGTTTTAGCTGACAAGTTTTGCCAACACACTAATTAGCTCTCTGTTTCAGAGTTTTCTGTGTGAGTCCAGTTGTAACTTCTGTGTTTATTGTCAGGCACCAGAAAAGAACATACTGTTTTAAAGGCTGATAGGTTATTATCATGAAAAATAGTGGATTTTTGACTGTTTCTTTAATTTTGTATCATGTTATACCAGTAAGCAAAACAAACTTTGGAGGTTTGTTTCTCTAATTTTATGTCATATGATTTTAATATGCATTTTTGTCTTTTAGCATCCTGTTACATGGATGTAATGTTGAATTTCCCTTGTGTCAACTGGTAAGATAAGACTTACAAGTTTTCAAGTAAATGTTCATCATATACTATGGAAAGTTTAGATACATCTCAAATGGCAGTAAGGTAGAAAACGACACTTAAAAACTCACTATTGCAGTACCTGTGACCAGCTTCAAATGACATTAAATTTAATTTTATGTCTTTCATTTGTTACTAGATTGAAAAGGGCAAAATGTAAATGAGTAGGATGAATTCCATCCTGGTAGAAAATAGGTGAACAAATAAAAAAAGAAATTCTGCCCTTCCCTGTTCTCGGTCGATGATGAAATAGCACCTTCTCACACTTTGATTTCAGTTATGACATGTAGTGTGCTTTGATCTATGGAAGCAGGCAGACCAAAAACAAAACAAAACAAAAAGTGAAAAGTCTTCTCCATAGACGCTTAGGTACATCTCCTTCATAAAAATATTTATCCAGTTTAATAATGAGCAAAATTCACAATATGAGACCATTAATAAACTGTGACCCCCAAGGAGCTTGAATGACCAGAAACCTTCTTTTGACTGTAAATATATACATGGTGAATAAATCCTGGGTATTTCAAATCATTGAGGTCTAGATTGGAGGACTAGTTTATCAAATCCTAGCCCATTCTAATTCATATACTTAAAGTTTTATTTAAATTTCTTCATTCTCTTCTTTAGCTGTATTTTAATACTAATTCATTTGCATTCCATAAAATATAATTTATAAACAATTATTTTAAATTACCACAAGTCTTTTTTAAAATTGTGGCAATATATTTAGTGTTTCAAATGGATTGCTGAACTTATTAGTGAAAACTTGCTGATTGATGTTGTTAGCACCATTGTACAGATAAGTAAATTGGAGTTCAAGGTTTTATAGTTATTTTGTTTTATATTTTGATTGTTTGACAATTTCATACATTCATATAATGTATTTTGATCAAATCCACCACCATTCACTCCCTCCAATTTCTCCTATACCCCCACTACTTTCCCTCCCAAATCCTCGCTCTTTTTTTCTTAGACCCACCTTTTAAAGCTGCCTGTATGTTCACATATGTAGGATCACCCATAATTTGTAGCTTATCATACATGGAATAAAAGTCTGACATTTCCTGCCAGGATCAGTATACTGCCAATCGTTCCTAGTGATAGCCGTTTTGTTAAGGGTGGAACTCCATGAGGCCTTCCCTCATCAGTGACGGGATTTTGGTTGGCTTAATGATGTCTAGGTATGGTGCCTGTGAAGATACTGGCACAATCACCATTCATGTGCTCAATATTGCTGTCAAGTTGGGAAAATGCTGCTTAGCTGCTGATACAGATGTCCACTGTATGGATCATACAGTCTTTTGTCTTTCTTAGCTTCTTCCTGAAGGGTCTGTGACCTAGCCAGTTACAGATTTCTGTCCTGGTTAAAGTTTCTAACTTATATGGTAATCTTCAGAAAGTGGTTGGTTACTCCCTTAACTTCCATACTACTGTACCACTAGTAGGCATATCTTGTCAGACCAGTCACTAATGTAGCTCACTGGGTTCACAACTGGGTCAAATTATTTTCCTTTTGCAATACTGCATAACAAATTTAATAATTATTCAAACTATGCTGTATGGGTGAACTTTATAGGACAGTATCAGCTGGATATCTTAATAAAAAAAAAGCCTACTGCCATTGGAGTGAAGAGGTAACTCACAACAGGAAAGTATTTACAAGCCGTCCAGCAAACAGAAGATTGGTGTATAGAATGCATTTATACAAACTTGAAAAACCTAAACACTAAATAAATAAATACCACCACACTGAAAAACTTGGGCATGGAATTAAATGGGAATTTTTCCCTTTTTATTTTCATTTTTGTAATTGAAAATAGTTTCTTCTCTATTACAACACATCCTGTCCACAGTTTTCCCTCCCTGTACTCCTCCCAGCTTCCTTCACATGCTGTCGCCCCCAGATTCACTCCTCTTCTGTTTCTGTTCAGAACAAAAGCAGACCCCCAAGAGATGACAACTTAACAGGATAAACCAAGATACAACAAGACAACACCTCTAGCCTGGACAAGGAGACACAATAGGAGGAAATGAGTCCCAATAACAGTCAAAAGAGTAAGAGACACACCTGCTTTCATGTTAGGAGTCCCACAAAAACATCAAGATAACAGCTATTACAAATATTCAGAGAACCTGGTGCAGATCCATCCAGGGCCTTTGCTTACTGCTTCAATCTCTGTGAATTCATATGAACCCTGTTTAGTTTATTTAGTGGACCATATTATTCTGGTGTCCTCCAACCCCTCTGACTGCTACAGTCTTTCTCCCCATCTTCCATGGGGTTCCCTGAGCTCAGAGGGGAGGAACTCAATGGAGACCTCCAATTTAGACTCTCAGTACAATGTGTGGCTGTGGGTCTCTCCACCTGCTCCCATCTGCTGCCAGAGGGAGCCCCTCTGATGATGACTGGACAAGCCACTGATCTGTGAGGACAGCAGCATATCAGTAAGATTCATTTCATTGGGTACTTATTTGTTTTTATTGTTTTTGTTTTTTATTTGCTCTGGTCAGTTGTGCTTGATTCTCTCAAAGTCTCTAAGCTACCCAGTCTCCATCTTCTGGCTCCTTCCCATGACATGGGCCTAAAGTTAAATCAAACATTGGTTGACAACTCCCTCAAGTTCTGTGCCACTGTTTCCCCAGCCTTGAAGGCAGGACAGATTGAGGGTGGACAATTCTCTGGCTGAGTTGTTATCCAGGTATCTCTTTCTGTAGCCTTCAGAGTGCCTTCCCAGATCAAAGATACTAGAATGTAGGGGAAAGTTCTGAAAAGAGTAAACACAAATGAATGAGGATTAAATTTTTTCTAAATATTCACTATTCTTACTGATCAGGAAAATGTAAATTAAAACTACTTACAGGTGTCATTTTACTCAAATCAGGATAACTAAGATTAAAATAATAAAAGAAAAAAGCCCATCAAGTGCCAATGTGGATGTGGGAAAGGAGAGAATTCACTCACTGTTTCCGGGACTGCAAACTGCCAATAAAGCTGCCATGGTTGTCCATGATCATTGTTGTGGCATTCACAGTAGCCAAGAAGTTGAAACAATGTACATCAATAGGTGACTGGAAAACAAAAACATGGTATAAATACAACTTAGAATATTATAACAATGGAAATAAAAGTTATGAAAATTTCAGATAAATGGATGGAGCTGCAAATGATCACTTTAAATCAAATAACTCCTAGCAGAAAGAAAAAAAATTCAGCTTTCTACCATATATGAATTCTAGATTACAATCTTTATGTACATATGTTTATATTGGAGTACCTATCAAAATCACAAAAGTAGTAAGGGACAGTGTTAAAGAATATTTTTATTTATAGCACATATATTTATTAGTAACTAAGAAGCACCTATAACACCCTAATACCTATCTTTGAACACCTAACTAACCCTACTTTATTTTCCTTAAATGGATATTAATATTTTTAGCATAGCTCCATGCAGGATAATCTGATTTACGGCAGTCCCAGCACGCAGTCCCTTACAAACTTAGTGTCCCTTGGGCCTAACTTTGCCAGTTCCCAAGGCCAGGTTATTTCAATCACCAATGTATGGCCAGTTTATAAAGTCAGTGTTTTCCAACTGTCACACTGAGGGTGACTCACTCCACTGGCCTCACTCACACTTCAGGCGCTCTGGAGTTCCAAGACAGATGCCTTTAGGGAACTCTTTCTCTCCAGCAGTCCTGTTGCTTCTCACAGCAACCAAAGTCATGCACAGCTTGTATGATTTCTTAGCCACGCCCCTTCAACAGGGCAGTTCACAGAACCATGGTCTCAACTGCACTCTGTCCATTTCAGCAAGGCAAAGGTACACCAAGCTTAACTGAATACTAATTCACTAAAGAAGCCTAACCTTAGGCCTGAGAACAGTGGGTATATGAAGACTTAAAAACAAAACAAAACAAAAACCAAAGAGGATAGCATGGTGATGAAAGGAGAAAAGGGGAATAATAACCCAGGAATAGTTAAATGAAGTGAGACATGGGAGGGCATATATGTCATTGTGGGTAAAAATATCTAGGAATAAATAGCTTTGAAAATACCATATAGAAACCTACTACTATAGAAGATTCTATACTAGTAAATGATGCTAGAAAGAAGTCATCATGAACCATAATCCCAAGAATTCTTTAAAAGGAATGAGAGATTTTGACACAGTGACACATACATACAGACAGAGATAGGAAGAATTTTACAAGATAGTGTTGCAGTGATGGAATGGTGCAATATATGAGCCAGGAGATATCCAGGGTAGACTGACACCCACCAGGGATATGTGTAAAAAGCATGGCTCTGCCAATATATAACATGCTCTTGACTAAACAACTAGGAAAGAATAACTGCAGCCTTTTAAGCCACTAAATCTATGGTAGTTTCTCAAGGTCCTAGGAAACAAATAGAATTGTATCATTGAATGCTATTAAATGTATCCTAAATCTCTTATGTAAAAATAAGAAAGTATATTAAACCCCAATGAGTAATTCACCTTTGCATTTCTTCACAATTTACTATTCATAACATAATAAAAATTTCATCATTTCTCAGTTCCAGGAAACTGGTCTGAACTTCAGCAATTCCAGATATTATTTTATAGAGATAATGGATGTTTTTTTTTCTTCTTTTACTTAGCATGCATAAAATATTTTTATGTGTACACATTTTGAGTCCTAAAAGCATAAAAGGTACCACAATAAATTTGTATCAAGCATTTCATGTAAGGTTATGTTTTTATTGAGATTTATAGATACTCATAAAGATATTTTCTTAGTCTAAAATTTAATGTTGCTATCCATATTTCTCTGAGAAGATGTATACTATAAACTGTAAGTTTAAGAAAGCCAGATCATAGAAATGTACTATTTTATCAAGATTCAGTCAAAGGGAATATCTTTCTTTCTTAACCTAACACAATTTAACATCATCTGGAAAGCATGTCACAATGTGGGATTATCTAGATTAGGTTGGTCTGTGGATGTATCTGTTCTGGGGTTACTTCATTATGCTAACTGATGTATGAAGACCCAGCCTAAATATTGGTGGCACCATTCCCTAGGTTTAAGTCCTATGTTGGTGGCACCATTCCCTAGGCTTAAGTCCTGTGTTGGTGGCACTATTCCCTGGGTTTAAGTCCTATACTCTATGAAAATAATAAAATAGAAAACAACCCTGACTCCTAAGCAAACACACATGCATTTTCTATCTGCTCTTGACTGCATCTGTGACAATTTGCTTCAAAATACTTCCATCTTGACTTCCCTGCAGTAATGGCCGTAACTGGGAACTATGAGCTAAGGTAAACCTGTATTTTTTGGAAGTTATTTTTGTCAGAGTATTACATCCCAGCAATTGGATGTGAAGCTAAAGCAGAATGGTGCTGAGAAGCTGGGCTATTAATTTGTTAAACCTCACTACATACCTTTAAACCTTTGGAA
This sequence comes from Lophiomys imhausi, assembly GCA_907164525.1. Classification (NCBI taxonomy): domain Eukaryota; kingdom Metazoa; phylum Chordata; class Mammalia; order Rodentia; family Muridae; genus Lophiomys; species Lophiomys imhausi. The sequence continues at coordinate 2,055,126 of CAJQZJ010033689.1, read as the reverse complement.
ACATTTTGTCAAAGAGTCTCAAAGTCTTTGTTACATTGAAACAAAGTGCAACAACAACAACAAAAAAACCTAGTGAGTGTTGCAAATAGAATGGCCCTTAATGGGCCATTTTAGAGGTAGCCTTGAAGTCATGACAGCCACGAAGACCAAGGACAATGGAACTATGGCTCATGTGGTTTAAGACAGTAAGAGCAGCTCTATCTGGATCTTGAATGGAGGTCATCCATGAGGTCCTTTGGCCAAGAATATGCCTTCATTCTGCTCTTGTTCAGAGAGCCTAAGTGAAGCTTAATTTAAAGATAATGGAATAGTATGTTCCACAGAGGAAAATGTCAAGGCAGACAATTTTTCAGGTCTCTACTGCACAAGCAACTGTCACTAATAAAATGATCAAGACAATTGTGGAGACATTTCTGAACAGGAAAACTATCCTGAAGGCAATATCCTACTACTTGGAGGAGACTCCATCTTCTGAAGATACAGACTCATTTTAACTTAAAAAGGTTAAGTTGAGTGGATTTCCTGCTTTTACAGCAACTTCCTAGTACACTCTTTCTTCAGGACCAGCACAGAGCGGCTTATATGTCTGTGGTTTCAAGGATCCAGGCTACAGCATAAACTGGTAGCAGAATATGCAATATTATAAATGCAATCCACGTGATATTTGTTTTGAAGGCTTGAGTAGCTTATGAAGATCATTGAGGAGCTGACACTAGTCACCATATGGCAGAGTTGCAGTCGCTGGGAAACAGCTCTCTTAGCCATTGTGTGGAGAAGTTAGGGTTATCTCTTTGTAATAATGAAGATTCCATGATATTGAACATGCCAACACTGTGAGATATCTTCCAAAGACAGCTGCAGTGGTAGAATGGCATTATCATAAAAAAGAAGTTTATGTGCTATATGTAGCAGACCTGGAGAAGTGCGGAACAAATAAGCCATTTAGAGCCCAGAAAATTACTAGACATGCTGCTGCAGGAGTTGGTATTTGTATGGATCTTGGGTTTCTTTTGATGTTACTGCTATGCTCCAATTCTCCCCTTTGTATAGTAATGTTTACTTGGGGCAATGTATGTTGGAAATATGTAACTTCCTTTGTTTTTATAAAACCTCAGCTAAGAGACTCCAGTCTTTTAAAGTTCTGGAATTTTTAAAGACTATGACGACTTTAAAGTTGGAGTATGTCCATTGTGAAAAAGTGTGAGGTTTGGTGCAAGAGGTAGAATATTTTCATTTAAAAGTAATGTGATTTGCATAAAGTAGACAATAAGGTGAGAAGGTGTGATGGTCATTGTCAACTGTCAACTTGACACATCAAGAATCATCTGAATAAATATTCTCAATGAGGAGTTATTTAGGTTTGGTTACCCTATGAGCAAGTTGGTGGAGCATGGTTTTGATTGTGTCAGTGTTTGTAGACTCAGCCTGAAGGAGGGCATTACTGTTCCCCTGGGTTTGAGTCCCAGACTGTAAAAGAAGGGAGCAAGCTGACCACAGGAATGCATGCGTTCACTTTCTCTCTGCTTTGGATTATGGATATGCCAGCTGCTTAAAGCCTTGACCTCCTCACAATGATGGACTGTATCATTAACTGTGAACTAAACTAAATCCTGATTCTCATTGGTTGTTTTATACAGAATATTTTGTGACAAAAAGAAGAAGGAGGAGGAGGAGGAGGAGGAGGAGGAGGAGGAGGAGGAGGAGGAGGAGGAGAAGAAGAAGAAGAAGAAGAAGAAGAAGAAGAAGAAGAAGAAGAAGAAGAAGAAGAAGAAGAAACATTCCTCCTGACATTTCTGCCCAGATCAGTACTACCAGCAGTAAAGAACCATCATGAGAAAATGTCTTTATGAAATTGAAGAATGTACCCGTTGTACCTACCAAGTTGACATTATAACAATCTGTAATTATTTCAGAATAATTGGCAAGCCATACTGTTCTCAAATATTTTACTTTTATGAGTGTACAATCATTGAAAAGTGTATTGTTTTTGCTACATAGATGTTTTTGTTTTTCATATTCTGTACATCTTAGAATAGTCATGCTAACATGGAAGGGAAAAATCTCATGTGTCCCCACCTATACACAAAGAAATACAAACTGATAAGGATTGCTGAGTATTTATAAAATGGTCTTCCCCAGGGTGAGTCCCCTTATTATTATTAAATACTGAGGATTAAACTATAAACTTACACATGTACAAGTAACACTGTATGTATATTTTATATTCAAGCATATTTACATATATGTTATTGTTATACAATATTAATTTTTTTTATTCAAGATTATTCATCCTTTTCTGAAATCCTTGGAGAATCTCTTTGTCTCCTTCTCCTTTACCCTTAGTTTGTTTCTCCATGTTCTTGTCTGGTTATGACAAACTATGACACATGTGCACAGGAATAGAAATCTACTGCTGTTCAATAACAACAAAAACAAACAGAATCAAGTTTGCCCTTATCACCTATGAACCAAGCAAGTTATGCCAGTATAATTAATATCCGTGTTGTTCTGACCTCACTGGTAAAATAACATAATAATAGATTGTAAATTACTGGCTTTTTTGTCAGAATTAAATTAAACATATCACGGCTAAACTATTTCTTAAAAGGCTTGTAAGACAAATAAACAGTAACTTCTGTAAATTGTATGAAAAGGAAATGTGTACATTTATGGCCCGGCTTTGTCATAGATATATTTTTAACAACTATTGTCATCAATAAATTGCTTATCTTTAGAATGATATTTATGGTTTGGCAACTCTCAGGCTTGTCAACTAATTTCCAAATCCACCTGAAGAGAGAGAGAGAGAGAGAGAGAGAGAGAGAGAGAGAGAGAGAGAGAGAGAGATTTAATTTTAACATTCATACTTAAGAATGACTGAGAAACTACATTAATTTCTCTAAAACATAAAAGATAAAGTGGCCTTGGAGTAGGGTTAGAGAAGCAGGAGATACAAAACACTGTACTCCTAAACAAAACGTAAGAGAGGAGGGAGCAGATGAGAGCTAAGTCAAGGCTTATGATCTGGTTGCTGCTTTAGTCTTTCCTTTGTGGTGAATCACGATGACAGAAGCTTCCTATAAACCCAGAATTTAAGTTGTTACCTCAGCTTCTGGGATAGAAATCCTAAAAACCCCTTCTGTGGATACTCCTGTAATACAAAGAAATAATGGAGGCCAGTATGACTTACATGGGTAAACTCTTTCTATAAAAATCATCATAGAATAAAAATATTACACTTTGTAGGTTGTACAGCCCATGTCACAACTTTTCAACTGTGGTCTTGTATTCAGAAAATAACCATAGACAATAATAACTAAAAACCATTTTAACAGTATGGGAATTTCAATTTTATGGGGTTTTTGGAAAAAAATATTCTTTTTGATAAATTTCAACTATTTTAACTATAAAAACCATTCCTGGCTAATTAACAGACAAACATTTATCATGTATCTGACAGATTCCATGTGCTATTTTTGAGTTCCCTGGTTTAATCAGACACTATAACACAGTCTCTGGAGTTCCAATGGTTTCTTTCCAGGAATCTTTAAAAGTGTTGTCCTTTCTTTTAAGTAGAGGAAATAGAATCAAGCCAGAATAGACCTTTAGTTAGGAAATTGAAAATACAAAATATCAGAAGTGAAAATAAACAAAAATAAAAACCATTGGAATACAACCATGTCCATAGGCAAAACTGAATGGTCCCTGTACAAATCAAAGCTGGAATAAACTGAAATACTGGAAAACAAACTTAAATCTCTTTATCATGATCCTACTTTCTAAATGTCTTTTGAAATCAAATCCTATCCCAAAAGAAAGATGTTATTACTTGGCACTATTAGCTAAGAAAGTATTCGTGTGAGAAACCAGGTCACAATGCATCCAATGACAGGAATTTATAAGGAGTTTGATTTTTTGTGTCACATTCCCATGAGTGATGACCATCAGTCTTGGAGCACAAGTTGGCTACCCATATGCATTTCAGTGTATAAGTATATTCTTTTCCATCAGATAAACTAGCTTGATATTTAAATCACCTCTTCTTACATGGGCAATACCTCTTGGCAACCTATGTCTACAAGAGAAGACATATCTAGAGATCTTACAACTTCTCTGAGAGTAAAATGCTTGTCTCAAAAGCAATAAAATATGTATTTGATCTCCAAAATCCACACAAAGATGAGGACTGTCCTTGATGTCTACTTCTTATTATACTGGAAGCTAATTTTCAGGCTGTTTAGGGAGAAAAGTAATGAACATATTTACCCAGCTGCAGACTCAGTGAATTACAGTAAGAACCAATCTGACATGATATGTCCATTTGTTCAGCAATGGCATGGAAGATAAAAAAGTCATCAACAGCTTTCTAAGTGAACTCTGAAAGAGGAAACTCATACTGTAAATCTAGCCAAGAATTTATGACTCGAGATCTCATAGATCCTAAGGGGAGCATATTACCATTAGTTTTCTAAACAGATACAGTATAAAACTGCCTTCTATTTATTTATTCCTAGACTCATTGATTAATGAATTTAATAATAATGATGAGAAATTTAGATACAAAATATCAAGCTTATAATCTCTTTCTGGGGAATCAGACAGAAGAATGAATACCTGAAATTCTCTGACCAACCTACATAGTCTAATTGGTAAACTTCAAGTCAATGAAAGGATCTATCACAGAGATTGGTCAACACTCCTGAGGAAGACATCTAGGGTTCTGATTAACACATAGGTACAATGTCATACAAATGGTACACCTTCATACACATCGATACATAAACAAACATACATGAACAAAAATATGCACCTATACACAGATATATGCCCCATGTAAAGCTTTAAATGTAAAGATATATGCCCCATGTAAAGCTTTAAATGTAAAGCCTGAAATGATTTTTCCTTAATCTCTAGGACGGAATGACAGAGAACAATGCATCTTCTCTTAAACCATAAGAGTAATAGTGCTCCACTAGACTCTCTTTATTCTCATACTGCTAAATCTCAATCATATTCTGAGTTCTATTAGACCATGAATCCACCTCATTGTACTCCTATTATATGTCAAAATTTCAAAAAGTAGAATATGATGATTAAATTTAATTGTACTTAATTATTGTAAATTGCTTACAGAATAACATATAATATTGCATTTCTATCTAAAAGAGGACAATTTACTATAGAGAATTTTAAATCATGCAACTAACTAGAACATTTACTGAATATAACCTTCTTGTCAATTTCTCCTGTTGTTTCTTAGCCCAAACTCCTGATCAACTGCTTCTGCTTTTGCATGCATTTATGGTACATGCATATGCATGAATGTGCAAACAAACATGGTGGTGCATGTGAGTACTCAAGTATGTAAAGAACAGAGGTGAGCATCATGTATTTTTTTGTTGTTGTTACTTTCTGAAATAGCATCTCCTGGTAAGCCTGAAACTCACTGATACAGCTAAACTATCTGGCCAGAGGGCTGGGGGAGTACACCTATTTTCAGCCCCCGCCCTGCTACCCCCACAAGGATTACAGATGATGATTCTCTTCCGTGTTTCTTATGAGGGCATTGGGGGTCCAAATTCAAGTTTTCATGTTTTTGTGGCAAGCACTGTACCAACTGAGTCATCTCCTCACACCCAATTTTTCCTCAAAATACTATAATAAGATATTTCCACTTCTCAAGCTTATGTCTTGCCTTCCTTCACTTTTCTATCTACATGTGTAAAAACTATCCTATGAGAGTACAGAAAACTTATCTTGAATTAAGTTTAATATAGGCTTTTTGACTCTTAATGATTTATTCACATTGTTTTTTAAAATGTCGTTAAGATGTTGTTCACATCAAATTGTTTTAAAGTTCCAATTCCATTGTTAAAATTTCTCAATGAGCATTTTCTATTTTACCAAGAAAAATTAATGAAATGTGCATTGAAATAAGATTTTCACTAAAATACTTAATCCCATTTATTTCAAGTGTTTAGCTTTGATGGACTTCTTTCAATGTCAATCCAAATCATGTTATAGAGGATTTAAATAATCAGAGGGATAATTTGTTTAATGGATAAAACTAGAAGAGTGCTTCCCCATCAATCACTGTGATAATTCTGAGTAAATGTCACATCAGTTCAGGAACACTGTATATTTAGGGGAATGTCCTAAGTGTTGAGAACAATAATCCACATTGAGGATGAGGGTGACACATCACGTCATGGTTGTTTCCTCTACACCCTAAAGTCTCACTTATTTCTCTTTCTGAGCATCCATGCTTTACATTCTTTGGACAAAGCTTTTCAGAGTAGACTAGAAGAATTTAAGAATGTTTTGTCTGATTTGATTCCTTCAGAATATTAGCTTGTTCATGACTTGAGATTAATATTTCGAGCTCTTTTGGAATGTTGGTGGAAGCATGGAAAATGATGGTAATAGGAACAGCTCAGGTTTCTAAGCAGGGTGATGCTGTGAGATGTACGACATATTGCCAAGATAGAGTACTAGAAAAATGAAAAAAATTTTCTGATTTTTTTCACATAAACATTCAATTATGACATTATGTTAATGCTAACTTCGAATAGAAGAATGGCTTTGCTTTCTACATTGCAAAGGAGGAGAGTAAAAGGGTGGGGTGATTGTTCCAATCTTTGAGTTCATGAATATTTGTGAAAATGGATAATATGGGGCTGAAAGCATTCATTACATTTCCTCACATATTCCTTTTTGATTTGCAAGAGTAATTATTAAATTATATAAATAAATATGCATTATACTAAGGCTTTCCATGAGTAAAAGTCCATTTTATAATGTTATGTCACCTATTAACATTAGGAACAGTTAATTCAGAATTTAAGTAGTTTTGAAAGATTCCAGAGACTAAGACATTTTAAAAGTGTCTGTGTTTGAGTTTTTTTTTTGTTGTTGTATATGTACAACACATTTCAAGAAAAGTAATTCATAGCTGCATAATTACTTTTAGAATATCTCATCACTGGCAAATATTGACATAGAAAATAAAATTATAAATGGCAGAGATAGCACAAAAATAACTTTAAATGAAGAATTCAAAGTCTTAAATCCTGTTATTGAAATAAAATATAAGTTGAAATTTAATGAGCATCATTCCCATTTGACATAGAATACCTACTGTGTAGTAGCTTACAACTTAAGTACCTGCAACACTACTTGATATCTTTTATTCTACCAATAAATACCTGACGTGTGGAAAAATTACATCAAAATCACCGAAAGTCAACTAAATTGGTTCAACCAACATCCATTTGTCTGAAGAATGTCAGCAGACCTGTATTCCTTGTGCTGGGATTAATGCATTTGGTTCTCCTTGGCTAATTCTCTTACCATAACAACTGTTCACTGAGGAGTTTGAAATACAGCTCAGTGATAGAGCTCTTGCCGGCAATACATTTGGCCGCAGTTTTGATATCTAGCAGCAATAACAAATAAGTTAATTAACTAAAACAAATCTTTGCTAAAAAATATGTAGTCACATCCTAAGATGGTGGAAACCGTTCATTTATGTGTTATTGTACTCTCATAAATTTGTCTTCTAAAAACAATAAACATGTCACCCATTGGAAGAGGTAACAATTTTGCCACAGCACATTAGGCTATTGTATTCATAAATCTCACACACTGAAATAGCAAGCATAGGAAAATTCAAAGCTGTATTCAAATAGGAAATATGAAGCTTGCAAGGAAAACAAAGAGAAGGTCCTTGGTTGTTTTCTATGTGTTTTTCAGAGCTCTGAGGATAAGGCTTTACAGAGTAACCACTTGTACTTTGCTCTTTATTCATTGAGATAGACTCTTGCGCAATCCATGCTGGCCTCTAACTAGCTACATAGCTCAACCCTGTCTTACTATCAATTTTCTACTTCTTTTTTTTTGGAATATGTACATTCTATATTTTTATATAAGTACTTTATTTTTTTTCTTCAAGTTACATCTCAGTCGCAAACCCTTCCCTATTCCCCCTTCCTGTCCCACCCTTCCACCCTCTTCCCCCCCAACAGCTTCCCTTTTCAATCCAACAAATGGTTCTTTCTCTTATAACAGTAAATTCTATACAAAACAGCAGAATTAAATATGCCACATTTGTGAGAGTTAAATGGCCCAGTATACCTTCCCAATGTCCAGTTCATACATATTTGGCCCCTGACTTTAATCTTCTACCTTCTAACCATCTCCATGAGTTTAAAGTTCTATAACTGACTCAGCTTTCATACTAACTTGCATCACTATTATAACCATCTTCTTAGATCTAGAACACCCTCTTGATTCCTAAACAACTCAAAATTTAGCTATGAGACTCAAGCTATCTATTCTTCAACCACCTCAGAGAGCTGAGAAGGATAAATATATCTGATTATATAGGAAGTGCAGGGCCTGCAGCTTCCAATACTAAGAAATGACAAACCAGTTACTACCTGGACAGTTCCCATTTTCTCTCCATACATTCCAGCATCAGTCTTCAGCCTTTTGGTCCTGTTTCTCTGACAGACATTTATTGTAGAGCAGGGATTGTGAAGGACTAACCTACCCTGTCTTGGCAGAGCTAGGCTGTCGACTTCCCTGCTACCAAGTTATGTCCTTTTTGGACAGCAGTCTGTCTGCAGTTGAAGCAAGGAGTTTTTACATGCCAAGAGGTAGGCTTGCCACTAATTCAACCATCTCACACTGGAGATTCTTTGATGCTTATCTTCTACTTGGAGTAGAATAGGGGGTGCTCTCAGGAGCTAATATGTCACGATATCAAAAAAAAATCTTAATTTAAGACCACATCTTTGAATGTCATATTCTGCAGATCTCTTGGGGTTTTTGAAGATGCCCTATCTATCTCTTGTATTTAGATAAGCAAATGTTGCTTGTCTCTTAACAACTTGATTACTGAGTAGCTTAGAGAAGATCTGTGATAGACTGTCATAGTAGCTAACAAGGTGACATGCATGCATGACTAGGAGTTTGTTTTTCTTAACTATCCTAAACAGTTTAAGATGGTTGGTATCAAGAGGCCAGAGCTTCACAAGTCATTTTTAAGTATCTCTAGGTACGATACCATTAGGAAGCGTTACCTTTAATTTTGTATCAATATACAAAATCTATTCAAATGTGGCTAAATATACTCTTAATTTTGTATCAATATACAAAGATCAATGCCTATGTGGCCCAATACAATCTTAATATTGCATCCATATACAAGGGTCAATACCATTGTGGACAACTATAATCTTAATTTTGTATCAATATACAAATATCAATACTGACGTAGTCCAATACAATCTTATTTTTGCACAATAAACAATGGTCAATACCACTTTAGCCAAATATACTACTAATTTTGTATCAATATACAAAGGTATAAGGGCATATTCAATAATCTGACCCTTCTTCTTCGTCCTTCCTATGCTATGTCTATGTCTCAATTTTTCTCAAGTCCGTGCATTCCTACATAGGAGATAAAGAAGGATACAGAAAAGGGAAAGAAGGAATACCCTGGGTCTAACCTCCAAAACCCATTAAACAGGACCATTTAACAACTTGTAATCTCTTTCCCTAAATAACAGAGTTTTCAGTTGTCCTTCAAATAACCAAAAGGGGGGGCAGAGAAACACCCTCCCCACCCTCTGGGTATGGGACATTGCTCTCTTAAATGATAAGATTAAAATTGTATACCTCAATGTCTGACTAAAAGATACATATTGCACTTGACTCCTAGAGTGATATTAGTAGGTATATATAAACTGGGAGGAAAGCCAGAATATGTCTCTTTAGAAAATATTTACAATGTTCAGATCAATGTTTCATAATAAAATGCTATTTTCCGTATCACTTATATAGCAATATTTCTATTTCTGAAGATAGTATCATATTGCTAATGGAACTTTCTTAATATCTTTGTCTTTTGTGACTTAACAACATTGCTAAAAAGCAATAAAATATTTGCTAGTACAAATGGAAGGACAGGTAGGTGAGCAAATACATATGCTGGTAGATAGGTGGATAGGTAGAAGGTAGGTAGATGATAGATTGATTGATTGATGGTGAAGAGATACATGGATTATGTACAGATGATAGACAGTTATAGAGAGATATAGATAATATATAGATTACAGATAATGAATGTTTAAAGATAAAGGATGAGTATGTAATAGATAATATATTATGGACAAAACAGTGGTTGATAAGTGATATGTGATATATAGATAGATAATAGATGATTTGACTGGAAATGACAGATGATACATGCATAGATAAGGAGATATACAGATATCTTCACTGAAGACAAGGACCAGGGATCTGCTCACACATAGCCACTCCACACTTAGAAAAATTTCCAAATATATTTAGAAGTGCTGGATCTATTCAGCAGATTTAACAATTAATAACCAGTTATTCAATTCTGTGTGAATTACTACTACACACACTCATTTTAAGAGGTATGCCAAAAATCATATAGACTTGCTGTTTGGCACCAACCACTTCTCTTTCATTTCATATTTTATGATAAATATCTCAACAGAATATCTCTAACCAGTTGGCTGTCACCCTCAGTGCAGATTGCTGTCCTGGTATAATGACTCAAAGACAAAACAACATGAAGTACACAAAACATAAAACAGTATTCATTAACATAGTTTCAAACCACAAACAATGCACTGTTAAGATGCTCAGCTATTCCTTGCTATAATTCTGTTTAATACTTTATACAATTTAATAGTGTCAGTAAGTGAAACATGTATCTGCCTTTATAAAGAGAATAACCTCTCTGGGTTTGTACATTGTAGCGTGGTACAGCTGATATCCACTTAAAACTGAGTACATACCATGTTTGACTTTCTGTATCTGGGTTACCTGTCTCACTCAGGATGAATTTTTCTAGTTCCATCCATTTGTCAGCAAGTTTCATGATTCAGGTTTTATTGTTTGTTTGTTTGTTTTTGTGTTTTGCATGTGAGTAACACTCCATGTGTAAATGTATCAGATTTTCCTTATCCATTGTTTGCTTGAGGGACATCTAGGTTGTTTCCAGTTTCTGGCTGTTATAAATAAAACTGCTATGACCATAATTTAGCAAGTGGTAGGATAGAGTGTCCCTTGGTTACATGCTTATTAGTGGCATGGCTGGATCTTACTACTGAGGCAGTTCAATTCCTAGTTTTCTGAGGAATGACTATATTGATTTCCAGTGAGGCTGTACACGTTTACACTTCCACTAACAGTGGTGGAGTGTTCCTTTTACTCCACACCCTCAAAGCATGAGTAGTTACTTAAGTTTTTAATCTTAGTTATCTGTCAGGCATAAGGAGGATGCTCCAACCTTCCTGGAAGGGGGAGCAGAGTAGATATCATAGGTGGGATGGGAACAGGTAAGGGTGATGGAGAGAGAAAATAATGGGAGAGAGCATTGGAATTGCAGGACATTTTAGGAGCAAGGTTGAAACCTAGTGTAACAAAGTCTATGAGGGTAATACTATTGAATACTCCTAGTAATGGGGGACATGGAGCCTGAACTCTCCATCCTCTGTTATTAGGCAAGGCCTCAAGTGGAGGAGAGCCTGGGACACCAACCCAGCCATAAAACCTCAGATCTCCAAGTAGAAGATGGGCATCGAAGAATCTCCAGTGGGAGATGACTGAATTAGTGGCAAGCCTATCTCTTGGCAGGAAAAATCCTTGCTTCAACTGTAGACAGAATGCTGTCCAAAAGGGACAAAACTTGGAAGCAGGTTAGTCGACAGCCTAGCTCTGCCAAGACAGGGTAGGTAAGTCCTTCATAATTCCTGCTCTACAATCAACGTCTGTCAGAGAAATGGGATCAAACGGCTGAAGATTGGTGCTGTAATGTATGGAGAGAAAATGGAAACTGTCCAGGCAGCCACTGATATGTCATTTCTTAGTTTTGGAAGCTGCAGGCCCTGCACTTCCTATATAATCAGATATATTTATCCCTCTCAGGTCTCTGAGGTGGTTAAAGAACAGATAGCTAGAGTCTCATAGTTAAATTTTGAGTTGTTTAGGAATCAAGAGGGTGTTCTGGATCTAAGAAGATATTTTTAAAATTGTGATGAAAGTTGAGTTGGATATAGAACTTTAAACTCATGGAGATGGTTAGATAGTAGAATGTTAAAGTCATGTGCCAAATACGTATAGACTGGACATTGGGATTGTATGCCAAGCCATATAACTCTTATAATTGTGGCCTAATTACCTCTGTTGTTTTGTATTATATTTATTATTGTAAGAGAAAGAGCCATTTGTTGGACTGAAAGGGGGAGCTGGTGGGGGGGGAAAGATATACCTTAAACTTAAAAAAAAAGAAAGGGGATGGGTGGGTTGAGGAGGAAGAGGGTGGGAGGGTGGGACTGGAGGGGGGAGTAGAGAGGGGATTGTGATTGAGATGTAACTTAAAGAAGTAAAAAAATAAAGTAAAAAAAAAAAAGAAATTGCTAGCTCATAAAACAACAACAACAAAAAAAGAAAGAGTTGGTAAAATGGTTACTTGCAAAAGTTTAACATGGGTCGTGCACCATTGCAAAAGCGAATCGGCTGAAATCACTACACATTCAACAGCTGCTTCTAACTCCTGCAACAAACACAAGCAGGAGGGACCTGAGAGACCGGACTCAGATCGAAGGTGGGCGGCGCATGTTCATTTTATTCACTATATATCCTTACAATTGTTATAAAATACATTGGGCCATAAATTTAGTGTTTGTGTGTAATTGTAAACAAATTATATCACTTGACTTATGTTGAACATTAGTATAGAATGCACAGTAAAGATGTTTGTTAAGATGAGAGAATGTAGTGGCCCCCATTCCTAACAGAGAAATACACTCCAAATACTTAAGCTGTTGCTCTTGTTCATGCAGAACCGGTTTAATTTATTTATTTCAATTTCACACACAGAATCTTTTATATTCAAGATAAAACTTGTAAACTCCAGTGAGATTTGAGTACTCTAACTACACCAAACTTAGGAGCTGTAATGTATTGGTTCTATTGCTTCTCAATCTAACACAGTTTAGCTGAAGCCAGTGATCAAAAACATATCCTTTTTTTTTTGTTAAAGTTTGTTTTCTGCTGCTCAGAACTTAGTTCTGAACAGAATTGAATATCAAAATACAAAATAAGTGAGTAAATACTGCTTTTTTTTTTTTTCCCAGTGAAACCCGCCACTGTCGGCCACATCACTTTCAAAGAGTCAGTGGTGGCAAGTGGAACAGTTCTGCTTTAATGGGCTGTTAGACAGCTTTCTACAGTGAGTTTTCTTGTCCATTTTATAAATAAAGATAGACACTGTCAGAAAGACACTGAAAATAGGACTCTGTGAATTCAATTCTAAAGCCATACTACCAAAATATTATTTCAAAATATGTACTCATATTTAGACTGCAGAGAGGGCTCAGTCATTAAAGGCTAGACTCACAATCAAAAATAAAAGGAATTTACTTTATCCAAATATTCAGTAATCCTTCAACTTTACACAGGGCAATTTTATACTTACGATAATTCATAATATTATACACAGTGAAGTTAAGCTTGTTCCCACACTATTTGGTTACTTCACTTTGAAACAATTGTGAAGTAGCTAATAATGAAGAGGATATTCATATTATATATAAGAAGATGAGATAATATTTAAGATGAGATGTAACACGTTTAAAGAAAGAATTCCCTAATTGTGTTCTTTTGGATACTTTCAGTTTTCCTTAAAATTTTGCAAACTGATGACAAGTTTAGTTCAGTAGTTGCTATTGTGTTCCATGAAAATATTGTCTATTCAACACTTTAAAACACTTGAGCTTCCTTTTGCCTTGATAAGGTTTATTGATCCTCATTTATGTGGTTTTTCATAAATGTTTTTCTCACAGCTCAGGTGAAGCTGGCATTTATCTGAACCCACCATTGGCTGTACATCTTGAACTCCCTGTCAAGGTTGGCCACAGAAAGCATCCCAGGTTGAAATGTCTGTTGTCCATTTTGGCAAACACTGTTCCTGTGCTTGTGATTTGAATGAAGAAATGCCCATATCCCTCTCCCAAGGATTTATTTAATCCTTATTCTGATGTCATTAGCCCTGACAGGCTTAGGGTAGCACTCAGGGAGATAAACAGTTTTGATAGATTTCTTCAAAGAATGTGTTCTGTCAGTGAACGTGTCCGAAAGCATTGAGCCATATAAACACGCCTCAAGTGGGATTACTTATAAAGTATAAAGTGACTGGACCAGCAGAGGACTGGGGTTTTGACAGCTTGTGGCTTGAAATTGAACATGACCCTTTTTATTCTCCTGTAGTATTCTCCTTAAGTTTTACCTCTCTTGATTGGAAAGGGAGGCAGTCAGTGGTAACCACAGCAAAGTGAGGACAATTACAAATATAATTATTTAAAAAATCAATTTAAAATAAAGACCTGAGCTTTGTAAAAACAGCTTGATGTAAGGCATGAATTAGCCTTTCTCTCATGACTAGAAGTAGCACCATAGGGAAAGGCTGAAGATGGATCAGGTGAGATGTTCCAAAGAGCTTGTTAATTTGTTCTCTGGAGCATAGTCCTTGGTTAAGTGAAAATATATCTCGTTTCCATGAACATTTAATCATGAAACTACCCATTATCCTTTATGGAAAGGGTCAGCAGTTTCAGGTTTTGAAAATAAATTTTTACTTTGTAAAAAAGACCACTATGAAAAGGAAACATTTTTCAGACACATTACATCATGACTAATTCTATTCTTCTGGGATTGCTTCAAAGGATTTCATGCATATAATAGTAGGTAAAAATACCAAACAAATTATTAGGAATGTATTTTAGAAAAATTAAAATGTTTACTTATCATTCTTTTCCCATTTTCTTACATGATGCAGTCTATTTGGGTAGGTAGGTTCACACCTACCTACTATGCTATGAAAATTAATACAAGTTGATAGCATGTTTAAAAGTCAGAATTCTTTGATAGAAGATGACTGGCAAGTCATATGGATTATATGTAAATATAACACTTATAAAGTTAATCTAATATCATAGGTAGTGCTTGAAGTTCCCAGAAACATTCCCTACAAATGCCGTCATAGCTTCTTATTAAGTTCTATAGGTTGGAATTTCAACCAACACACAATCAAATTTATAGCAGTTTTTCAATTAAAAATGAATGGCAAATACACATTACAGGAAAAGTAAACTACCAGTCAACATGCTAGTACATATAAGCTTTTGGTTAGTGGTGACAGGCAAGATCTCAGCCTCTCTTAGTTTTATACCCATTAAATATGGTGAGTCAAGTTTTCCTTCTACAGCTGTGGATGGGAGTCCTCAGTCATCAAGGAGTCGTGCACATTTATGCTAATACACACGTGGACTTGCAAGTATAAAAATCAATTTATATCTTTAAACCATCTTAATTATTTTTTAATTGAAAATAGATTGTTCTATTACACAATGCATCTAGACCACAATATCCCCTCCCTTCACTACTACCAGTTACCCCCACACACACCTTTTCTCTTCTCCAAAGCCACTCCCCCTCTGTTTCCCTTCAGATAGGAGCACGTCTGCAAGATGCAACAACTATTCACAGCCCGAAACAGGATGCAGTAATAGCCCTCATATCGAGACGGGTCAAGGCAAGCCATTAGGAGGAAAGGAGTCACACACAGGACCCCGCTCTGCGCTGCGTGCTTCAGTTTCTGACAGCCCATATGAGCTTGGTTGATACAGTGGAGTATATTCTTCTGGTGTCGTCCATCCCCTCTGACTCCTACAATCTTTTCTTCCCCTCTTCCATGAGGTTCCCTCTGTTCAGAGGGGACAGACCCTATGGAGTCCTCCATCTTTCCCTTCGATATTACCTGGCTGCGGGTCTTGGCTCCTATGTGCATCTGTGGCCAGAGGAAGCCTCTGTGATGATGACTGAACAAGACACTGACCAGTTGTGTTTGGTTTTGCCATAGGTATCTGGGTTTCTAGTTTCTGCTTCTTTGTTACCCAAGCAGTGTTCAGTATGGGTTCTTTCATGTGGAGTGGGTATTAAGTCACATTAGACATTGGTTGGCCATTCCCACAAGTTCTGTGGCACCATTGCCCCAGCACATCTTCCAGGCAGGAAAGATTATAGGCCGATAGTTTTGTGACTGGGTTGGTGTTCAAGTTTATTTTTCTGTATCCTGCAGAATACCTTCCCATGCCAAAGAGACAAGAAAGTAGGGGGTGAAGGTTCCATGTGGGCACCAGGTCCAACTCTCTACATTAGACGGCCTGTGTGGATGTAGTCCTTGGCAGAGATGTCCCACTGTCAGTTTGCAGAGATCAACCCTGTGATTAGCATCAGCCTGGATTGTTTAGGGATTTTCATGGGACTCCCTCATCCAATAATTCAACCAGAAGAAACCTTATCCCACCACTGGAAGCCTTTCTACCTATAAAAGCTGACTAATTCAGAGTCTATGTCTCCCATTTCTAGAAGTCCTCACTAGGATCAACCTCATAAATTCCAGGAAGTTTCGCCAGCACTGGGTTTAACACACACAATTTCCCTCCAATTCCAATTTATTTAATATATTCATAACTATTAAATTATTGATCTCCTTCAACATGTGCTAAATGTCCTTGAAAAGCACATCTATGCAATCTTTACTTTTGCCATTTTAATTGATAATGACCCTTCCCCTCCATCTAATTTGGACAATGTTCGCTTTCTCCAGTTAAGGAAAAGAAAAGACAGGATTGCATAGTCAAAGTTTCCAATCACTTTTATTATACTTTGTAAATTACCTAAGGTTTTCATTGTCTAACAGTCATTCAAAACACATACACATACACACACATGCCACATGAACACACATAGTTGTTCATGTTTTATATAAATGTGTGTTGTATGTTTAAACTACAAAAGTACAAATAAACATACTTTTTATTAATTTATTTATAATTTCTTCAAGTTACATCTCAATCACAATCCCCTCCCTATTTCCCCCTCTGGTCCCACCCTCCCACCCTCTTCCCCTTCAACCCCCTCCCCCATCCACTTCTTTTTTTTTTTTTAAGTTTAAGGTATATCTTTTTCCCCTCACAGTTACCCCTTTCATTCCAACAAATGGCTCTTTCTCTTATAACAACAAATACAATACAAAATAATAAAAATAATTAGGTCACAATTATGAGAATCATAAAGCTTAGCATACATTCTCAATGTCCAGTCCATACGTATTTGGCAACTGACTTTTAACATTCTACTATCCAACCATCTCCCTGAGTTTAAAGTTCTATATCCAACTCAGCTTCCATCCTAACTTACACCACAATTTTAACAACCTCTTCTTAGATCCAGAACACCCTCTTAATTACTAAACAACTCAAAATTTAATTATGAGACTCTAGCTATCTAGTCTTCAACCACATCAGATACCTGAGAGGGATAAATATATCTGATTATACAGGAAGTGCAGGGCCCACAGCTTCCAAAGCTAAGAAATGACATTCCAGTGGCTGCCTGGACAGTTCCCATTTTCTCTCCATACATTACAGCATCAGTCTTCAGCCGTTTGGCCCCGTTTCTCTGACAGGCATTGATTGTAAAGCAGGAATTATTAATATGATGTAGCCCTACATTCACTAATAAGGACCAGAGCTCTATTGCTAATAGTGGTTCTGATGCTATATTATGCTATATTATGGTACATATTTGTCCATGGTATACATTAGATGAATTCTGAGATCAATATTAGGACATTCCCTAAGAATGAATGATGTTCTGAACTTTCCTAGGGCACATAGAATTTTTTAACAATGTGTTTCATTTTAGTAGCATAGTAACAGCAGAACAGTAAAAATGTAAAATTTCATATATCAAAACATTTCTAAATTTTCAAAATAAGGAACTAACGAGTGTAAATTATTTCCTGTGTTAGAGCCTCACTATTATATGGAAAGTGTAGATAGGATGATGAGAATATTGCTTCTATTCAAAACTTCACATTGTGAAGAAAACAACTATGTAAGTACTGAACACCAAATACATTAGGTATGATACAATTAATCTTCAAATTAATGGTAATTTAATTGCAAAAGGTTTATGCTTATGGCCTTTATTTGCTATTTGGATATGAAGCACTCTCTGAAAATATCATTATTTTAGAGGGCATCTGTCCTCAGATGGTGGATCCAAATCATTAAAAATGGCAAATATTTTATCTAATTTAATAGATTCATTAATTGATAGATTCATTATTAGTTCTATTACTTGAAACTGATGAACTAAGTGCAGACTACTTGTAAGATCTCACCCCTTCACAACCAACACGAGACAAGCATGCTGGGTTTCATGTTCCTATGTCTCACCTCAAATCCAAATGAACGGATGCCCCTGTCGTTGGTCTGGCATTTCTGAACCACGGAGTAAATGAATCTCATTTTCTTTAAATTGATGATATTTCAAGAAAAACGCCAACTAATAGAATGTATGTCAACTGGTTTAAGCTGACATACAATATTGGTCATTATTCTTATGTCTCCCCAAAGCAATTTTTTAAAGAAAACCTACTGATCCTTTCTTATTTTTCTATATATCAGGAGGGAAGAGGGAAAAGGTTTTAACTTCATCTTGAAATAAAGTGCATCATGTGATGCAGAGTTAAAGAGAAGGGGTCATCTTTCCTGTGGCAAAAACAGAAGTAAAAGAATCATCGTGGTTCCAGAAGAGGAAGAGGGTGTCTTGAAGTATTTGACAGCTGGGACCCTTGACATTTATACCTTTTCTCCTTTCTCCTGGCCCTGCCCCCTAGGAAAAAAGAAGATGAAAAAGACTCATAAGAAATGTAAGTGATCTTTATTGACTCCTGACTTTTGTAGAACTATGACCTCTGCCGGGTGACAACAGAAGGCATTTGTTCTTGAAACAGATAAGGAAATTGAGTGCTGGCCTGAAAGAACGTGTGTGTGTGTGTGTGTGTGTGTGTGTGTGTGTGTGTGTGTGTGTG
>CAJQZJ010033689.1:2017240-2028455 GCA_907164525.1 Lophiomys imhausi | reverse complement strand
CACACACACACAATCACACACACACAATCACACACACACAATCACACACACACAATCACACACACACACAATCACACAAATTGTTATTAGGTTAAGCTACTTAATTTGGGTTTATTTGCTGTATGTCAGTAAACATGATAACTTATTCTGAAATCATAAGGTTAAATGGGTTAATATTTCCCATTCATTTGAAAGACTTTCTGTAGGGTCAATGGGTTTTAGGTTAAGGAAGATGTGGGCCATAAACACGAATCTGTCACCATCTAAATATTTTGCTGACCAGAATAAAGACACTGTCTATGCTTATGGTCAGCATTTCCTAACCCAAACATGAATTCAGCTTTTATCTAAGAAGTAATTTTTTTCCTTTTAATAAAAAGCCTCAATTGCAAATCAAAGTGCATATTGTGGAAAATAACAACTTAAATGACCAAACGAAATCAAAGTTATAGGTTTCATAACTATTTTTGAGCTTGGTCATTATTTCTGAGAGAAAAAGAGAAAGACAGACACAGACAGAGAGAAAGTAAAAACTACAATCTCTAAAAATAAAATATAGACATAAAGATAAATACTTGGTGATACACGATGGAAATTTAGGATTACAGAATTTTACTTAATCTGTTTTATATTAGTTAAAATTTGGATGTGATTCTTTTCTTTCCCATTGAGACTATAATTATTAAATATAGAGGCTATAATTAATATACTTGAATAATTATACCATAATTAAATACTTTCTTTAGCATTTGTTTATTGTCTACCTATGACAAATGCAGAACAAACAAACACAAACTTCAGACTTTCTTAGTTCGATTCCAAAGTGGGAATCTGTGAGAACTATTCAATTTTATAATTCTGAATGCTGTATCTAATAAGATATTCTCAACCCCAGGCAGTCAGTTAATTTTAAAAGATAAACACAAATACTTAAATATATTAAAAAGTTAAAGATATCTGCCTTTTTCTGGAGAATGGTGAAAATGTTCTTATTTTCATAACTTTACTTGTTGTCCTTGCTAGTTTCTGTCCACTTGACACAAGCTAGTGTTATC
Organism: Lophiomys imhausi; assembly: GCA_907164525.1. Taxonomy (NCBI): domain Eukaryota; kingdom Metazoa; phylum Chordata; class Mammalia; order Rodentia; family Muridae; genus Lophiomys; species Lophiomys imhausi. Next base: position 2,027,400 of record CAJQZJ010033689.1, on the reverse strand, counting down.
TGAAAGGAGGGAACCTCAGTTTGAGAAAATGTCTTCAAAGATCTGGCTGTAAGGCGTTTTTTTCTTATTTTTAATTCGAATTTATTTTTATTTTCACTTATTTTATTCAGTTTACAGCTTGATTAAACTCCTGTTCCTTCCTCTCCTCCCAGTCCCACTCTCACACCCCCTACCCCAATCCACCAGTCCCCATAGCCTCAGAGAAGGGGAGCCCCTCACATGGGTACTAACCTACCCTGGTGCACCAACACACCCTGACATATCTTCTCCCAGTGAGGCCAGACAAGGCATCCTAGAGAGGTCCAAAGGCAGACAACAGAGTCAGAGACAGTACCTACTCTAATTGTTGGGGAACCCACAGGAAAACGAAGCTGCACATCTGCCACATATGTGTAGGGGGCCTAGGTTCAGTGTATGCCAATCTCTGTGAGTCCCCATGGGCCAGGGTTAATTTACTCTGTAGGTCTCCTTGATTCTTCCTGTTCCTCAATCCTCACCTCCACTGGTCCAAAAGACTCCAGGAGCTCAGCTACTGTCTGAGTCTAGGCATCTACATCTTCTTAATTAGTGATTGATGGAAGAGGAGTGAATTCGTTATAGGTGGTGCCATTCCTGGGCTGCTGGTCCTGGCTTCTATAAAAAAAAAGCCAGCTGAGAAAGTGCTAGGGAGAAAACCAGTAAGCAATATTCCTCCATGGCCTCTACATCAGCTCTTACCTTCAGGTCCCTTCCCTGCTTGAGTTCCTGACCTCACTGTTTTTGATGATAAACTATTATATGGCACTATGAATTAAATGAACCCATCCTCCCTATGTTGTTTTTAGTCTTGGTATTTCATCACAGCAATAGTAACCCTAACTAAGACAACTGTGCTAATACTCATTCAATGAAAATTGTGACTTTCGGTGTCTGCCTAGTACCTAAACCTAGGGGAGAATCCAGTTCTTCCATTAGAACTGGAGTTGCAATGGATCCTATTGGCTGTTTCCAGCACAAATCCAAAGAAATATGAACCTGGCAGTAAGTACAGCAGTTCCATTTCACATCAAAATAAGGTTATTTCACAGTTCCAAGGCAGTTAGAAATATCAGTCCTTGTGTTGTAGTCAGGCCTGGAACTAGTTGTTTGAAGCCAAGGCCATTAAAGGAGAGCAATGTGCTTTACTTGGTCAAAAATTCTACAAGTTCATCTCATCAGGAACACTCTAACACACCCAAAGTGGTGTTTTGTCAGTTGCCAAGACATAGTATGGGCTGCCAAATGGAAATATAAAATTAATGATTATATTGTGTATAGGGCTATTTTGTTAAGTGCATAAGGCAAATGGAATAGCTGTACACATAGCTGGAAATTGTCATAGTCATAGATGTTATATTCTTCAAGGTCACCAGGAACATTGTTTATAAGATGTGTGACCATTATATTTCTGGCATTTTGATTAAGCAACTTTTTGTCAACTAGTCAAGAAATAACCCTGTTTCAATGTGTATTCTGGCTGAAGGACACCTTTTGAATTTATAGTGCTAACCCATTAACATTGAACTTACAGACAACAGTGCTGCTATAACTCATGCCTGAGAGAGAATATTTGCATACATTTTCTACACAAGGAACATCACAGCCATTATGTGCTGGGAATACTACCCAGCCCTTCAATAGCACTCCGAGGAGCACCTGAAGCAGGAAAACCACGACTCTGTTACCAGCAGCCACAAGAAGAGGGCAGGATGTGATACTAAATGTCTGCTGAAACAGACTCTTATTTAAAACTAACTACTGGAGATGAAAGAAGAGCATAATTTTTTAAACTAAGCAGAGGCCGGTTCTAAGTTCAGAATAAATGGGTTGAGGCTTCATTTTTCTTTCTGTTTTTTTTTGTTTTGTTTTTGTTTTTGTTTGTTTTTGCTGCTTCTCTGTACTCGCCTGTGTATAATTACAAAGGAAAAAAGAATATACATATTCATTTTGTGGTTACACATGAATCCTGGAAAAAAGACAAGTTTGCAAATATGGAAACTGTCAACAAAGAGGATCAACTAAGTAAGCATGCCTGCCTATGCATATTTATATTCTAATACAAATACTGTAAATAGGTTCTGTTTGAGAGGAATCCTGAGGAACAACCGTGTAGTGGCTGTGCCAGTTTCACTTTCTTCTTCCTTATCCAGAGTTCTGTTACTCTTCACTCAACTTTATTGAATAGCTTAATTTTTATTCACAACCACTCCTTCAATTAAGAAAATCAATGAGTTTTAACCTTATCTTTGTGAGGAACTACGGTCTAGACTGCTGGTCAATTAAATTACAATTTCTCAGAATTGGTCTAGGCATCATTATTATTTTAAATACTGATTAAGAAGCTCTCTGGATGGTTTTAAGCAGCAGCCAGGCTTAAAAGCTAAGTTTAAATATAAAACTGATCCTGCATTTGTTGCGTCAAATTCTGTAGTATCGTTGGACAGAGTAATGGCTCTCATACATAAAATGAGTACTATATCCAATACTTTATAAAATAGTTCCATGATAAAATAAATTAGCATTTTTTGAAAGGTGAAGTATTATGTAGACAACTGTGGCATGTGGGGTGTGGTGTGTGTGTGTGTGTGTGTGTGTGTGTGTGTGTGTGTGTACATGCACATACCTGTGCATGGCTATACAGAGCCAAGAACATAATATCAAGTTTCTTAAAGAGTGGTTTTCACCTCATTTGTTTTGAGTGAACCACAAATTTGCTCTTTCTGCTAGTCTGACTGGTCAAGGAGCTTTTGGGACTCCCCTGTCTGCCTTCCTCCAAATGCTGTTATAGACATGTGAAGCTATGTCTATTTATGTGGGAGGTAGGGATTTGGACTAAGGTCTGTATGCTTACAAACAAGGTTTATCTTCTCCATTGAGTCATCTCCTCAAACTAGTCTGTAGTGCAAAAGATAGAAAAAGTAAGGTTATGTTTGCATCCTTGCTGCCAGTTCTACTTGCTAATTTTTTTTATTCACTTTCTAAGTTACATGTACCTTAGTTCTCAATAAAAATTTGCCCTTCTCTGAGTACTTATCTGATATTTACATTGCCTGAAATCCCTGCCATCCTATTGTTATCTTTATAAAATACTGCCCACATTTAATGCAGGATTCCAAAGCATGTCTTCCTAAAGTCTATTTCATTGTCACCTTTGTACCATTGCTGCTAATTGGGACCATTGATGTCATTATCCCAAATGTGACAACGACCAACAGAAAACTGTGGAGTGGGGCTAGTGTGTTTTCACTGTTACACAGTATAGTTACATCATTCTACAAAGGACAAACATGCAAAATAATTGTAACATCACTTTCCACATGTCAGGGAGACAGTTGTGAGGAGAGATCTTTGTATCATTTTACACACACACACACACACACACACACACACACACACACACACACAAATGGGGAAGATAAACCCTCAATGGAACAAGCACCACTCAATCATGAATCTGGGAAGAAAAACACAAAAGCAATTTTATCACTTTATCCAAGCTAGATTGAAGTTTTCTTCTTTGGCCTTGATGTCCTCCAAGTGTCCTGTAATCCAGGACTTAAGGTAGTGACTTACATATACTCATATTTACACCATTGTCCTCTGCAGTTTTGATTCCCTTAGATGTAGACTGACTGAGAAATACCACCAGCCTCCTAAGGTGTCCCGTTCACATACAGGCTGTTACAGAACTCCTCAGCCACCACAATAACACGAACCACTGCCCTGATAAGTACCTTTTCATCTATACATTTATACATGTTCATATTAGTTTTGTCTCTCTTGAGAACCTAACTAATAAAGATTCTGCACTAGGGAGCTAAAATATAATTACTTCTTACTCAATTCCTTAACAAACATAGAATGAGATCTGCCAAATTGTTCACTTTTCAAAAACAGCTATGATTAAGTACACAAAGCTACTTAATACTGAAAGATAAAAAGTACAAAAGCCAATTATCAGCCCTGCAAAAACAGAAAATCACATCATTGCAAAATCCAAACACTAACTGTGCTGTCAAACACACATCATATATTGTTAAAGATTTTTAGACACAGCTACTCTTTCATCCAAGCATGAGATTTCAAGGACAACAGGAGTAGAAGCACAAGAAGAGAGTAATCAACTCCTGACAGCACCCCCTATTCTCCTCCAAGTAGAAGACGAGCATCAAAGAATCTCCAGGGGGAGATGACTGAATTAGTGGCAAGCCTATCTCTTGGTAGGAAAAGCCCCTTGCTCCAACTGTAGACAGAATGCTGTCCAAAAAGGACAAAACCTGGAAGCAGGTAAGTCGACAGCCTAGCTCTGCCAAGACAGGGTAGGTAAGTCCTTCATAACCCCTGCTCTACAATCAATGTCTGTCAGAGAAACGGGGCCAAATGACTGAAGATCGATGCTGTAATGTATGGAGAGAAAATGGGAACTGTCCAGGCAGCCACTGGTATGTCATTTCTTAGTTTTGGAAGCTGCAGTCCCTTTACTTCCTATAAACTCAGATATATTTATCACTCTCAGGTCTCTGAGGTGGTTGAAGAACAGATAGATAAAGTCTCATAATTAAATTTTGAGTTGTTTAGGAGTCAAGAGAGTGTTATACATCTAAGAAGATACTTTTAAAATTGTGTTGCAATTAGTATGAATGTTGAGTCAGATATAGAACTTTAAACTCATGGAGATCTTTAGATAGTTGAATGTTAAAGTCAGGTACCAAATACATATGGACTGGTCATTGGGAATGTACGTTAAGCCATATAACCCTCATAACTGTGGCCTAATTACCTCTGTGGTACTGTATTGTATTTATTATTATAAGAGAAAGAGCCATTTGTTGGAGTGAAAGGAGAAACTGTAGGAGGAAATAAGATATACCTTAAACTTAAAAGAAAAAAAAAGGGAAGAGGATGGGGGGTTGAGGGTGGGAGGGTAGGACTGGAGGGGGAATAGGGAGGGGACTGCGATTGAGATGTAACTTGAAGAAATAAAAAATAAAGGAAAAAAAAGAAAAAAAAAGTAAGTAAATGTTCTCTCCTGCCAAGTTGTTCAACATCCTCCACTTCTAGTCCTTATTTCCAAAGTCCTGTTTGCCTTCAAAGACCATCTTTCATCAGAGGTTAAGAATAATTCGATGAAGTAATAAGTAAACATAAAAAAGAAAAAGTTAGAAAAAAAGAATAATTCAATAAGTGAAGCCGTGATAAACATGCTCTCCCAATATTAAGAGCAAACTCAAAGGTGAATGACACCTGGATTCTGATTTGACATCTTGGTGAATGTGCTCCTTATGTTTCCCATTAATCCAGCAATAAATCTAACGTGAACTTCACATAAAAACACACAGAGTCCACAGAACTTTTCAGTCTCCCTGTTTTAGAATTTATCTGTTCAGTCATGTAATTAACATCTGAAAAAAGAAGCACTTTAAAAACAGATATATGAAGATTTGATGTTTTTCTTCCAGAAGAAAAAATGTGAATTTCAATTAAATTTTCAGACTCTACATGACATATTTGGTATTAATTAGACTGGAAACTTATAAATCTACATTTAAGAATGTTTCCAAGCTTTTCTATTTCCATCCAGCTCAAAACACTGGCAGAAAATCCAGAAGAGTGAACTAATAATTAAAATAGTACCAAGGAGTTAGTCTCCTAAAAAATGTATTGTTCATCTGCCTTAACTTTTCTTTCCAAATGGAGCAATTCTAGGATATTTTACAGGATTGAATCTTCATTTAACAAAAGAAGCCAGTGAAGTGTTTACCTATCATAATTGTGTGTGTATGTCAATTATAGTTTAAAGTTATATTTAGTGTAGTAGAAGGATGGATCAGTGGGGAACACGCTTATGACATGTGCTTGAGGATCTGAGTTCAAATCGCCAGTACCCATGAATACTCTGGACATGCCATTATACATCTATAATCCATGAACTAAAATGCAGAGATAGATCGATCATGTGTGTGTGCCCACCATATATTCTCATACTCCAGACAAACTGGTAGGTTCCTAGTTCAGTGAGAGATTTGGTGATTACAAAGCAAAAAATAACAAATAAAACAAAACAAAAAAAAACAAAAGAAAGAAATAGGTCAAGAAGCAATTGAAGAAAACATCGCACACACACATAAAATACATGCACACACATACAAACACAGGTACACATACACACATACACACACACAGATACACACACACACACACACACACACACACACACCATTTACTCAGTGATGTTACATTTGGTCATCATTATGGTTTCCAAGTCTGTGGTTGTGGAAACTTTAAATATAGATTTGTTTAAACTAAAAACAATACAGAAGCATGACACAGATGTGAGAATATAATGGGAAAGGCTCATGTCGGTGTACTAAAACAATACAGAAGCATGACACAGATGTCAAAATATAATGGGATAGGCGCATATCGGTGGACTCAGGTCAGGTGTTAAGTTTTAAGACAGAAAAAACAAAATAAATGTGAATATATTTTCCAGTGAGAACAATTTCCTTAAATTAAAAAAATAGCTTTTTATCACAGTGCAATGCTTCAAGATATGATTATTTCACATAAAATCTGGCCAGCTTCTATATATCACTTTTATGTAACTGTCAACAATATTGTCTCTAGTGAATTTTAACACTGCAAAATTTCATGTTTTGTTTCTTGCTGTTATGTTTATTTTTCTTTTCTTTATTTTCCTCTCACTATTTGAAGTTGTGAACAGATTTATTATTTTTTTAATTTTCAAATGGCATGAATATTCCTCTGATACAATTTTCAAGAGTAGAAAGGGATAGAGTGGGAAAGACTTTTAGCAAGTTCGAGCCTGCACTTCACTATCTTACGAAGTTGTTTCTATGAAGTGCTTTGTTACAATATTAACTTTGAGGTAAATTCTGTGCATGAATATCAAAAAGGAGAATTTTCCTCATAAATTAAGGAAGCGAATTTCATGTACAATTTTTTTTTTTTGTTAAATGTTTTTTTAAATACTTTATTATTTTTTTTCTTCAAGTTACATCTCAGTCACAAACCCCTCCTTATTCCCATTCCTGTCCCGCCCTACCACCCTCTTCCCCCCAGAAGTTTCCCCTTTCAGTCCAACAGATGGTTCCTTCTCTTATAACAGTAAGTATTATACAAAACAATACATATAAATATGCCACATTTATGAGAGTTAAATGGCCCAGTATACCTTTCCAATGTCCAGTTTATACATATTTGGCCCCTGACTTTAACATTCTACTATCTAACCATATCCATGAGTTTAAAGGTCTATATCTGACTCAACATTCATACTAACTTGCAACACACTTTTAAGAGTATCTTCTTAGATCCAGAATACCGTCTTGATTCCTAAACAACTCAAAATTTAACTATGAGACTCTAGCTGTCTATTCTTCAACCACCTCAGAGACCTGAGAGGGATAAATATATCTGCTTATATAGGAAGTGCAGGGACTGCAGCTTCCAAAACTAAGAATGACATACCAATGACTGCCTGGAGAGTTCCCATTTTCTCTCCATACATTCCTGCATCAGTCTTCAGCCTTTGGGTCCTGTTTCTCTGACAGACATTTGTTGTAGAGCCAGGATTATGAAGGACTTACCTACACTGTCTTGACAGAGTTAGGCTGTCGACTTCCCTGCTACCAAGTTTGTCCTTTTTGGACAGCAGTCTGTCTGCAGTTGGTGCAAGGGGTTTTTTCATGCCAAGAGATAGGCTTGCCCCTAATTCAACCATCTTACAGTGGAGGTTCTTCGATGCTTATCTTCTACTTGGAGTAGAATAGGGGGTGCTGTCAGGCGCTGATATGTCTTGATATCAAAAAAAAGGAAAGAAAATCTTAATTTAAGATAACATCTTTGAATGCCATATTCTGCAGATCTCTTGGGGTGTTTGAAGATGCCCTATCCATCTCTTGTATTTAGATAAGCAAATGTTGCTTGTCTCTTAGCAACTTGATTACTGGGTAGTTTAGAGAATATCTGTGATAAACTGTCATAGTAGCTAACAAAGTGACATATTTGCATGACTAGGAGTTTGTTTTACTTAACTATCCTAGACCGTTTTAGACGGTTGGTATCAAGAGGCCAGAGCTTCACATTTTATTTTTAAGTATCTCTAGGTATGATACCATTAGGAAGCGTTACCTTTAATTTTGTATCAATATACAAAGATCTATTCAATTGTGGTTAAATATACTCTTAATTATGTATCAATATACAAAGACCAATGCCTATGTAGCCAAATACAATCTTAATATTACATCCATATACAAGGGTCAATACCATTGTGGCCAACTATAATCTTAATTTTGTATCAATATACAAAGATCAATACCGATGTAATCCAATACAATCTTATTTTTGCACAATAAACAATGGTCAATACCACTTTAGCAAAATGAACTACTAATTTTGTATCAAAATACAAAGGCATAAGGGCATATTCAATAATCTGCCCCTTCTTCTTGGACATTCCTGTGCTATGTCTATATCTCATTTTTCTCAAGCCACTCCTACATAGGAGAGGAAGAAGGATACAGACAAGGAAAAGTAGGAAGTCCCTGGGTCTAAACTCCAAAACCCATTAAACAGGTCCATTTATCAGCTTGTAATCTCTTCCCCTAAATATCGGAGTTTTCAGTTATCCTTCAAATAACCAAAAAGAAGGGTGGAGAAACACATTCCCCACCCTCTGGGCATGGGACATCGCTCTCTTAAAGTGACTTCCTGCTGATTTGGGTCGTAGTAGACCTGTTTGGGGCCCGAACCCAAATGGAAAAAATGGTTTAAAATGTTAGTACACTTCTTTTATGTTCAGTCCTTCTGTTCTCAGCTGTTTAGATGACCTAAGGGGTTTGTAGGGAGAAGCTGATCTTGCAGGCTTCACTGAGGTTCCTGCCGGGGCATAGTGTAGAACTGAACGGTCCCAGGGACATTGGATTGCCGTGGTGGTTGCAGGCCCCCGATGGAGACAGCTACTGAGGAAGTCTGCCAGGCAGAATCAACTGGGTCACTCGTCCTCCTTGGTGCCTGATTCTGCTCTCTGCTGAGGTTTCCGCTGTCCAGCCGTCCCTGGGCTGTCTTAATGGACGCTTCGATTCTCCTGGAAAGGTAAGAACAGAGCCCTGCCCCAATCCCAACCTTGGGACAATTGCCCTCTTTTTTTTTTTTTGGTGGGGGGGTGGTCTAGGTAGTACTTCTCCTGAAACAAATTTGGCTTTCCGACAACATACAAAGCGTTATCTTTCAATCCGGGTTAAAGAAGAAATCATTCTGTCACCTTGGAGCTAAACCAGCTCTAGTGTATATATTTTGAGATCCCAAAGGACAATCTGCCTGCATCGAGAAGGCCTTTTGTAAGTAACCTCCAAATCTAGGTCCCTCCAAATCCCATGTGTGTGTCTCTGAACTCTAATTATTGGGATCAGAGACCTGTCTTTCCCATCTGAAGGGATCAAAGATGTGTTCCACCACTCCTGGATCGAAGTCTCTCTCTATTTAGAGTTTGCCCAGCATCAGGCTGACCCTGAGCTCTGAAATCTGCCCGTTTCTGTCTCCAGTGTGCTGGGAGCTGGGACCAAGGGTGTACTCTTCTTGAATGGTGGGACCAAGAGTATGCATCCTCACCACCCCGCTCCGTATGACTCCAGAATACATAAGACCACCAACTCTACGTTGCTCCCCCCATCTCCGCTGAAGTCAAAGGCATGGGCAAATACCACAATTCTCTTGTATTTTACCTTAGCTCCACGTCTTCTCTACACCTGGAGGTCTGCAAAACCAGGCTGAATGGCTGTATCCTCTATTCCATTCACAGTGTTTCAGCCCTGCCACCTGCCTTTTTTTTTAGTTAATAAATTTGTTTGTTGCTTCAGGTTTTATCCTTATTATATTATCCTCTTTTCCCACTTCCCATCCCCACCCTCCCATGCTCTACCCCCTGACCCTTCCGTCTTGTTCCTCTGGGGTGGCGTGTCCCTGCCTAACAGTCTCTCACCACAGATCAGGAGTCATATGAGGGCCAAGAGCCTCTTCATTCTCCGGGGGCCTACGAGGCAGTACTGCCAGTGAAAGGTGTCTCCTTGCTACTGGGGGAATACTAAAAAAAAGACCAACAAACACACAAACCCACA
>CAJQZJ010033689.1:1998819-2017230 GCA_907164525.1 Lophiomys imhausi | reverse complement strand
AAAAAAAGAAGGAAAAACAAAAAGATAAAAAAAAAATTTATGTCCATGTTCCTTTTGGTGTGTTGGTTGTAGTACAGACATCCTGTACGATATAGTTAAAATCCTACTATAAGTGAATAGATGCCATGTGCATCCTTCTGAGACTGGGTTAGCTCACTCAGGATGAGCTCCTCTAGATCCATCCATTTGGTTGCAAATTGCATGATTTCATTGTTTCTTATAGCTGAGTAATATTCCATTGTATAGATGTACCACAATTTTTTAATCCATTCTTCAGTTGAGGGACATCTGGGTTGTTTCCAATTTCTAAATTTCTAGCTATTACAAATAAGGCTGCTATGAACATAGATGAGGAGACTTCCCTATGTCTCCATGAGAGGTCCTTTGGGTGTATACCCAGAAGTGGTATGGCTGGGTCCTGAGGCAAGGTTATTCCTAGATTTCTAAGATATCGCCAGACAGACCTCCATAGTGGTTGCACAAGCCTGCACTCCCACCAGCAATGGAGTAGGGTTCCCCTTTCTCCATACCCTCGCCAGCATGCACTATCATTTGAGCTCTTTATCTTAGCCATCCTAACAGGTGTTAGGTGGATTCTCAGGGTTGTCTTGAGTTGCATTTCTCTGATGATTAAGGATGTTGAACATTTCTTCAGGTGTCTCTCAGCCCTTAGGGATTCCTCCTTTGTGAATTCTCTATTTAGCTCCATCTCCCACTTTTTGATTGAATTATTTGGTTTCTTGGCATTTAGTTTCTTGAGTTCCTGTAGATTTTAGATAATAGCCCTCTATCAGATGTGAGGTTGGTGAAGATTTTCTCCCAGACTGTTGGTTGCCGTTTTGTTCAAATGACAGTGTCCTTTGCCTTACAGAAGCTTTTCAGTTTCATGAGGTCCCATTTATTGATTGTTGATCTCAGGTCCTGAGCTGTTGGTGTTCTGTTCAGGAAGTTGTCACCTGTGCCAATGAGTTCGAGAGTTTCTCCTACTTTTTCCTCTAGTGTCTTTAGTGTGGCCGGCTTTATGTTAAGGTCTTTGATCCATTTGGAGTTAAGTTTTGTACAAGGTGATAGGTATGTGTATAATTTCATTCTTTTGCAAGTGGACATCCAGTTGGACCAGCACCATTTGTTGAAGATGCTGTCCTTCTTCCATTGTGCGGTTTTTTCTTTTCTGTCAAAGATTAGTTGGCCATAGGTGTGTGGGTCCATGTTTGGGTCTTCAATTCGATTACATTGATCCACTGGTCTTTTTCTATACCAGTACCATGCTGTTTTTATTACTGTTGCTCTGTAGTACAGCTTGAAATCTGGGATGGTGATACCTCCAGATGTTTTTTCATTGAACAGGATTGATTTGGCTATTCTGGGCTTTTTGTTGTTCCATATGAAGTTGAGAATAGCTTTTTCCAGGTCTATAAAGAATTGTGTTGGTATTTTGATAGGAATTTCATTAAATCTATATATTGCTTTTGGTAGGATAGCCATTTTTATTATGTTGATCTTACCTATCCATGAGCATGGGAGATCTTTCCATCTTCTAAAGGCCTCTTCCATTTCTCACTTCAGGGGCTTGAAGTTCTTGTTATATAGGTCCTTTACATGCTTGGTTAGAGTTACCACTAGGTATTTTATGTTGTTTGTGGCTATTGTGAAGGGGGTTGTTTCCCTTATTTCTTTCTCGGTATATTTGTTTGTTGTATAAAGAAGAGCTTCTGATTTTTTTTGAGTTAATTTTGTATCCAGCCACCTTGCTGAAGTTGTTTATCAGCTGTAGGAGTTCTTTGGTGGAGTTTTGGGGTCGCTTATGTATACTAACATATTATCTGCGAATAGGGATAATTTGACTTCTTCATTTCCAATTTTTATCCCTTTGATCTCCTTTAGTTGTCTTATTGCTCTAGCAAGGACTTCAAGTACTATATTGAAGAGATATGGTGAAAGTGGACATCCTTGTCTTGTCCCTGAATTTAGAGGAAATGCTTCAAGCTTCTCTCCATTTAATTTGATGTTGGCTACTGGCTTGCTGTATATTGCCTTTATTATTTCTAGGTATGGTCTTGTATGCCCATTCTTTCCAGAACTTTTAGCATGAAGGGGTGTTGGATTTTGTCAAATGCTTTTTCTGCATCTAGCGAGATTATCATAGTTTTTTTTTCTTTCATCTTGTTTATGTGGTGAATTACATTGATAGACTTTTGTATATTGAACCATCACTGCATTCCAGGGATGAAGCTTACTTGATCATGGTGTATGATACTTTTGATGTGTTCTTGAATTCGGTTTGCTAGTATTTTATTAAGTATTTTTGCATCTATGTTCATCAGGGAGATTGGTCTGAAATTCTCTTTCTTTGTTGGGTCTTTGTGTGGTTTAGGAATCAGAATGACAGTGGCCTCATAAAATGAGTTTGGCAGTGATCTTTCTGTTTCTATGTGGTGGAAGAGTTTGAAAAGTAATGGTGTTAGTTCCTCTTTGAAGGTCCGGTAGAATTCCGTGCTAAAGCCATCTGGCCCTGGGCTTTTTTTGGTTGGGAGATTACTAATGACTGTTTCTATTTCCTTAGGTGTTATTGGGCTGTTTAAGCTGTTAATCTGATTTTGATTTAGTTTTGGTAGGTGGAATTTATCGAGGAAATTGTGCATTTCGCTTAGGTTTTCAAATTTAGTGGAATATAGATTTTTAAAGTAATGCCCGAATATTTTCTGGATCTCCTCAATGTCTGTTGTTATTTCTCCCTTTTCATTTCTGATTTTGTGGATTTGGGTTCTTTCCTTTTGCCTTTTAGTTAATTTGGCTAGGGGTCTGTCTATTTTGTTGATTTTCACAAAGAACCAACTCTTGGTTTCATTGATTCTTTGTATAGTTCTTTTTGATTCTAAGTTGTTGATTTCAGCTCTAAGCTTGATGATTTCCTGTTTTCTGCTCTTCTTGGGAGTGTTTGTTTCTTTTTTTTTCCAATTCACCCAGCTTAGCTGTTAGTTCACTAATATGAGCTGTCACAATTTTCTTTTTGAAAGCACTTAGTGCTATGAACTTTCCTCGTAGCACAGCTTTCAATGTATCCCATAGGTTTGGGTATGATGTGTCTTCATTGTCGTTGGATTTTAAGAAGTCTTGGATTTCCTTCTTTATTTCTTCCCTGACCCAGTGGTCATCCAGTAAGGAGCTGTTCAATTTCCATGTGTGTGTAGGCTTTCTGTTGATTCTTTTGCTGTTGAAGACCAGCTTTATTCCGTGGTGGTCTGATAAGGTACAGGTGTTATTTCAATTTTCTTGTATCTATTGAGACTATCCTTGTGACCAACTATGTGGTCGATTTTGGAGAAGGTTCCGTGGGGTGCTGAGAAAAAGGTGTATTCCTTTGTGTTTGGGTGAAACGTTCTGTAGATATCTGTTAGGTCCATTTGTTTCATGATCTCTGTTACTCTATATTTCTCTGTTTGTCTTCTGTCTTGATGATCTGTCCATTGTGAGTGGGGTGTTGATGTCTCCCACTACTAATGTGTTGTGATCGACGTGCGCTTTAAGTTTTAGAAGTGTTTCTTTTACGAAAGTAGGTGCCTTTGTATTTGGGGCATAGATGTTCAGTATTGAGATTTCCTCTTGATGAATATTCCCTTTAATGAGTATATAGTGCCCTTCTTTGTCTTTCTTCATTAACTTCAGTTGGAAGTCTGTTTTGTTTGATATTAGGATGGCTACTCCAGCTTGCTTCCTGGGTCCATTTGCTTGGAAAATATTTTCCCAGCCCTTTACTCTGAGGCAGTGTCTGTCTTTCATAGTTAGATGTGTCTCTTGTATACAGCATAAGGAAGGGTCTTACTTGCGGATCCACTCTGTAAACCTCTGTCTTTTTATTGGGGAGTTGAGTCCATTGATGTTGATGGATATTAGTGACCTGGGGTTGTTATTTCCCATTAGTTTGCTATAGGTGGTGGTCCTGTGCCTCTTTTGGTTTAGTTACTGAGGGGTTTTCTGTTCCCTTTGTTTTCTTGAGTGGAATTTTCTTCTCTGGGTTGGGATTTTCCTTCTAGGATTTTCTGTAGGGCTGGGTTTGTGGGTAGATATTGTTTAAATTTGATTTTGTCATGGAATATCTTGCTTTCTCCATCTATGTTGATAGAGAGTTTTGCTGGGTAAAGTAGTCTGGCTGGGCACCTATGATCTCTCAGGACTTGTAGTATATCTGACCAGGCCCTTCTAGCTTTTAAAGTTTCTGAGCAGAAGTCAGGTGTAATTCTGATCGGTCTGCCATTGTATGTGACTTGACCTTTTTCTCTTACAGCTTTTTATATTCTTTCTTTGTTCTGTACATTTACTGTTTCAATTATTATGTGGCGAGAGGAGTTCTTTTCTGGTCTAATCTGTTTGGTGTTCTGTAAGCCTCTTGGATTTTTATTGGCATCTCTTTTTTCAGGTTTGGGACGTTTTCCTCTATGATTTTTTTGAAAATATTTCCTGGACCTTCGAGTCGGGAGTCCTCTCTTTCCTCTATACCTATAATTCTTAGGTTCTGTCTTTTCATTGAGTCCTTGCTTTCTTGGATGTTGTGGGTGAGAGATTTTTTAGCCTTCTCATTTTCTTTGGATGTTGTACTGATTTATTCCACTGAATCTTCCATGCCTGAGATCCTGTCTTCCATCTCTTGCATCCTATTGTTGATACTCACATCTGTAGTTCATGTTCTCTTCCCTTGGTTCTCCACTTCCTCTTTTAACTCTGAATGTGTTTTCTTTATTGTTTCTATTTCTATTTTCATGTCTTGTATGGTTTTGTTCGTTTTGTACATTTCCTCCTCCAGCTTGCTTGTTTTTGTATGAAAATCTTTCATGGCTTTTTCCTTTTCGTGTTCAAGCTCTGTCACCTTGGCTTGGAGCTCCTTAATGGTGTTGTTCCTTGTTTTGACTTGTAGAATTGTGGCTTTTTTGAATTCCTTCATAGATTTAAGTTCTTCTTGCAGGGACTCTATCACTTTCCATAATGCAGAATTGTCAACGTTTTCATGTGTTTCTGTTGGTATGAGGTCATCCGAATTGGATGAGCTAGGATAATTCTGCTTTGTTGGAGTCATATTTCCTTGATTTCTATTTTTTTTTTTTTACCTTTGGCCATTGGGTTTGTTTAGCTGTCTGTTCTTGTCGTTTTGTGTGCTTGAATCCACAGTGGATGCTTTGGTGCAGGGGACGAGTTCCTTGGCTATATGTCGTTGCTTACAGGGGGATTTCAGGGTCACTGTGATTTTAATCGCCTCAGGCACTGTGAGCTGGTGCAGCCTATTCTCAGGTTGTGAGTAATGGACCGGAATTGTTTCACTGCTCCCAATTCAGACTTCTCTATGTTGCACTCTGAGTTATCAGCCTGTAATGGTTCTGATGGTATGGACCTCTTTGCCCAGGCACAGATTCTGTGGGCTTTGTTTGTCGTCACGGAGGCTGACAGGGTCTGGCTCCTCACCTAATTAATATGTCTGGATTTTCCAGAATACAGCTGTGGTCCCAATTTCTGGTTTCTCACTAGGCTTCTCGCCACAGGTCTGGCTTCTGAGCCTGATTCCCTCCCTGTCTGCGTAGCCACGGCTCTCCCTCCCTGGCTGCTTGGCCATGGGTGCACAGAGCCTCGGATCCCCAGGCCTCCTGAGTGGACCTCTCACCCCAGCAGGTCAGCCGTGGGTGCGTGGATCCCTGGCCCAGCCCACGCCTGATTCTCTCCCCAGTTGTCCTGCTGTGGGTTCGCGGGGATTTGGCCCTGCCAGCCGGGCTCCCCCCCAGCTGTGCTGCCATGAGTGCGCAGGATTCGGCCCCTCCCGCCCGCCTTTGTGTTCCCGGTTTCCCGCACTCTGTCGGAACCTCCTGCCCTCCGCTTCACTAGCGGCTGCTGACCACCTGCTGAGCCCCCTGTTTGTTCCTTGCTAAGACTTCCACTATCTCACAAAATTTTTAAGTGGGTATAAGTTCTACCTGAGGTGTGGGGAGTCCAATAGGCTAGTGAACTATCGCCAAGTGGCCTCTGATTCTGCCTGCTGTGAGTTGGGGTAGATCTTACCAGGCGCCTCTCCAAATGGGAGTTCCCCAATCCCGGGTTTAGTGGCTTCCATGTCTGCAAGAGATGGGGAGAGAGCCTTACCCTGGGACTTTTAACAGTCCCTTGGGAGCTGTGAGTGTTCCTGGGAGGGTCTAGCCCCTCTGGTTTTTGCACAGTGCCCAATAACTCTGTGTTTTTTATGGCTCTTTTTTCCCCGTGTTCAAAATGCGTCAGTGTAGGTCGCCACCATCTTCCTTCCCTCATGTACAATTTCATTAGTAAAAGATAAAATTTCTCAGTATCTTGATTCTGAGTGAGTGTGTATTGGTGAGAAATCACTGTAGTTTTTTTGACTGATGTCATCAAAAGCTGTAAGTACCCTATCACTCTATTTCAGATGATTAAAATGGGAGACCTGGGTGACCCTAACTGCCATACATAACTATGCATATTGATTTTTTTTTACCTACTTTTTTATGAAAACAATTTATCTGCTCATAATTATTATATCCGTATATGATGATTGATATTACCAGCTTGAAGGGATTAGAATCATCTCTTGACACACTCTGAGTGAGAATGCTTTCACAGAGTTTTAGCTGTGAGGGGAAAACACATGTTGAATACTAGCAACATCATCCAATGTGCTGGGATACTGGACTGAATAAAAGGTAAGTGTAAACAACACTGCTGTGCTTCCCACATGATGAGAGGTATCCCAGAAAACGAGCCACCACAATGCCTTTCCACCATCACTGGCTGTATCCCAAAAACTATAAGCCAAAGCACCTTCTTTATGGTTTATATTTGTTAGTTATGTTGTCCCAGGGATGAGAAGAGCATTAATGTGTTGTGTGTCTTGATAATCTCTCAGATACAGAAAACCATTTAACAGAAGTCAACATTCCTTCATTATAAAACTCATAGAAAGGCAAAGGATGAGGAAATATTCCTGAATAGTATTAGGACTCTGCATGGCAAGCCTACAGCCAAAACCTTGCCAAATGTAGTCAAAGTAGCAGAATCATAGTAAGCTTGGGATCAAGACAAGTAGGACTGCTTTCTCTGCTTCACTCAATATGAAATTGAAGTCTTAGAGCAATGAGACAAGAAAAGGGAATAAAATAAGAATTCAGTGGATCCCTACTTTTAGATATTATCCTCTTCATAATAAAACCACCAACACACCCCCAAATTATAGAGATGTTAAACACTTTCCACAATGGATCACGATACAAAATGAATTCACACAAATCAGTAGCCTTCCCATGTGCCAAAGATGACAAACACACTGAAAAAGATCCTGTTAACAATCTGAACCACCAAATACATAAGTATTAAAATATTCAGTAATAAACCTCACTAAGAAAAACAAAATGTTTCTGCAATGAAAACTTGAAAACATTGAATTAAAAAAAACTGTGAAAATGGCTGTCCTACCAAAAGCAATTCATAGATTGAATGAAATCCTAATCAAAATTCTTGGGTTGTTCTGTAAAGATATTAAAAAATAGTCCAAAAATTTATATAGAGGCATATAGCAGCCAATGATAGATAGACAGACAAAGCAATCTTACACAGGAACAACACTGCGGGGCTCTCACACTTTTTGATAGCAAGTTAACTGCAGAACCATACTATAAGAACCACATGGTTAGGGCACAAAACAGCCACACAGATCAACTGAATAAAACAAGTCCACAAACTGTTCAACACAAATGCAGCTGCCTGATTTTTTACAGGTGTGCCAAAAGTACACATTGGAGAAAAGACAACTGCAAGGATGGTGCTCATAAAATGGGATTTCAACAGACAGAGAAATAAAACAAAACTCCTGTCTTTAACCTTCCACAAAACTTAGATTCCAGATGATCAAAGACATCAACATAGGTCTTGATTATCTAAAATATCAAGAAAAAGAAAAAGTGGTGAGAATAAAATAAGTACTAGACCCAAAGTTATCCATTATATAAAAGAACCCCCCTAATCCTATTTGATTGCTCAAAGTTATCATTTACCAAGGCAACCAGTGTAATGTATCTTCATGCATTGTTTATAATTGCTTGTGTTTAATCAGTTGGCTTTTAATTGCTATGTACTAAATGCTTTCCTCTCTATCACATCCAATCTAAATTATTAATTAGGTATTCTTATTGCGCTTTTAATTCTTTAGCTATTAGAATTTTCTCCATCCATATTACATTAGATGATTTAAGGATAAAATGAGAAAATCATATAAGGTATCAAGATGAAAGATACAGTATACATAGTGATTAGATATTTTATGCACTAGGCCTACAAATGCGGTTTATTTGTTTGTTTGTTTTTAGGTTTTTGAGACAGGGTTTCTCTGTATAACAGCTCTGGCTGTCCTGGACTCGCTTTGTAGACCAGGCTGGCTTGAACTCAAGAGATCTACCTGCCTCTGCCTCCCAAGTGCTGGGATTAAAGATGTATACCACCACCACCCAGAATATACCTACAAATATTACAAATATAATAATTAATATGATTCTCTTAAAAACTTTAAGTGGCAAATGCTGGCGAAGTTGTGGGAAAGGGGAACACTCCTCCATTGCTGGTGGGAGTGCAAACTTGTACAAACACTATGTAAATCACTCTGGCCATATCTTAGAAAACTTGGAATAGCCTACCTCAAGACACAGCCATACCACTTCTGGGTATACATCCAAAAGATTTCTCACCAAACCACAAGGACCTTTCCTCATCTATGTTCATAGCAGCCTTATTTTTAATAGCTAGAAACTGGAGACAACCCAGATGTCCCTCAACTAATGCATGGATAAAAAAAAAAAAACAAAAAACTGTGGTACATATACATAATGGAATACTACTCAGCTATCAGAAACAACGAAATCATGCAATTTGCAGCTAAATGGATGGAACTAGAAAAGCTCATCCTGAGTGAACAAATCCAGACTCAGAAAAATGCACATGGCATCTATTCACTTGTAATTGGATTTTAGGCATATAGTACAAGATGACTATTGTACAACCAACACACCAAAAGGAACATGAACATAGACTTTGTTGATAAGACACTTGGCCCTAGTGGTGCTGCCATGTAGACCCCCAGTGTATGAGGAGGCTCTTGGCCTTCATGTGACTGGTGAAGTGGGAACACCCCACTTTGGAGGAGTAGGATGGGAGGGTGGGAGGGTGGGGCTGGGAGGAGTGGAGGGGGGCACTGTGATGGAGATGTGGCTTGAAGTAGTAAATAAACATTAAAAAAATTAGTGATTGATGGGGAAGGGCTAAAAAAAAACCCAAAACAAAAAACAAACAAACAAACCTTTAAGTGGTCCAAGAATCAAACAGAATCAAACACATCTGTCTGCTCTGGCTCATTTTCACCTATGTAGCAACAACACAGTGAAAGATGTGTTCACGGAATGTGCCATGTGGCTCTCTTACAACAATGTACCCTGACAATGTGTGCTGAGTTTATTTCATGTTCCATACTTCCTTCAAGTATGTTGAGTCATTGTGAATATGTGCGTATCTACAGATGCTGTTTTGTTTTGACTATGGTTATCTACTTTGTTTTATGCTGCTAAATTTCAATGAAAAAAAAGAAGATACTTTAATAAAATAATTAAAATAATAGTAATTAGTAATTAATCCCCGAAGTTTGTGTTCCTAAGGTGGCATGACCTCATTTGGTAGTTAAGATATGAGCTGAGTTCATATAGTTAAAAGGAATAAAGTGATGAATTTAGATGGTGGAAGCAATAGCGAGATTGAAATGAGTGAGCTTGAAATTGGATATGTCTATTCCTCCTTCACGTTTCCTATAACATTTCTTTGTCTTCTTCTGTTTTACTATTCTCAATGCTTCTTATTGTCTTGGTATTTGTTTCAAAGTTTCTGGTAGATATGCAAGTGATTTAATCAATTATATTCTTATAAGAGCTTAAAATTTTAAGAAGAAGAACATGTATGTAAACTGTCACAGCAACACTGGGAACAAAAGACATTAACTGTGTTTTGTTAAAATTGGCAGTGCACACTTAATATCATGAAAAGTAGCTTAGCTGCATTAGGATTAGGAAAATGATTCCTCAGAAATGCATGGAGTGACTAAGAATTTGTTTGTTCACCTATCACCTGGGAATTTTAATGTCTGCACACCGGGAACTAACCTTTTACATAATCACTGGACAGTTTCATTAGGTGAAGCTACTGTGCAACGTAAGCTTTCCATTTAAGAATATGTATCTGGGGGGGATCCAAGATGGTGGTGGCCTGCGCAAACACATTTTGAACTTGGGGAAAACAGCCATAAAGCCACATAGTTATATGATGCTGTGCAATAATCTGAGTGACTTGACCCCCCTGGGTCTCACCCAGCTACCCAGGGACCATTAAAAGTCCCTGGGCAGGAGGACTCTCCCCTCTCTCGGACATGCAAGGAAGCCACTGAATCCAGGAATCGGGAACCCCCACTAGGAGAGACACCTGGTAAGATCCACTCTAATACCCAGCGGGGCAGATTCAAACCCCACACAGGGTTACTCACCAGCCTACTGGGCCCCCAGAACCCACGCAGGCATTCTGGCTATAGAGCGAAAGTTGCAGACCCGTGGGCGTGCCACACACTCTTAGCAGCCACAGCGGCAGGGTGCACAGCGACTGATGGTTCCACAACGTGTCAGCCCAGCGGCCAGCAGGTCCACACCAGCATTGTGGAAAGCGCAGACATATTTGTGCCCTCCAAGAAGGGTGTAGGACGTACAAAAAGGCCTTTTTATTGGATTTACAGTCATTGGGAAAAACAAAACAAAACAAAAAAAACACTGCAGCAGGACTGAGCAGCAGGATACTCTTCCTGCTGCAGGTTATGCAGCTAGACTACTGTGTACCAGAACTTGGAAGACAGTGGCCCCATTTGCCAGTATCGATAGCTGCTCCATACCCACATATGTGGAGCTGTGAGAGTGGCAGAAAAGGTGGCAGGGTTGGAAGGCAGATTTGTCCACCACAGGGTCCAAGCCCTGGCAAATTGTGGGGGAATAATTATTAAACACTTTTGCTAGTGCGGGCCCTTCTGGCAGGAAATGGAGCTTAAGCATATATAGGTCCACCCCTGGATCAGTGAGATTTCGACCTGGGGGACATTGCTGAGTGACTCACCTTAAGGGCGTGGAGTCAGGTCCTTTCAAGACTCCAGCAGGCAGCCTCAATCCCCAACTTGGGACCTCCAGAGTCCATAGAATCTGTGCCTGGACACACAGGACCATACCACCAGAGCCACTGCAGGCTTAACATTCAGTGTACAACATAGAGAGCCCTGACTTGGGAGCAGTGAAACAATCCTGGGCCATTCCTCATTGCCTGGGAGTGGGCTGCACCAGCTCACAGTGCTTCTGGCTGTTAGATACACTGAGAACCACCTGTGAGCAGCTGGGGAGGACCACAATCATGGTCCAACTTGTAAGCTGCAAGGGCAGCTACAACTCCACCCAAAAGCCTAGGCCTGCCAACCTACACTTTCATCTATACGAAGACCAGTTGGATCCCAGGAATCTACAGGAAATCATCACCATCACAACCTCTCACCTGAGTCCCCAACTGGGACAAAACAGGAAGGGGTGAGGTCTCAGAGACACACTGAGAACCTCGACACAAGGCCCCATCCAGCCAGTGGAAAGCGACAGATCGCGAAGCGATACTACTGCTACACCAAAGCGTCCCCTTTGGCTCCAAGCCCAGAAAACAACAGGAACAAACATGTCAGAACAACCAAGTGGGTAAAGGTCAGAGACAAAACAGAAAAAACAGAAGTCAGGGAGATAGGACTCCAACAAAACACAACTATGCTAGTACAGCAAGCCCTGACCACTTCACCACAGTTGAAACACATGAAAACGATAACAATTCTACATTCTGGAAAGTGATAGAGTCCTTTCAAGAAGAACTTAAATCTATGAAGGAATTCAAAGAGTCCACAATTTTACAAGCAAAAGCAACAGATAATACCATTAGAGAGCTCCAAGCCAAAGTGGCTCAAATTGAATAGGAAAGAGATAAGGCAATGAAAGATTTAAAAGAGATGAAAGATTTCAAGACAAAGACAAGCAAATTGGAGCAGAAAATATACAAAACGAATAAAATCTTTCAAGACATGAAAATGGAAATGGAAGCAACAAAGAAAACACAGAGTTAAGAGTGGAAATGAAGAATCAAGGGAAGAGAACAGGAACTACAGACATGAGTGTCAAAAATAGGATACAAGAGATGGAAGACAGAATCTCAGGCATGGAAGATTCAAAGGAAGAAATCAGCACAACATCCAAAGAAAATAAAAAAGCTAAACAAGTCCTCACCCATAACATCCAAGAAATCCAGTTCTCAATGAAAAGATGGAACCTGAGAATTATAGCCATAGAGGAAATAGAAAACTCCCAAATCCAAGGTCCAGGAAACATCTTCAACAAAATCATAGAAGAAAACTTCCCAAACCTAAAGAAAGAGATGCCAATATAAATCCAAGAGGCTTACAGAACACCAAACAGATTAGATCAGAAAAGAAACTCCTCTCGCCACATAATAATTGAAACTCCAAATGTACAGAAAAAGAAAGAATATTAAAATCCATAAGAGAAAAAGGTCAAGAAACATATAATGGCAGACCCATCAGAATTACACCTGACTTCTCAGAAACTCTAAAAGCAAGAAGGGCCTGGACGGATGTCCTACAAGCCCTGAGAGAACATAGGTGCCCAGCCAGACTACTGTACCCAGCAAAACTCTCTATCAACATAGATGGAGAAAACAAGATATTCCATGACAAAATCAAATTTAAACAATATCTACCCACAAACCCAGCCCTACAGAAGATTCTAGAAGGAAACTTCCAACCCAGAGAAGATAATTACACCCATAAAAACAGAGGAAACAGAAAACTCTACAGCGACTAAACCAATAGAAACACAGGACCACCACCTATAACAAAATAATGGGAAATAACAACCTCTGGTCAGTAATATCCATAAACATCAATGGACCCAACTCCCCAATAAAAAGACACAGGCTTGCAGTTTGGATCCATAAAAAAGACCCATCATTTTGATGCTTACAAGAAACACATCACACAAAGATAGCCACTATCTTAGAGCAAAGGGCTGTTAAAAGGTTTTCTAAGCAAATGGACCCAGGAAGCAAGCTGGAGTGGCCATCCGAATATCAAGCAAAATAGACTTCCAACTGAAGTTAATAAAAAAAGACAGAGAAGGGCATTACATACTCGTTAAAGGAAATATTCATCAAGAGGACATCACAATATTGAACATCTATGCCCTAAATACTAAGGCACCTATATTTGTAAAAGAAACTCTCCTAAAACTTAAATTGCACACTGATCCCTACACATTATTAGTGGGAGACCTCAACACCCCACTCACAACAATGGACAGATCATCAAGACAGAAACCAAACAGAGAAATAATGAGTCTAACAGAGATCATGAACCAAATGGGCATAACAGATATCTACAGAACGTTTCACCCAAACACAAAAGAATACACCTTCTTCTCAGCACCGCACATAACTTTCTCAAAAATCGACCATATAGTTGGACACAAACATAGCCTCAACACATACAAGAAAATTGAAGTAATCCCTTGTATCTTATCAGACCACCATGGATTAAAGCTGGACTTCAACAGAAAAAGAATCAACAGAAAGCCTACACACACATGGAAATTGAACAACTCTTTATTAGATGACTACTGGGTCAGGGAAGAAATAAAGAAGGAAATCAAAGACTTCTTGAAATCTAACGAAAATGAAGGCACAAAATACCCAAACCTATGGGACACAATGAAAGCTGTGCTACGAGGAAAGTTCATAGCACTAAGTGCCTTCAAAAAGAAAATTGTGGCAGCTCATATTAGCGAATTAAAAGCCAAACTGGACGAATTGGAAAAAAAAGAAGCAAACACTCCCAAGAGGAGCAGAAGGCAGGAAATCATCAAATTTAGGGCTGAAATCAACAACTTAGAAACAAAAAGAACAATACAAAGAATCAAGGAAACCAAGAGCTGGTTCTTTGAGAAAATCAACAAAATAGACAAACCCTTAGCCAAATTAACTAAAAGACAGGGGGAAAAACCCAAATCAACAAAATCAGAAAAGAAAATGGAGAAATAACAACAGACATTGAGGAAATCCAGAGAATATTTAGGTCCTACTTTAAAAATCTATACTCCACCAAATATGAAAACTTAAGTGAAGTGGACAATTTTCTTGATAGATTCTACCTACCAAAGCTAAATCAAGATCAGGTTAACATATTAAATAGCTCTATAACCCCTAGGGAAATAGAAACAGTCATTGAAAATCTCCCAAACAAAAAAAGCCCAGGGCCAGATGGTTTCAGCAATGAATTCTATCAGACCTTCAAAGAAGAGCTAATACCAATACTCTACAAACTCTTTCACAAAATAGAATCAGAAAGAACCCTGGCAAACTCATTCTATGAGGCCACAGTTACCCTTATTCCTAAACCACACAAAGACCCAACAAAGAAAGAAAACTTCAGACCAATCTACCTCATGAACATAGATGCAAAAATACTTAATAGAATTCTAGGAAACCGAATTCAAAAACACATAAAAGGTATCATACACCATGATCAATAGGCTTCATCCCAGGAATGCAGGGATGGTTCAACATATGAAAATCCATCAACATTATTCACCACATAAACAAGATGAAAGAAAAAAAAAACACATGATAATATCGCTAGAGGCAGAAAAAGCATTTGATAAAATCCAACACCCCTTCATGCTAAAAGTTCTGGAGAGAATGGGCATACAAGGACCATATCTGGAAATAATAAAGACAATATACAGAAAGCCAGTAGCAAACATCAAAGTTAATTAGAGAAATTTGAAGCATTTTGTAGAAAAAAATTAAATTACATTGGGGTGACATTTGTAGAAATAATTAAATTGTTCAAGAGTATTTATATTAAATTGGTTGATTCAGCAGCTGTTAATCTTTAAGTAGCCATTATAAATGAGCACACAAAGACCACATGGATTTTAACAAGCCTTGGCCTGAGTTGTACAATCCTATCCCATCTAAGCTATTTCATAATTCTATTACCCAAATATGACCCCATTCATACATATGTCCCCTTGGACTGCCATTCTCCACTATAGCTGATGTTCCAGGCCTTGTGGAATGAGGTTCTTTTTTCTAACCCATGGCCTGTGTCTTCCTTCCTGCTGCTCATGGCTGGAATCAATTAATCTTTTGTCTAAAGCGCAGGCTTCCTGCTCTAATCCCAGGAAGTCCCACCTTTCTCTGTCTTTGTCAAATCTCAGGCTTCGACATTTTATTTAACTAATCAGAGTGAATGTAAATAACAGACAGCAAGCAAGACCAATTAATTAACATTTAGAATACTTAACACTACCCCAACAGCATTTCCTCTAAACTCAGGATCAAAACAAGGATGCCCACTTTCGCCATATCTCTTCAATATAGTACTTGAAGTTATTGCTAAAGCAATAAGACAACTAAAAGGATCAAGCGGATACAAATTGGAAACGAAGAAGTCAAATTATCCCTATTTGCAGATGATATGATAGTATATATGCATAAGCGACCCCAAAAATTCCACCAGAGAACTCTTACAGCTGATAAACACCTTCAGCAAGGTGGTGGGATACAAAATTAATTCAAAAAAATCAGAAGCCCTTCTTTATATAACAAATAAATGGGCTGAGAGAGAAATTAGGGAAACAACTCCCTTCACAATAGCCGCAAATAATATAAAATACCTGGGGGTAACTCTAACCAAGCAAATAAAGGACCTGTACAACAAGAACTTCAAGCCCTTGAAGAAAGAAATTGAAGAGGCCATCAGAAGATGGAAAGATCTCCCATGCTCATGGATAGGTAGGATCAACATAATAAAAATGGCCATCCTACCAAAAGCAATATATAGATTCAATGCAATTCCTATCAAAATAACAACACAATTCTTTATAGACCTGGAAAACGCTATTCTCAATTTCATATGAAACAACAAAAAACCTAGAATAGCTAAATCAATCCTGTACAATAAAAAAACATCTGGAGGCATCACCATCCCAGATTTCAAGCTATACTACAGAGCAATAGTAATAAAAACAGCATGGCACTGGTATAGAAACAGACCAGTGGATCAATGGAATCGAATTGAAGACCCAGAAACGAACCCACACACCTATGGTCACCTAATCTTTGTCAAAGAAGCCAAAATTGCACAATGGAAAAAGGACAGCATCTTCAAGAAATGGTGCTGGTCCAACTGGATATCCATTTGTAAAAGACTGAAATTAGACCCATACTTATCACCTTGTACAAAATATAAGTCCAAGTGGATCAAAGACCTTAACATAAGCCTGGTCACACTAAATCTACTAGAAGAGAAAGTGGGGAAAACCCTTGAAATCATTGGCACAGGTGACAACTTCCTGAACAGAACACCAACAGCTCAGGACCTAAGACCAACAATCAATAAATGGGACCTCATGAAACTGAAAAGCTCTGTAAGGCAAAAGACACTGTCATTCCAACAAAATGGCAGCCTACAGTTTTGGAAAAAAATCTTCACCAACCCCCACATCTGGCAAAGGGCTAATATCCAAAATTTACAAAGAACTCAAGAAATTAAATGCCAAGAAACAAAATAATCCAATTTAAAAATGGGAGAAAGAGCTAATTCACAAAGGAGGAATTCCTAAAGGCAGAGAGACACTTGAAGAAATGCTCAGCATCCTTAATCATCAGAGAAATGCACCTCAAGATGAGTCTAAGATTCCATCTCATACCTGTCAGAATGGCTAAGATCAAAAGCTCAAATGACAGCACATGCTGGCAAGGGTGTGGAGAAAGGGGAACCCTCCTCCATTGCTGGTGGGAGTGCAGGCTTGTGCAACCACTCTGGAGGTCAGTCTGGCAATATCTTAGAAAACTTGGAATAGCTCTGTCTGGGGACCCAGCCATACCACTTCTGGGTATATATTCAAATGATTCCTCACCAAGTCACAAGGAAGTTGCCTCGTCTATGTTCATAGCAGCCTTATTTGTAACAACTAGAAACTGGAAGCAACCCATATGTCCCTCAACTGAAGAAAGGATTAAAAAACTATGGTACATCTACACAATGGAACATTACACAGCTATCATAAACAATGAAATTATGCAATTTGTAGCCAAATGGATGGAGCTAGAAAAGCTCATTCTGAGTGAGCTAACCCAGACACCGAAGGATGCACATAGCATCTATTCACTTATAGTCGGATTTTAGCTATATAGCACAGGATAACTATACTACAACCAATGCACCAAAGGGAACAGGAACATAGACTTTTTCATCCTGTCAATGAGACACTGCCCTAGTGGTGGTGTCTTGTATGCCCCCAGTGTATGAGGAGGCTCTTGGCCCTCATATGGCTGCTGAACTGGGATGGGGGACGTTATGTAGGGACACTCCACTCCAGAGGAGTGGGATGGAAGGGGTAGGGGTAGAGGGTGGGAGGGTGGGACTGGGAAGAGTTGAAAGAGGACACTATGATGGAGATGTAACCTGGAGCAATAAATAAATAAATTTAAAATAAATAAAAACAGAAAAAAAAAACAAAAAAAGAATGTGTCTGAAAATTTAGTGTTTTTAATGAATAATTCCTTCTCCATTTCATATAAACTCACTTCAGTTTTTGAGAGTATGCAAGTATTGATAAACTAGACAGTTTTTATAACTTGATAAACAACTATGTCGATAACCACCAAAATAAAAGTAATCAAATATCACAAAAACAGATGGCATCCAGAAACAGAGGAATAGCTGATGGATTACATTAACAATGAGGATAGTTTCTGTAGTGTCTGAGTGGCAGGGGAATTTCTGCCTTTGGTCATCATTCTTCAAAGGTCAATTGTTAAAACATGTAACTCTGTCTGCAAAACTGTTCACTTAATAATTCCTGAGAGACATTAGAAAAATTAAATACAGATGGCTGATGGGAGCATTAATTTTCTTCTAATGATAAATTGACCAATGAATAATAACACAGCAAAATAATAAAGACACAAAGGCAATTAATAATAATAATAATAATAATAATAAACAACAGGGGCTTTCATGGAGAATATGCTATGATTGTATACCAGAGACAGATTAAGATGTATTTTATTTCATCTCCAGAAGTAACTATAGTGTAAGTTACTCTATTCTATTTTGGAAGATGAGAACATTTAGAAATAAAGAGGGTAAATGGTTTTTTGTTTTTTTTTTCCTTTTTTTTTTGGAGGAGGTGTTGTTTGATGTGTGTGTGTGTGTGTGTGTGTGTGTGTGTGTGTGTGTGTGTGTGT
>CAJQZJ010033689.1:1979062-1997598 GCA_907164525.1 Lophiomys imhausi | reverse complement strand
AATGCCTCTGTAATCTAAGATCCAGGATTGTGAATGCCTCTGTAATCCAAGATTCAGGATTGTACATGCATCTGTAATCTAAAATCCAGGATTGTACATTCCTCTGTAATCTAAGATTCAGGGTTGTAAATGCCTCTGTTATCTAAGTTGTCTTTTCTCATTTGTATAAAACAGTTTGATATTGTATATTTTGTAATTCCTTACAGAGTGATTCACCATCAAATGCCTGACTTTATCCATTGAGCAGGAAAACTATTTCCTAACTAGTCCTTTTTCAGATGAGCATTCAGCAGCACTCTCTTTTCAGATAATTATTTCAAGTGTATTTTCAGATTTACACATTGCAAATTTCTGTGGGTGGAGTCATCGCATTTTCTATAATACTTTCAAGACACCTTTATATTGACTGAAGATGTTTAGCTTATAAAAATTTCTTAATGGCACTAAGCTTTTTGTGCACTTATGCTATATACAACTTTAAATTCAAATGTCTTCTGCTTTGCTTTTTGTTGTTGTTGTTGTTGATTCTTTTGTAAACAAGACTAAAAGCATCCAGAAATAGCCATGATATAGCATGGTTAATAGGCTGTTTTGAAATTTCCTCCATCAAATTAATTAGTGCATGACTTTGAGTTCAGCAACAATCACATATTTAAGACACATAAACAGAATGTAGACAGATGCTTGGCCAGAAAGAAACAACAATGGCTTCGTGTCTAATCAACAATTAGTGTCCAAATTTCCTTCTGACAGCTCATAGGTATAGCCTTTATTTTCTACCTTTTGTCATTTTACTCTTCTAAACTTGGACCAAATCTACCAGTTAACATCAGCTTGTGGCATCAGAGGCTGTCATCTTTAGCTGTCATCTCAATTTTATTTTTAATTTCCTCTTGTCTTTCTATCCCAAAGACATGGTGAGCAGTCAGTGAAATAGCTAGAAACTGAAAACAACGGAAGATTGGATAAAAAAAAAAAAAAAACCTCTGGTAGTTTATCCAAAAAACTGTGTAGTACATTTACACAATGGAACACTCAGCTATCAGAAACAAGGAAAATTTGCAATTTGCAATCAAATGGATGGAACTAGAAAAGCTCATCCTGAGTGAGCTTCCTAGACTCAGAAAGATGCACATGGTATGTATTCACTTATAATTGGATTTTAGCCATTTTGTACAGGATAACTACCCTACAACAAACACACCAAAAGGAACAGGAGCATAGACCTTGCCACCTGTTAGACATTTTGCCCTAGGGGTGCAGCCATATAGGCCCCCAGTGCAACAGGAAGCTCTTAGCCGCCGTCATATGACTGTTGAACTGAGTGGGGCTGATATGTAGGGACAACCCACTCCAGAGGAGTAGGATAGGTGGGAGAGGGGAAAAGGGGGGGGGAGGGTGGAACTGGGAAGGGTGGTGAAAGGGGACTATGATGGAAATGTAACTTGAAGTAATAAATAAACATTAAAAAAAGAAAAGAAGATGCCCTATCTATCTCTTGTATTTAGATAAGCAAATGTTGCTTGTCTCTTAACAACTTGATTATTGAGTAGCTTAGAGAATATCTGTGATAGACTGTCATAGTAGCTAACAAGGTGACATGCATGCATGACTAGGAGTTTGTTTTTCTTAACTATCCTAAACGGTTTAAGACAGTTGGTATCAAGAGGCCAGAGATTCACATTTTAATTTTAAGTATCTCTAGGAAGCGTTACCTTTAATTTTGTATCAATATACAAAGATCTATTCAATTGTGGTTAAATATTCTCTTAATTATGTATCAATATACAAAGATCAATGCCTATGTAGCCCAATACAATCTTAATATTACGTCCATATACAAGGGTCAATACGATTGTGGCCAACTATAATCTTAATTTTGTATCAATATACAAAGATCAATACCGATGTAATCCAATACAATCTTATTATTGCACAATAATCAATGGTCAATACCACTTTAGCCAAATATACTACTAATTTTGTATCAATATACAAAGGTATAAGGGCATATTCAATAATCTGCCCCTTCTTGGACCTTCCTGTGCTACGTCTATATCTCATTTTTCTCAAGCCTATGCACTCCTACATAGGAGAGGAAGAAGGATACAGAAAAGGAAAAGTAAGAAGTCCCTGGGTCTAACCTCCAAAACCCATTAAACAGGACAATTTATCAGCTTGTAATCTCTTCCCCTATATATCAGAGTTTTCAGTTATCCTTCAAATAACCAAAGAGAAGGGTGGGGAAACACCCTCCCCACCCTCTGGGCAAGGGGCATCTCTCTCTTAAAGTGACTTCCTGCTGATTTGGGTCGTAGTAGACCTGTTTGGGGCCGGAACCAATATGGAAAAATGGTTAAAAATGTTAGTACAATCCTTTTATGTTCAGTCCTTCTATTCTCAGCTGTTTAGATGACCTAAGGAGTTTGTAGGCAGAAGCTGATCTTGCAGGTTTCACTGAGGTTCCGGCCGGCCGGGGCATTGTGTAGAGCTGAAAGGTCCCAGCGACATTGGATTGCTGTGGTTGCAGGCCCCTGATGGAGACAGCTATTGAGGAAGTCTGCCAGACTGAATCAACTGGGTCACTCGTCCTCCTTGGTGCCTGATTCTGCTCTCTGCTGAGGTTTCCGCTGTCCAGCCATCCCCAGGCTTCCCGAATGGACGCTTCGATTCTCCTGGAAAGATAAGAACAGAGCCCTGCCCCAATCCCAACCCTGGGACAATTACCCTCTTTTTTTGTTGGGGGGGCTAGGTAATACTTCTCCTGAAGCAAATTTGGCCTTCCGACAACATACAAAGCATTATCTTTCAATCCGGGTTAAAGAAGAAATCATTCTGTCACCTTGGAGCTAAACCAGCTCCAGTGTATATATTTTGAGATCCCAAAGGACAATCTGCCTGCATCGAGAAGGCCTTTTGTAAGTAGCCTCCAAACCTAGGTCCCTCCAAATCCCATGTGTGTGTCTCTGAACTCTAATTATTGGGATCAGATGTGGTCCTAAATTAAGTTTTTTTTTTTGCTATCGTGACATATCAGCTCCTGACAGCACCCCCTATTCTACGCCAAGTAGAAGAAAAGCATCGAAGAATCTCCAGTGTGAGATGGTTGAATTAGTGGCAAGCCTATCTCTTGGCATGTAAAAACTCCTTGCTTCAACTGCAGACAGACTGCTGTCCAAAAAGGACAAAACTTGGTAGCAGGGAAATCGACAGCCTAGCTCTGCCAAGACAGGGTAGGTTAGTCCTTCATAATCCCTGCTCTACAATAAATGTCTGTCAGAGAAACAGGACCAAAAGGCTGAAGACTGATGCTGGAATGTATGGAGAGAAAATGGGAACTGTCCAGGTAGTCACTGGTTTGTCATTTCTTAGTATTGGAAGCTGCAGGCCCTGCTCTTCCTATAAAATCAGATATATTTATCCCTCTCAGGTCTCTGAGGTGGTTGAAGAATAGACAGATAGAGTCTCATGGTTAAATTTTGAGTTGTTTAGGAATTAAGAGGGTGTTATAAATCTAAGAAGTTACTCTTAAAATTGTGTTGCAAGTTGGTGTGAATGTTGAGTCAGATATAGACCTTTAAACTCATGGAGATGGTTAGATAGTAGAATGTTAAAGTCAGGGGCCAAATATGTATGGACTGGACATTGGGAAGGTATGCTGGGCCATTTAACTCTCATAAATGTGACATATTTATATCTTTTGTTTTGTATAGTATTTACTGTTATAGGAGAAGGAACCATCTGTTGGACTGAGAGGGGAAGCTGCTGGGGGGAAGAGGGTGGAAGGGCAGGATAGGGAGGGGGAATAGGGAAGGGTTTGTGACTGAGATGTAACTTGAAGAAAAAAAATAAAGTATTTAAAAAGAAAAGAAAAGAAAAAACCCACAACTTTTCTGATACTAATTTTCTCTATTAGTTACTCTCATGTCTGAAAAAATTCCGTGGATGGGCAACTTTAGAGACAAAATATTCAGTTTGGTTTTGGTTTCAGTCCATCCATAGTGTTTGGGAAGAGGTGGTGGAATGCAATTTATGCTGGTGGGAGATGAACCATCGGCTGTGTACAGAATGGGAAAATAGGAAGCAGAGGAAAAAAAGGACTAGAATTAGGGCCAGAATGTTCCTCCAAAGACCTCCACCTAATGACTGACTTCAAACATTTTGGTTCTACATACGTCCGAAAAGTTCCATAGGTTCCAAATATAGTGTGTGAGCAACGATAGCACAAACATCAAAATTGGGAGCCTGCTGGGGAGATTCATTTCAAATACCTAAATCTGTGTTTTTATTTCAAGTGATATTTTTATGTTCCTGTTATCACTTGGGAAATGTTGCAAAGGATGTAATTATATAATAGCTTGCTTTTTAAAATTTCTTAATGTAGTTAATATACATGAGAGGTTATTGCCTGGATAGGGAAACTGTAAGAAGCTTGGAACATGCAAACACTGCCACAAAGTAAAATTGAGCTTCATTCTATTCCAGTTATCACACATGTGTCAGAGTTATGGTTGAGAAGGAATTGATGTAAATGGGTAGTTAAAGTGATGGGATTATTCTTAAATGTTCCTCCCCTCTCTACAATGAACGGTATTCTGACCTATCATAGTGAATCTAATTTTATGATTAAATAGGACTAAAATAGAGATGTATTGATGTAGATGAGTGTTCAGTAGATTCATGGCCATATCTACCTACTATGAGCCAACCTTCATTCCTATTATTACACTTAGGCTACATAGCTAGTTTTGAAACTGGGGCAAATTATGAGAAGGACTAGTTTTAACTACTCAGTGAACAGCACTGATTAAAAACAATTACATTTTGGGAAAACATGAAAAAAGTTATTTACTGTGTAGCCCATACATTGATTTTCTTCTTCTTCTCTAATTTTTTTTTACAAACTTTATCATTTAATCTAAAAATTTGGTTTCCCAACTCTGTAATATTACTTCTATTTTTCTTTTGATATGTACGCAATGAATTATATTCCGATAACCAGGGTATAAAATTCAAAATCACACAGGTGGTATTTCACACATGTAGTCATAAACAGCTGGGTGGCAGGGGCAGAAAAATGACTGCGAGCTCAAGGATTTTTATACCAAGTTCTTCTTCAGTTAGGGCTATGTAGTAAGAAACCCTATTTTTAAAAAAGCATCTTTATATTTTCATTTTCAAATAGCCAGAAAACTTGCAACTCATCTGTATTCTTAGCACCAAAGTCGAGTAGTGAACTTTTTCTACCTTCCTCGAAGTTAACTTATAACTGTAATAACCTTGTTGGTTCAGTATGTAGTCACTACCTAGAGCTTGTACATGGATGAGATAGAGGTTCAAACTTTGTTTCACAGCATCAACATATGGTTGGCAAGAAAATCTAACAAAAATGAGCATTTTCCTCATTCATAAGGTTTTCCTACTAAATGATAAGGAGCATATCAGTATCCTGAAATGTAAGAGAACTGATAATAAAAAGCCACATGGTCCTCAAATTAAAATGGTTTGATTAATTATTTCTCTACTTAACCAGGGTGATACAAGCATGGGGCTGTATAATGGCTCTGTATTTTCATTCCATTACTGTATTTGATTGATTGCACAAGGTACCACAAGAATTCATTATGAATATGGCCTGTGTCATGTGACTGTGCTCAGTACAGATCAACATCCTAGAAGCCCATTTAGGGTTGAACAAACAAGCTGATATGAGAAGCTGCTACATACCACATGAGTGTTAGACTTCTAATATTTTCTAATAATAATTGGCTCCTTTGCCCAAACATCAGAAGATCAGGAGCATTTGGACAAGATATTTGATCTAAGGAGGAAAAGAAAGACATCATTTCTTAAAGGGGACTAATAACTCTACTACCCAATGATAATGATAATCATTGCAAAAAGAAAATGGGGGGAGGTGAGGGGAGGCAAGTGATTCTCAACTCTATCTGAATCTTCAATAAAATATTCTTTTGTTTTTATTTAGTTTAATAAATGTTTGTTTTCTGTATCGTAGATTATTTTCTACTTCATCTAACATATCACTGCATAAAAGGCACAGTATGCAGAGTACTTTCCATATCAGATCAATGCTGAAACTAAATATAGCAGGAAATCAACAAAACCTGGTCATTGATTTGACATCAGACTTGGCTTTGATATTTTTTTCTTACTGTGATCTTCTGCTTCTAAAAATTTTCTCTTTAATCACCATAAGAGAACCTGAGTTGGAAAGACCCATTTACACATATACAGTTTTGGGTTTTAGCTGTAATATTGGCAAAGTAAGTGCCAAGATTGTCTGTTAATGATGATGTCTAAATGTGAACACTTTCTTAAGTTTTCCTCACTTTAAAACCGTTCTAGATCTAAGAAGATGGTTATAATAGTGATGCAAGTTAGTATGAAAGCTAAGTCAGTTATAGAACTTTAAACTCATGGAGATGGTTAGAAGGTAGAAGGTTAAAGTCAGGGGCCAAATATGTATGAACTGGACATTGGGAAGGTATGCTGGGCCATTTAACTCTCATAAATGTGGCATATTTAATTCGGCTGTTTTGTATAGAATTTACTGTTATAAGAGAAAGAACCATTTGTTGGATTGAAAAGGGAAGCTGTTGGGGGGGAAGAGGGTGGAAGGGTGGGACAGGAAGGGGGAATAGGGAAGGGTTTGTGACTGAGATGTGACTTGAAGAAAAAAAATTAGGTACTTATATAAAAAAAATTATACAACTCCAACTGAAAAGGTAAAAGATGTTTAAATATCCTCTCTACTTCAAACTCTAAATCAAACAAGGATCAATA
This sequence comes from Lophiomys imhausi, assembly GCA_907164525.1. Classification (NCBI taxonomy): domain Eukaryota; kingdom Metazoa; phylum Chordata; class Mammalia; order Rodentia; family Muridae; genus Lophiomys; species Lophiomys imhausi. The sequence continues at coordinate 1,990,794 of CAJQZJ010033689.1, read as the reverse complement.
ATAGCTCATTATTAAAATAATACTTTAACCTAAATTATTTTTAAAAATCCTTTCATGTTGAAGAGTTATTGTTGATTTTTGCTGGGATTTTATTTTTATCCCTTGTATTTATTTTAATAATAGATCCTAATAGTTCAAATATCATGATAATTCAAAGTTGTTATTATGAACATTCCATGAGTCTCGAGTGACAATTCTCATTTTCTACCATGTAGGTCTCAGGTATCAAACTCAATTTGTTAGGCTTTGCAGCAGGCCTTATTCTCCTCATTAAGCCATGTTGCCAGACTACAGGGTATGGGATCTTCTGAATTCTCATTAGATTTCCCCTGAAAACATCAATAGTAAGAGAGTAACTAGAATATACAAGCAAATAGAGTATATTATGTGTGTGTATTTGTATACATATATGTGAATATATGTATGTGCATAGAATCTGTTTTGAATATATATATGTATACATATGTATTATATAATTGCTCATGGAAGTAGTAAATTATCAAAATATACACTGATTTCAAAGATCACACAGATTTTACATTGTCTTATGACTATTTGAATATTTAATTGCCCAATAGAAAATTATAAGATATACCTTTCACAATGACATTGTTTTTTATGAATGATAAATTTTTGTCTACATAGTACTTCAAGTATGTAATCTTCATACTAATGAAAGAAAAAATCCTTATTTTACTCGTGAATTTATTTAATGTATTGCTTAATGCATTGAAATAAGTTTCTGTCAAGCCTCACTTAGCCACTACATTAAACCTTGCATAATGAGCAAAATATGATACCACATTTTAATGACAGTCATAAAATTTCTTTAATTGTAATTCTTTTACGATTCTTTTCAAAGTCCTTAAATTTAATTTTTTGTAATTCTTTTCAATTTCTCTAAATGTAGAATAGCTAAAATGGTAGAACTTTTAAATAACAAAATTTATACATGATTTATTATATAACTCTTGATCCTACATAAAGCTCACATCAAATAAAGGCTGCTACAGTCTATCAGAAGTTTGCAATGACCTGAAATGAGTTAACCAGTTCGTGTGAATTCATTACTGATGACAAAAAGTTTCAATTGGCAGAACCATGAGACTGTCAGTCTAGAAAGGCATCTCATCATCGCATGCAGTGGGCTCTACAGAGAAGAGTGCTGAGACATAGAGACATACTCAGTCTTGCTTTTGCCATTTCCACTGAACTGAGAAACAGTGCTGAGTGTGCTATGCATGTTACAGATTAAAGGTGAAAGTGTCCAGACTCTGAAGGCACAACACCTGTCACACGATTCCATGTCAAGTTTTGAGCCATGGAACTGTAAGGCCCCCAAGATACTGTAAACTATTTCATTTTTATTTATTTGCTTAACTCAGATCTACTCCACTAGAACAACACGGCAATCTCTATATCCTGCGTAAAAACCCTCCATTGTTGCAGTTTACAGTGGTTTTTAAAATATTTACCAAGTGCTTCAAAACTGAGGCTAACCATCAGGACAGAGATAGTACTTCTCATTGTACCAGCACTTCCCACAGAATGCTAGAAGAGCATTGTAATTTTACAGGTTCCTATTTGGGCTGAAATGATTAAAGGAAACAAATCTTCCTCTATTTTCTGCCAAAGTAAAAGTTTCAAGATAAAATTATACTATGCAAAATGATTTAAAGCCACAACAAAAAATAGTATCTCTTCCATGAAGAAATGACCTAAAACTATTGGGTTATCACCTATATATTGACCCTATAATCCCTTGAATCCAAGGATATGTTTAGACAATGCTGCATCTACCTCTTTTTCTATTTACAAGACTTACTGTTAGACAGTTTAGGATTATTTATTATAACAGAACAATATTTCCTCAAGATAGGAAATATCTGCCTAGCTTCACTATTGAAAGAATGGGGCCATATTGAAAAATGAGAAACTAATCTCACTGTTACAGTTATGTCATCTGTCTTGTAAAAATTTCTACACATGCCTGCCCTGTCAGTCTCTCACTTTCCACAGCCACTGATTAATCAGGTAAAAGGACTTTAATTACTGTTACATCCATCAGTGCTATGCATTCTCTTGAGCATTCATATTGTAACAGTCAAAATAACTGATGCTTTTTTTTTTTACCCTGATGTTTTAAATCTCATTGGAAACTGGTAAATTGTTTTTCTCTTCAAACTCATGAGAGTGTACAAAGAAATTCAGCAAGTTGGAAAAATGATCTTTGAAAATGAAAATTTGTTAATATGCTGTAATTGACTTGGAAAGTTAAGTTGACCTCTTAGAAGAACATTAGCCTAGAACTTAAGAGCTCTTACTCTCTCAAGGGCCATTCATTCACAACAAAAAATTGTACCATTCAAGGTACTTTCATTGGCAGCAGAAGCTTTATGTGTAGTCTGTGAAGCTTGCAACACTCTCACTTTGTAAAGAAGCAACCTGGTATGTTCAGAGCTCCTGAAGGAATCAGAGTGAACTAAAACAGAAAAGCAAAAGAAAATGTGTCTCCAAAGCAAAATAGAGAACAAGTGCATCTGTGACTTTAATGATAATTATTGTGAAGAGATTTGCAATTAGTCACTTATTAATTTTGAGGTAGAACCTTGCTATGCATCCCTAGGTGTTCTGCAACTCATTATGTGGAAAATGCTAGCCTGAAAATCAGAGATCTACCTACCTCTGTGTCCAGAGGACTGGAGATAAAAGTCACCATGACTGGCTAGTAAATCTTAAAGTGATATATGTCATTTATGTTTTAACTCAAAATGCAAAATTTTGAATATTGAAGTGGTTTTCAGTATTTATGTCTTAACTAATTTTCAGTTACTTTTTATAAGTGCTCAAATCTTATCATGAAATATTATTTGAATCTGGTTCACTTTCAAGGCTAGTCAGGCTTGTTTCAGTGAACATAGATGTAGTACAGGTAATGAGTTGTAACATGTGCTCTACACTGGTTTATAACAATAAGGAAATCATGGAGGAATATTTCTTTGCTGTTCCTCCATCTCAGAACTTCCTATGCAGCTAGCTTTCAGCTGGTCAGTGGTGCCAGTTCTAAGTAAAAGCCTTGAACTAAGGAACTGTAGGAACCACTTCCCTCCCCCCTCCACAGAGCAGGGCAATGTACAGTGGCATGGCTTTTGTTCCTTGTCTGTTCCTTTGAATATTGGATTGTGAACTGTAGTCTATCCTGAAACTGGATGCAAGTTTTCACAACTCAGATGCACAACACATATTTAGCCATTGATTGTAATGGCATTTCTACCTGAAGTTCTTGGGAATATAATTTGCAAAGACCAAAATATGAGGAGTTGAGGTTAAAAAGAGATGGGGGCTATGGCTGTGTAAATTACGGGTTTTACAAATACAACTATCGATACTGGGAAGAAAAACCATCAATATTGGTGAAGAAAAAAGGGCAAGTGAGGAACCGCTGCTGTGCCAACCTGAAGACAAGAGTTCATATGCTGGCATACATGTAATGAGTCAGGCTTTTTGTAACCCCATTGGTGAGGAGGACACTTGAGGTTGCTGACTCCTAGCCTAATCAAGAGCAAGTCCAGGTTCAGGAGAGACTCTTCCTCGAGTGAATAGATTTGCAGTAATGTAGGGGGATATGCACTGACTTATCCTGACTTTTGTGTTTGTTTGCTAGTGTGTTTTCACACAGATGCATACTTACACATATACTTAATTAGAGAAGATTATTAAAAGGGTACAAAGATTAAGCATCAATGGGCTAAAATAGTAATGAGAACTGATCTAAATTTATTTTACTTCATGTATATGGGGCTTTGTGAAATTATATGTATGACTATGAACAATTGCATACTTGGTGTCCACAGAGGCCAGAAGAAAGTGGTAGATGCCCTAAAATTGGAGGTACTGATAGTTCAGAATCACCATATTGGTGTTGGGAATCTAACTTAGGCTCTCTGAAAGAGCAACCAATGCTCCTAAGCACTGAGCCATCTCTTTAGCCTGTGAAAACAGATTTCCAAGCTTACCGTTTATTAACAAAAATATAAGGAGGTAGATACTGTACTGGAATTATAATCCACTGAATATGAGAATTGGAGGCAGTACTGTCATTGTGCTTTTTGAAAAATATTGGTCGATCAGTTGATTGATTGATTGACTGATTGATTTCATACTACTGGTACTTCTCTTTTCGAAGCACATTCCTTCAGGAACACTACCCAGCTTGTTGGACATCTTCTTGCACCAGATGAATGATCTAAGAACTGTTCTCATTATTATTTCTTTCTATTCATGTAGAGGTCTAGTTAAGCAGTGTTGCTGTGCCATCCTTTTTAATAAATAAATGACAGTGAGAACTTACTCTCTGCTAGGCAGTTGGTCAGGTCTGCGTTTCAATCTTCATGTCAACTTCTGCTGGGGTCTTTTATCTTCTTTATTGTAGACACTGAAGACTAAAGATGTTAGTTTTTTCAAGAGACAGAGTTGAAGCTGAGTTCCCTCACCTCGTGAATCCTCACCAAAGATTATACTACCCGCTTTATACGTTTTATTTTTCTAATTTGAAAATATTACCAGGAAAAAGGAGTGGACTTTTGCAAATGGGAGAATAAATCCCTAGGACCTAACTTATTCCCTTTGATGAAGCCACTCTGCTTGTATTTCATTCTGGAAATAATCCTGATGTTCAGAAAATGAACATCTCAAGACTTAGAAAGCAATCTTTCTCATCTATCTGAGGTGACACATCATCATTTGCATTGGTTGGTAACTGTAAAACCTAGCTTCAGAAGTCCTGCCTAGCATGCATTAGAGTTGATGTATAGTCACATGGTATCAAAAGAAGTGTCATAGCAGCACTTTGGATTCCTGCTTTATATACATAAAATAAAATAAATTTAGAACTTTAGGTCTTTGTACCTAACATAAGTATATTGACTTGCCTGAAATAAATGTTTTTCTTTTTTTAATTTAAGGTATTATTAAAAACATACAATCAGAGAATCTACTCAAGAGACGGGTACTGTGTATGTTTCCTAGATAACTGATATCAGGTCTCAAACCCAGGACAAATCTCACTCAGTGCCTGTGGCTCTTCCCAGCACTTCCCAGCTCCCTACCTTACAAGCTCTCCATCTAGGGCTGGATTTCTGCTTCCCTTCTCCTAGCCTGATCATTATGTACTCAACCATTTTGGCTATGGCCCTCTGTGGTGATCTGAAAGAAAATGGCCCCATAGGCTCATAAAGTATAGCACTATTAGTGGGTGGGGCCTTGTTGGATGAAGTATGTCACTAGGGGATGGGCACTGAGGTCTCAGAAGTTCAAAACCAGGCGTAGTGGTTCACAGTCTCTTTCTGATGCCTGTGAATCTGAATGTAGAACTCTCAGCTACATCTCTGGCACCAGGTCTGCCTGCAGGCCACCATGCCAATAACTGACTAAACTGTAAGCCAGCCCCAATTAAATGTTTTCCTTAATAAGAGTTGCTGTGGTCATGGTTTCTTCACAGCAATAGAAACCCTATCTGAGACACACTGTCTCTTGGCCTGGGCCACATATCTTGTTTGATGGTGATTTTTTTCTCATTCTCCTTCCTCCTCTCTCCCATCATGGTCTGGTTTAGTCAGCTGGCCCTATTCAGTCTGGACTCTTCCCTCTTCCTGCTTTCTCTTTTGTATCTACAATAAATGTGTTCTCGATAGTTTAAGAATAGTCATGGGTGGAGGAAGGAGATTGTGATGGAGATGTAAACTGAAGTAATAAAGAGTAAAAAACAAAACAAACAAACAAACAAAAAGAATAGTCATGTCTTCCTCCTTCTATTTTATTTTTCATTCACTTGGTACCTTTGTAAGGACTAACTCTAAATCCTTCCATATGCATCCTATGCAGTGGTCCCTTGCTCTAATATAAACATGACACAGATCTTAAGCTTCAGAGACTCCATGTGATGACACAGTTCTGGACCCACATCTTCACGTTAATGCTGCTAACTATCAATTCTTCTGCTTTTGCAGAAAATGACTAAAGAGGGGACCTTAGGGCTTATATACCCAGTGTCTTTCTTAGTCTTGCTGGCTGGAAATGTTATTCACATACAACCATGTTTATTTTTAGTTGAACAGAACTGAAATGATCCAGCTTCCTTGCTGTTTGGCAAATGCTCTAATTGGTTCTGTTTTGCTACCCCGGGCACACTATTACACAAAATTGCAACAAAAGACATCAATAAAAAAGCAGAAGGCTTCAGATTGTTAAAATCGGGAATGTTATTAATACTATTAAAATGCTAATTGCTGTTTAGTGGAGATTCAGTCGCCATTCCAAAGCAGGAAGGAAATGCTTAGACTGCAGGATCTAATGCATGGATTGTTTGTTCCCTAAAGGAGAGAGAATTCACTCTTGTTTAATTTATCTGGAGGAGAAGGAATTCAGAGGCTGTACCCTTACATGATTCCAGACCTCCTAGGGTCAGAGGCACCTTCAGTTTCAGCCCCACCCTAGGTGGTCCCTAATTGCCACTACAGAATGCCTGGCTGTAATTTATTGTTTGTACTGCACATGACCTTGGATTCAAACTAGAGCACTGTGAATTAATCCCTGTAATATTTCGTGTTTAACATCTGTGTTGTCACCAGACATTATTCAGAGGCAAAAACCAAAGAGCTTTATCTGTCGCCTGTCTGCTTTAAAAAAAAAAAAAAATCTGTTCTATTATTTGCCATAAACTCCAAGAGGCATACCTGAAAGAGGGTAAATCCGTTGACTTCATATTCTAGAACAAAACCCAAGAAAATTTAAAGTTGTTATGGAACCAAAATAAAACTATTTTTAGACAGGAAACCTCTCCACAGCTTGATTTCTTCTGTGTATATCACTATCATTTCTTTAACAGCACCTGCTTCAAAATGATGGAGAATTACAAAGTACAGTGACTTAAGCAAAATTATTTCATTTCTCCACTTTGGCTTTATTTGTTGAGGAAATATAGCCACTGCAGAGAGAAACACAGCAACAATATACAGATCCAGGAACAACACACAGCCTTCTTCATTCAGTGAATCCCTGGGAGAGGAAGTGAGTTAATAAAAATGCAATTGCTCCAGTGTGAAAGTTTCCAAGACTCTAGAGTTAATTCGTAGGTCAAACTCTCCTTCCTGCTTTCTGTACACACACAAACCCATGGAAAAGTGGACACACACATACATACATAGACATATTCAGCTTCATGTTCATAAATCTTTTAAATATCCCATCCACTTAAATATAAGAACTAAGACAAAACTAATGTTCATGTCATCCAGCTAGGACCACATTTTGTAGGACTACAGACAATTAACAATACTGATATTAATCGCTAACACTTAAAAATAAAGTGCTAAAGTGTTCCAGAATCTCATATCAAACATCTGAAATAAGATGTAATCAGTCTTTACTAAGTGTAGCCCAGCTTGCCCAGGAGGTCTTTAGTCTTTGATTTCATAGCTCCTCTTTAGACATATAGACAGAGGTTATAAAAGGGAACAACTCTCTGTGAATTTTTTCACAGATAGGAACTGGAAGAATGCTTGAACTGCAGGTAGATGTTTCTCTCTTCCCCAATATATTGGGAAACACAGAAATTGTCAAGGAAAATAAGCAAACGTGAGCTATGGGTACATGATGTACAGACTTGTGCAAGTTGTATAATGTATAGAAAACAGGCATGTAGAAAGAGGAGCTTCAGCACGAGATCACATTCAGATCAGAGCAATTTGGGGCAGCATGCAGAAAGAAATGGTAGGGTGAATTTGAAGAGAAAGATACCTGGAGAATTGCTCCAGTTAAAAATTCATAGGGAAAACTGCTGGAAAGAGAGTTAATGGTTTAATGAATAAATTATTATCCAAACACCCAGAGGTTATAGGTTAACACAGAGGGCGTCAGCCATAATAGCTTAAATGCTGCTGTGCTCTACACATCTTTATTTTCTGACTTTTTTTGGGGGGAGGGGTGCTTTAAATAGACTGTCAACTAGCTATAGATTTTTTTAAATACTGAAATATTTTCTAGTAATTTTGAGGTTCACTAGCATAATATTCTCATGAAATAGTGTTGAAGAAAAAAGGTTAGAAAAAAATGGTTTTGGCTGAAGAAAACCATGTTGCTTCCTGAAAATATTGCTCAAAGTAATCGGTGTTCTCTAAAATGACTACTGTACTTACATTGCAATTTTTGAGTAAAGCTTTCTTTTTTTAACTTTGAGAATTCATCTGTTCCCCATAATTTATTCAGAATTTGACCACATGTAATTCTTTTATCTTGAGAAATATGTCAGTTAAGCTGTAAATCTAACTTCACCACTCAAGTCTTATTTGATACATAAGGCACAGGGAGAAAGAGAGGAAAGTGTGTATTCTAAAACAATGTCAAAGTACTATTAGTAACATTAATGCTTATGAATAAAGTGTCAAGATAAAGTGTTCTGTGATATTCCTGATAACAAATTATACTTTCAAATGTGCAGTGTATATTTTACTACAGACCAAACTGTTTCCCATGTTTATGTCAAAGACACCTTGCATTGACTGCCTGACCATAAATTTTATTTACTTCTAGATTTGGTTTTAATTGTTTTTAGATGTATTTATTACATTTTAATGTATGAATGTTTTGCTGTGCACATGTTTGTGTGCCATGTGCTTGCTGGCACCTACAGAAGTCAGAAGAGGGCGTTGGATCTCCTGGATTGTAGTTAACAGAAGCTTGGGGACCACGGTGTAGATGGTTGCCTTCAGATCCAGGTCCTCTGCAAGGATGTCTGCAAGGGTGGCAAGCACTCTTAACCATTGAGCGTCTCAAGGCCCAATTTATTTCTGATGGTCTGAAGAGGATGCTCTCAGTCCTGATGAGTCTCAATATGTTGGGTGGAATGATACGAGGAAGCTCCCCTTGTCTGAGGAGAAGGGGAGAGGACATAGGTGGTAGGGGGTGGGAGAGCAGGATCCCATCGGAGGTGAGGGAGAAGGTTACAATCAGGATGTAAGATCAATAAATACATAAATGTAATTATACAAAATAAATAAATATGATTTAAGTAAAAAAAATTAGTCATTCCATTTTGTTATTAGTCTTTGAGATTTTAAAGGTTTCTCTCTTTTCTTTTATGGAAAAAGGATTTTTTTTTCATACGATATATTCCCAATAATGTTTTCCTACAGCCCAGGAACCAAAGAGACAGGAATCCAGCATAACTATCCTATGAGAAACTCCACCCAACAGCAAAACAAAACACAGCCAACCATTAGGTAGAGCTCTGGGACTCAAGTACAAGACAGGGAAGAAGAATAGAGATCTGGCGGGGACAAGAACACCAACCACATGAAGAACAAGAGAACCAAGCAACCTAGGCCTCTAGAGTCTTAGAGAAACTGAAACACTAACCCCACCCACCCCCTAACCCCACCCACCCCTAACCCCACCCACCCCCTAACCCCACTCACCCCTAACCCCACTCACCCCCTTAACCCACTGCCTGCAAAGAGCATATATAGACATGGCCTAGGTCCCCTGCATGTATATAGATGATAGGCAATTTGCTCTTCATACAGATCCCTTAATAAGGGGAGTGGGGGAGCTATCTCTGTAATGGACTCTGTTGCCTGTTAGTGGAACACCTTTCCCTAGCTGGGCTGCCATGTTGAACCCCAGTGTGAGAGGAAGCTCTTAGCTCTCATGTGACTGATGAACTGAGGGGAGTAAATATGTTGAGAGCCCCCTTCATCCGAGGAGAAGTAGCGAAGGGAGAGGGGAAAGAGAGTGGGACCAGAGAGGAGGAGGAAGGACAATGCAATGGAGATGTAACTTGAATTAAAAAAAAAAAAAAGTTCTCCCCATAAGCAAAAACTCCCAGTTTCTCCACATCATCTCTGCAATCTGGATCCACTACCTTTATACGACTCCATAGGAAGCAAACAGATATTCAATAATAATAAAACAAAATAAGATAAAACAAAAAAAACTGGAATAGGAAAAAAAACAAAGAAGAAAAAGAGTCAGCAGTAAACCCAAGAAACACACATAGGTGCAAAGATACATCTTTGCACACAGAAGAGCCCCAGAAAAGCCACAAAATCAGTAGCCATGATATGCACACAATGACCTGAAAGGTAGAAAAATGTTGTTGAACTCATTTTGTGTTTATTATTTTCTGCTGGGCATGGCATCTACCTTTAGGAGTGATTTGTTTCTTCCTTAGGGAAAATGAATTTTTCATTTGCAAGCACTTGTCAATTGGAGATGGCTTCTGGGTTAGGGATGGTGGTGTATGTCCACTTTGTGTACCAATTTTTAGACAATATCTGGAACAGAAATCTTACAGGAATAAGAAATCGTTCTTGGAATAAAGAAAGGTGTAAAAAAGACTTCAGAGAAGAAATGACGATTTTTTTATTCTTTCAATAATATTTATCATTATGCTGTATAAGTCACTCAGACTTTCTTCCAAGAGCTCTTTCTTACTTCAGTTCCTACCATAATTCATCATGCCCCCAGTAGGCTTTCAAATTATGTTTCTTTAAACTTAATGGGATTAGGAAAAGAACAGCCACTAAGGCATCTCACCTCTTAATGAGAGTTTTCTTAGCTCTACAAATCCTGGACCAAACCTAGGAAATTACTGCTGAGAAGGACTTGATTTTTAAAGCACTTTTAGCCACATGTGATTCTCTTGGGGCACCCCCTCCATTTCAACTCATTTAATTGCCTAACTCCCCAGTCACATTGCCCTGCAGAGAAAAAGACTATGTCTATATTGATCATTGTCTTTATTCTAGCATTCAGCATAGTTAAGAGAATGTAGGTAAACCAGAATAGCTGTTCAATTAATCTTGATTCTCTTTAGCATAGTGTGTAGAATGCACGGCCAATGTGCTAGATACCACTAAGTTATAAAGCAATAATTGAGAATAGAAAAGCTAACGCTGATGATGGCTAACATTAATCAACCTCTAAATGTCACAGATGACTAAAAACCTTTTACATAGATTAATTCACTTAAGCTTCACAAATCTAGTAAATATTTGCTGCTTTACTCTCTGTGCTTCATAGACAAGGAAAGTGATTTTCCAAATTTCCTAAAGTCAATCTCCAAACAAGAAGTGGAGATGATGTTACTTGACTTTGTGGTATTTTGTTAACAGCACTGACATCTTTTGCGATACTGCTTCATGTGACTGAAACATACTCACTCTGTCAATTCCATATACTACTGTTTTTGCTGATAATCAAGTCTATAAGATTATTATTATAACTTAATGGTCTCACTGTTTCTTCTTAACTTTCCTTAAATTATAAATTTCAAGTTATCAAAAACGCCTAGTTGTTCATCAGAAAATAAATTCCTCTTTCTCATTTCTCAAGATGAATGGATAACAGCATACAATACACACATCAGTTTCTTGAATTCTGTCTGCTCGGAATAATAGACTATTGCTTTAGACACAATTAGACCCTACCTTGTATACTTCAGCTGCCTGTATATATGTGTGTGTGTGTGTGTGTGTGTGTGTGTGTGTGTGTGTGTGTATGTGTGTGTGTGTGTGTGTGTGTGTGTGTATGTGTGTGTGCCTGTATTTGTGTGTGTGTTCGGGGGGCATATGTATGTGCGACCATGTGTGGCTGCCTTTGTGTGTGCATGCATGTGCATGTGTGTATGTCTGTGTGTGTGTGTGTGTGTGTGTGTGTGTGTGTGTGTGTGTGTG
>CAJQZJ010033689.1:1879185-1972625 GCA_907164525.1 Lophiomys imhausi | reverse complement strand
CTTTCTTTCTTTCTTTCTTTCTTTCTTTCTTTCTTTCTTTCTTTCTTTCTGGCAGCATCCTCTATTTCTCATCCATAGAATGTATAACAACTCTAATTAAGTGATTCTCAGGGCTACAGTTCATTTTATGACCAATTTCCTAATTGACTAAGTTCAAAAACACCAGAGGCCATGTTTTTTCTGTGTCCACAGAAACAAAAGATAAACTTGCATGTTTAGACACTAATAGAAATCTATTAAGTAAATGAAAAAAAAAAAGAATGGTTTTTGTGGGGGTGTATTTGGGGGTGGTTGACTTTTTTTGTTTTCATTCATTTGCTTGCTTGTTTTGCTTTATTTGTGACTATTGTCTAGAATTTCATACATACATACTATGTGTTTTTTTTTTGTTTTTTTGTTTTTTGTTTTTTTTTGGTTTTTTGAGACAGGGTTTCTCTGTGTATCCTTGGCTGTCCTGGACTCACTTTGTAGACCAGGCTGGCCTCGAACTCACAAAGATCCGCTTGCCTCTGCCTCCCAGGTGCTGAGATTAAAGGCATGCGCCACCACCGCCTGGCCATACTATGTGTTTTAACCATGTCTATCTCCCATTACCTCTATTCCAATTCCTCCCTTTTTCTGCTACTATTCCCTCTCAACTTCATGGTTTTGTTTGTTTTGTTTTTATTGTTTTTCATCTCAGTCTACTCAGTGCTGTCAATATGTGTATGGGTGTAGTCCATCGAGGAGAGCACAGCAGCTTCTCATGGCCTGTGTCTTTGAAGGCAACTGACATTTCCTTGTGGCAATCATACTTTGACAACACCTCTTTAGCTAGAGAAGGAAATTCTTGCTTCCATGCTGCAATCTTTTGCTAGTTTGATCTTGCACAGCCCTTCAGCACACTGTCACAACTGCTGTAAGTTCATATGTTTAACAGGCCTTTTGTGTTTGGATAACAGATTTACTGTGGTCAATCCACTGCCTCTTGCTCTTGCAATCTTTCTGCCTACTCTACAACAATGATTCCTGAGTCTTAAGATTGTGGGTGGAAGAGCTATAATAAAGTTATCCAATTTAGGTCTGACCATTTCAGTCTATAATTCTTTGCACATTGACCAATTATGGGTCTCAGTGTTAATTTCTATCAAATGCTGAATGAAGTGTCTCTAATAAAAGTTGAGAGATGCACAAATCTGTTGTAAAATGGTGCTAATTTAATACTGTGTCTGTTTAGTAGAATGATACTAGTAATTTCTCTCCTTAGGGCCTATGACCTAACTAGCCACAGGATCTTGACTAAGATAACAATGCCAGACAAAAGTTCCTTCTTGTGGAGCTGGCCATATATCTAATCCAAAAGTGATTGGTTACTCCCATAATATATGTGCACTATTGCATGTGCCATCACGTATACTATTAAACAATAAGTGTGTTGAAATGTTTGGAATAGTAATCTTTCCTTAACAATAAGGTTCATTAAGGACTCATTTCTACTCTTTTATCTCCCCCCCCCCCAGAAGCACTTCAGTTTGACATTTACTAAAATACCATACTCTCACACACTCAAACTAATGAAAATAGGTAGATATGCTCCAGCAATATTTATCATGTGCATTGGGGAAAGGGGAGAGATTGTAGAACATGGGGTATTATAGGTTACTGTTGAGCAATGCTCATGGAATGCAGTTCTTGCTATATTTTACATGAATTTACATATTGAAAAACACTTAGCACATGCTTCTGTCATAAGAACATGTACTTAACAAAATAAAATTTAGATGCTGCCTGAAGCTTTTTTATGCCAGGAAATAGAAATAATCAGTGTCCCTGAATTATTTTGGTCCTTAACTTAAATTTTGAAATGAGTGGACTCTAGAGAATGAAGTTAACTGAAATCACATTCAAGTGAATGATAGCATTATTTTAATATATAATAATTTTAATAATACACAGACATGCAGCCATTACACTATTAATATCTTCATAAAATACTACAGAGGTGACAGAAATTTTTATTTCCTTCTTATAGGCCCATATGAAATTTTGTTAGACAAAGTAACAAATAAAATTATATCACTCAAACGATCTGAAAAAATATCTCATTATCAACAAAGACAGATACCACTCATATTTGCAAATGTCATCAATTACCATAACCAGAAAATTCATTTATCATATTACTGGAATTTCCACAAGGATCTATGTTTATATAGCCTTAGTGTGTATGAATAACCAACATGCATTTGTGGAGCTCAATAAGGGTTGTTGCCTTTTACATCAATGAGACTCTTACAAGGAATAGAAACTCACACTTAAAGATACAAACTACCTACATAGAATGTCAATATGTTGCATATGATTTCTTAGACATTACTTATAACACTCTCAAAGACAAATCATGATAATATTTATGAGAGGCATTTTTCAAAGAGATTGAACATTACTTGGGGGTATCTACATACCACTCTCATTTAATCTTGCTATATAGACATGCCATAGTTTTATAACTGGGTCATAATACAGTTTTCAATAGCTATTCATTTATTAGGGAAAATGAAGATCAATGACAAAAGCCATCAACTGAACATTTCTTGATGAGCAAAGGCAGCTAATGAGCTTATAATCTATTAGGTTAATAAAAGATTGAACTGCAGTTATGAATTGCATTTCATCATCATATCTACAAAAATGCAAGAGTATCTCTAAAATACTAATAAATCCCAATTTACATACTGTGTATGTGTGTAACTTTATGTAACATGATATGCAAATTGGGATTTATTAGTATTTTGTCCATTGGTCATCATTCATCCTATAGGAAGTCAACAGTGTCAGTCCATTAAACCTTATTAAGGCACCGATCATGAAGAAAACCTTGGATGTCTCAATCACTAGCATAATAATTTTATCACCATATTTACTTATTATAAAATATGCTCTCTGAATATGTAAGAAGAATATCATCAAAATATAAAGGTGCTGCTTGAGATATGGTGGCACACTAATTCAATGAGACATCATAATTATTACAGTGGCAAAGGGTTTTATGTGTTGCATTATTTTGTGATATAACAGTTTAACTTCATGATTAAATCAGTAACAGTCTAGGAAAGTGGGGACTTTTTCCTAATAAAACCTCTCTGCTACACACAGCTAGTGATAAAGAGAGCGTGCTCATGAATTTATTCCTTTATGTCATAATTAGCCTGTGTTAAGAGGACAAAATGAAATAGAAGTACACTAAGCTCAATACAGAACTTTTCATAATGAAGCTAAAAGTTTATTTTTTTTTCAGTTCAAGCATTTGTTATCTTGGTAATACCCACCCCCACGCCATTGCAAAATTAACCTAAAAATAGTTGTTCACTACTATAAATGAAGGCTTTAGTATTTATCAAAACAAAGGACTGCTCACAAAGCACACCTCATGTTATTTGTGAATAATTGGTTCTATATTAAAAAACAATTGAAAATTATTTTCATGAAACAGAATTACAAACATATATATTGGAACGATTCTAATAGAATTTAAGTGAAATAACACAAATTCAGGGCACTTATATCTACACAATTCAACCTCTCCAATGCTAATAAACATTCTTTGAATATACAACATTTTGAAATATTAAAATATATAGTACTTATATGAAATTTTAAAAATTATAAAATAAATGGTATATTTCAGAGAAAACAAAGGAATATGTTATGGCAGATGAGAAATAAATACCAAACATACTACATGGCTCCTGGCAATAATACATAATATATGACATCAATTTACTATTGACTGAGAAGTAGGTTGGTTAGTATGGTGCTCCCAGTAGAAACGTTTAACTTCTGTAGTTGAGATTGTCTAAAAATGTTACAGTGAAACATAGTAAACTTTACTACTATGAGTTCATTTGTATGTTATTATATATACAAGACTTAGATTAAGGTGACTGTGCAAAATTTCAATAATTCCTAATTAATTATGTTCTAAATGTAAATTAATACAATGATAATATAAGATAAAAGCTGAAAAAGCAATTTTACATAAAACGTTTAATGTTTATAAAAGTAAATGTTTTCTTTTTTCCCATAATTTTCTCCCTTGGCCATGTTTAATTAACAACCATTATAATGCTTATATTTATTAAATGCTTTACTTATTCTACAAAACAGTATGTTACAGATTTTGAGCTATGCATTCTTTTTTATTGTTGTTGTTGTTGTTTATTTATTGCTTCAAGTTACATCTCCATACCAGTGCCCTCATTAGACCCCTCCCAGTTCTACCCTCCCACCCTCTTCTTCTTCTTCCACCATTTCCATTCCTCCAATGTGGAGTATCCCTACATGTTAGCCCCTCTCAGCTCAACAGTCATATGCAGGCTAAGAGCTTCCTCTTGCTCTGGGGGCCAACATGGTAGCACTCCTATGGCAAATTATCTCCTTAATAGGTAACAAAGTCTATGTTCCTGATCCTTTTGGTATATTGGTTGTAGGATAGTTATCTTGTACTATATGGCTAAAATCCAATTATACGTGAGTAGATGCCATGTGCATCTTTCTGAGTCTGCTTTAACTCACTCAGGATTTGTTTTTCTAGTTCCATCCATTTGGCTGCAAATTGCATGATTTCCTGTTTCTGATAGCTGAGTAGTATTCCATTGTGTAAATGTACCACAATTTATCCATTTGTCTGCTGAGGGACATCTGGGTTGTTTCTAGTTTCTAGCTATTAAAAATAAGGCTGCTATGAACATAGATGATGAAACATCCTTGTAATTTGGTGAGAAGTCATTTGGATGTATACTCAGAAGTGATAAGGCTAGGTCTTGAGGTAGGGCTATTCCAAGTTTTCTAAGATATTGACAGACTGATTTCCATGGTGGTTGTACAAGTTTGCACTCCCACCACCAATGGAGGAATGTTTCCCTTTCTTCACAACCTTGCCAACATGTGCTGCTATTTGAGTTTTTATCTTAGCAATTGACAGGTGTGAGATGGAATCTCAGAGTCGTCTTGAGTTGCATTCCTCTGATAATTAAGGATGTTGAGCATTTCTCCAAATGTCTCACTCCCATTAGAGATTCCTCCTTTGTAAATTCTCCATTTAGCTCTGGTTCCCACTTTTTCATTGGAGTATTTGGTTTCATGGTGTTTAATTTCTTGAGTTCTTTATAAATTATGGATATTAGCCCCCTGTCGGAAGTGGGGTGGTGAAGACCTTTTCCCAATATGTAGATTGCCATTTTGTTCGAATGATGGTGTCCTTTGCCTTACAGAAGACATCAGAAGATGGAAAGATCTCACATCCTCATGGCTAGGTAGGATAAACATAATAAAAGTGGCCATCCTGCCAAAAGCAATATGCAGATTCACTGCAATTCCTATCAAAATACCAACAAAAATTTTTATAGACCTGGAAAAAATAATTCTCAATTTTATATGGAATAACAAGAAACCCAGAATAGCTAAATCAATCCTGTACAATAAAATAAAACATCTGGAGGTACCACCATCCCAGATTTTAAGCTATACTACAGAGAAATAGTAGTAAAAACAGCATGGTATTGGTATAGAAACAGACCAGTGGATCAATGGAATCGAATTGAAGACCCAGAAATGGACTCACACACCTATGGTCACTTAATTTTTGACAAAGAATCCACAACCATACAATGGAAAAAGGGCAGCATCTTCAACAAATGGTGCTGGTCTAACTGGATTTCCACATGTAAAAGAATGAAATTAGACCCATACTTAACACCTTGCACAAAACTTAAGTCCAAGTGGATCAAAGACCTTAACATAAGGCCTGACACACAAAATCTAACAGAAGAGAAAGTGGGAAAAAGCCTCGAACTCATTGCCACAGAAGACACCTTCCTGAACAGAAAACCAATACCTCAGGCTGTAAGACCAACTATCAAAAAATGGGACCTCATGAAACTGACAAGCTACACATTCTTAAAAGAAGGTCATCTTACAAAATCAACACAGACCTTGAATGTGTCAGTCATCCTCCTGCCTCAATCTTCAGAGTTTGATGTTTACAGGTATGCATATAAGGTATTATGTTTAAAGCATTTAAAAAGAGTAGATCCTATTATGAGAAGAATTGTGGGGACTGATTTATTTATGCCAGTTTTTTCTTAATTTCATCTAAAATTATAACTAAATGAGTTAAATCTTACTTGTAGTACAGAATTTATCTCTACTTAGAGGAATTAATAAAATCTTTACATTTTCACTCACTACTTTACTTATCAAAACTATACCAATGATTTCTGCTCAGAATAGATTCAGTTTCATATGTGTACATAGAGATGATTATTGATATTGGGTATACTCGATTATAATTCAGTGGACATTATTAATGTAATAAATGATTCACAGAATCACTATGGCCTACAGTAGAGTAGAGTAGATCCAGACCTGTTGGATCAAATGTTACCTTAGTTCAAAATCTCACTCTGTCATTGATATGTGAAGTGCCTTTCTAGGTGCTGTAACCTTCAGTACATCTTTAATCAGCATGTCTGCTCTGTTCATTGTTAACGCCACCTACAATGCATCTGATTCACATTATGTCCTCACCATAAACTCACTGCCAGCACATAAAAACATGAAGTTTTAGTCTATGCATCATGCATTTGTCCTATTAATGATGAATAGAAAGAAAAATCATGGAAAGCACCTGTAATTTCTGTGATTTTTCTTACAGAAACTGTACTTACATAGTTCTTAATATTTAGCATTTTCACAGGCTTTACTGCAACTGTAACACCTACTGCAGTCTATGTAAATTTACTGGAATTTATTCACGATTTATTAGACACTATTCATTCTCTTCCATTATGTTGCTTAGTCTGTTTGTGGCTTGGAACATGAACTTGAGAATCACAGTCTTGATAGAGATAAATTCTTAGGCAAATACAGTGGGCTAGCACAATGACTGACACATAGCAAGCTCACATAAGTGTTGAATACCATAATCAAAGTCACCTCCATCCTGTCATTAGCCAGTAAAATGGCTGGCCAATCAAGAGATATCCTTTACAGATGTTCAAGTGTCCTGACTCAGCAATGGTCAGAGAGCACTGCTACCAGCAAGGCCGGTAGGAATTCTAGAAGCTCTCTAATGTCTTTGAAACTCCTATCTTCCATATATGTATTTATAGTGAGAATGTGGGCAATATTAAAATTTCAGAACTTTGAAATCAGCTTGAGGTACAAAACTATCCAGAAATCAGCCTCTCAGGACAAAAGTTCATTATTAAGTAAAATAGCTATCTTTGTGGCACTTTAGTATGTCCTCCTTTTATTGTCCTCATTCCAGAAGTAGGAACATTTTAAAAACTCACAGCTCATCATACAAATACAAACAAGCAGACAGGCAGTCACTTGAAGTAACCAAGCTGGTCTTGAGATCCCTCAATACACCAAACCTGTCTTTTTGAACTCTGAGGTCCAGGAAATGTCAGATCTCAGAACTTGGCTTTATTTGACCTGCCTCCAAGCTTTCCTAGTGCAATCAACCTTTTCTCCAGGGGCAATTGTTGAAATAATCAGTAGAAATTGTTTAATATCACACAGAGCCTGGAGCAATGACCACTGTCGAGCCCAAGAATAAAATAAACATGAACTTGGAAAGAAAGGATAATCACAAATGAGTAACCCTGCACACAGCAAGACTTGCGAAGCCCAGATATACCTCGGTGCTCCTGAAGGCCAAGGGTTTTCATATGACTGCATATGAACAAGAAAGATCCATCCGACAAAGCCCGTAGTTCTCATGACTTTGAGGCTTTATGAAAGATAATGAAGTTGAAGACTGCTGCCAACAGCTTTCCTTGAGCATTAGTGCAAATCAAACACATAGGAAGCCTCTCTAGTACTTCACAAGTTTAAAGAAAAACCAACTCCATTTAATCAATAACTGACCGATGAGCCAAACTTACAAAGGTCTATGAACACACATTACAAACAACATAGACTTCAATGAATTAATCCAAAGCATTACTAAACAGCACAAATAACAACAACAGTAAGTCCTGAAGTAAGTGGTAATCTGATTACCAGCTATGCCACACTGTACTGCAAATGGCAAGGCACATAAATAAAAAGTCTGGGCCACACAAGCAAAAAAACAAACAAACAAAAAAGTGGTCCATATGGAATACATAAAAATAGTGACAATGTTTTAAAAAGGAACAGTTCTGGAGCTGAAAAGTACAATCATAGTGATGAGCAGTTGCTAGCACAAATCAACAGAAGATTTGGCTAGGTATGATGCAGTAATCATCAACCTAAAGAAAACCCAATAATGTCTAGATATTATAACAGAAAGAAAAAAGAAATGAAGGCAATTGAGCAGAGACTCAAAAACTGAGACAAAATATCTCACAAATACAGCAAGTGCTTTAGAAGTTGAGAACATAATCTGGGGCCTATAATGACATCATCTAGGCCTCAGCAAGCTTGGAGAAGACTGCATACAGACCTACAGCTTGCTGCATGGCTCATTGGAGCTCACTGCCTTGAACTCTCCTCAGTTCATGTCCCATGTTGCAGACATCTCAATAACCTCAAGTCTTCACTGTGGCTTCACCGTCACAGATTTACCTGCAACTGTGTCAGAGATTCTATAAATTATGTAAGACCATCTGTCAGATATGGGGATGATAAAGTTCTTTTCCCAATCAGGAGGTTGTCGATTTGTTCTAATGACAGTGTCCTTTGCCTTACAGAAGCTTTTCAGTTTCTTGAGGTCCCATTTGCTGATTGTTGGTCTTATAGTCTGAGCTATTGGTGTTCTGTTCAGGAAGTTGTCAGCTGTGCCTATGAGTTGGAGGCTTTTCCCCACTCTCTCTTTTATTAGATTTAGGGTCCAATTTTATGTTAAAGTCTTTGATCCACTTGGACTTAAGTTTTGTGCAAGGTAATAAATATGGGTCTATTTGCATTCTTTTACATGTTGACATCAGTTAGATCAACACCATTTGTTGAAGATGCTTTCCTCTGTCCATTGTATGGTTTTGGCTTCTTTGTCAAAAATTAAGTGACCCTGAGGGTGTGGGTTTATTTCTGGTTCTTCAATTCGATTCCATTGATCAACTAGTGTGTTTCTATACCAGTACCATGCTGTTTTTGTTACAATTGCTCTGTAGTATAACTTGAAATCTGGGATGGTGATACCTCTAGATGTTTTTTTACTGTACAGGATTGATTTAGCTATTCTGAGTTTTTTGTTTTTCCATATGAAGTTGAGAATTTTTCCTTCAATATCTGTAAAGAATTGTGTTGATATTTTGTTAAGAATTGCATTGAATCTGTATATTGCTTTCTGTAGGATGGCCATTTTTATTATGTTGATCCTACCTATCCATGAGCACCTATCAGAAACAAGGAAATCTTGCAATTTGCTGCCAAATGGATGGAACTAGAAAAACTCATCCTGCATGAGCTAATCCAGACCCAGAAAGATGCACATGTCATGTATTCACTTATAACTGGATATTAGCCATATAGTACAAGATAAATATCCTGCAACCAACAGATCTACAGGAACAGGAACAAGGACTTTGTTACCTATGAAGTGGGACACTTTGCCTAATGGAGCTGCCATGTAGTCCCTGAGTCCAACAGGAAGCTCTTAGCCCTTATATGACTGACAGACTGAGCTGAGTTGAAATGTGGGGGCACCCCTCATAGGAGGAGTAGGATAGGTGGTAGAAGGAGGAGAGGGTGAGAGGGTGGGACTGAGAGGGATGGTGGGAGGAGGTGGTGATAAAGATGTAACCTGAAGTAGTAAATAAATATTAAAAAAAGAACTCAAGGTGTTCTGAATTACCACTAAAAAGAATGTAGGATTGTCTATAATATGTTGACCTTGTGAGCTTGTGAGAATTCCTTAAAACTGTGAGTATTATCTTGCATGATTTTATAACTTAGCCCCTCAGGCCTGCAAAAAGGCAATGTGTGTGGATGGGAACAAGTTCTGTGGCCCTCACCCTTGTGCAATAGCTGCAGAGTCCTCTGAATTCCTTGATACTGCCATCTGTGTGTGACACTTTGATATTTCACATTGTTGCCACCTCCGTTAAGAAGGCATAGCCCCATAATGAGACTTATGCTTGTTTTCCCTACCATATATCTGTAGCAAAGCTGATACTAATGAAGATATGAGAGCTTTCTCATATCCAAAAGTCCTGGGAATACTGTTATCAACAGGAAATACAATGGTTAGATTACTGTAGGAAAAATATGATGAAGGAAAAGGACTGAGAAGTGAGAAGTCTTGGATTAAACATTCAAAAAACATAAAATAAAGAAAAGCTTTGGCCCACAAGTGCTTGTCCACAGAAAACCCATCCAGCCTTGATAGTCAGAGAGTCCCCAAGATGGTCCATTTTATACCGGTGATGTTTTCACACAGCCTCATTTTCTCAGTTGATGATTCACTAGTAGGATAAAGAGAACAGGCTCAAATAGAAAGTCTAAGTTTTGCCAAGAGAGAGGCTTGCCTCTTGACAAAAAAAAAAAAAAAAAAAAAAAAAAACCTTGCTTCAACTCTAGACAGACTGCTGTCCAAATAGGACAAAACTTGGAAGCAGTTTAGTTGACAGCCAACTCTGCCAAGACAGGGTAGGTAAGTCCTTCATAACCCCTGCTCTACAATCAATGTCTGTCAGAGAAATGGGGCCAAACAGCTGAAGATTGGTGCTGTAATGTGTAGGGAGAGAATGGGAACTGTCCAGGCAGCCACTGGTATGACATTTCTTAGTTTTGGAAGCTGCAGGCCCTGCACTTCCTACATAATCAGATATATTTATCCCTCTCAGGTCTCTGAGGTGGTTGAAGAATAGATCGCTAGAGTCTCATAGTTAAATTTTGAGTTGTTTTGGAATCAAGAGGGTGTTCTGGATCTAAGAAGATGTTTTTAAAATTGTAATGCAAGTTAGTATGAAAGAAAGCTGAGTTAGATATAGAACTTTAAACTCATGGAGATGGTTAGATAGTAGAATGTTAAAGTCAGATGCCAAATACATATGGATTGGACATTGGGAATGTATGCTAAGCCATATAACTCTCATAATTGTGGCCTATTTATTTCTGTTGTTTTGTATTGTATCTATTGTTATAAGACAAAGAAACATTTGTTGGACTGAAAGGGGGAGCTGTTGGGGGAAAAAAAGATCTACCTTAAACTTAAAA
The DNA here is from genome assembly GCA_907164525.1 of Lophiomys imhausi. Taxonomy (NCBI): domain Eukaryota; kingdom Metazoa; phylum Chordata; class Mammalia; order Rodentia; family Muridae; genus Lophiomys; species Lophiomys imhausi. The sequence goes on along the minus strand of CAJQZJ010033689.1, from coordinate 1,961,438 downwards.
AAAAAGGCAGAGGATGTGGGGTTGAGAGGGAAGAGAGTGGAAGGGTGGGACAGGAGGGGGGAGTAGGGAGGGGATTGTGACTGAGATGTAACTTGAAGAAATAAAAAATAAATTATTTTTAAAAAAGAAATTCTAAGTTTTAATACTTGTCTATAATTTTAATCTTGCTATTAGTAGTGTGATCATAAGTATTTTCAAGTCTGAGTGAGATCTGTTGTTCAATATTTCTGAAGGCAGAGAGGCAGCCAGAGTGGCACTAGTCTCTAATCCTATATATACTATTCTGTTATTACTTGTGGATAGCAACAGCCTTTGAGAAAGCAATGGAAGACAGCACTAAAATAAAAATTAACAATTATCCCCCCACACATTTTAAAAAATATATCTCTAATAAAACTTGGGAATTTTTGTTATTCAAATACTCATTACTCCTTTAAAGATGGGACCATTAATTTTTATGTATTATTTCATGACTTTCTAGAATAATGACTGATTTAATTCTTGGACTGAATTTAAAATGGAAACAAATGGTCTCTTCTCAAATAGAAATTTCTCTGCTTTTTTATTTATTTCCCTCAAAATATATAATTAACTTTTTTTTTAATTTGGGCTTTCTGATTTAACAGGTTTTGAAACTATTGATTCAAAATTAATGAAAAGGTAAATTAGCAAATGGATTTTCTTCCCTTTGTGTTTAGAGAAATTTTAAGATTTTAGTATCTTGGAGAGATGGTTTAGTGGATAAGAATACTTGCAGCACTTGCAGAGGGCCTGAGTTCAGTTCCCAGGGTCTACCTGGTTGCTCATAGCCATGAGTAAGTACAGATGCAGGGGCTTCAGTGTACTTTTCTCACTAGTAACACACACACACACACACATGCACACACACATGCAAACACACATGCACATGTACACATACATACACATATAAAATTATGCAGGAAAAACATATATGTAGTCAAAATACTACATGTAAGATATATATATATATAAAGCAGTACGAGAGAGTAGAATGTTGTTTTAGTTACTTTTCTATTGCTACAAAGAGATACTAAGAACAAGACAATGTGTGAAAGAAAGCATTTAATTGGGGAGCTGATGAGAGTTTCAGAGAGTGAGTTCATGACCATACTTACTAGAATCATGGCCGCAATCAAGCAGGCAAGGTTCTGGAGTAGTAGCTTAAAGCTTGTGGTCACAAAGTTAGAGAGTGGGCCCATAGTAGTCCTCTTTGAAACTTCAAAGCCAACCACTAGAGAAACTTCTCCTACCACAGGCCACATCTCCTAATCCTTCCCCAAAATGTTCTACTCACTAATGACCAAGCATTCAGATATACGAACCCTTGGGGCATTCTCTTTCAAACTACCACAAATGTTAAAAGTTTCAAAAATACGATTTAAAGGTTATGTAATCTTCTAGACCATTAATTACTACAAAAGGGTTATATTTTCAATATTAAAATAATCATTACTGTTTGTATTTCATTACTATTATTATTATGTTTATATCATGTATGTGAATAGACATATACCACTGTGGATCTGAGAACAACTTTTTGAAGATTTTTCTGTTTCCACCTTTATTTGGATTTTAAGGATGGATCTCAGGTCCCCAGGCATATAGATATGTACTGTCACCTTCTGAAACAGACCTCTCACCAATCCTCACTTAAATGTATTTGATGTTATAAAACTGAAATTCCTCTCTTTTCCATTAATGTGTGTGTGTGTGTGTGTGTGTGTGTGTAATTTTTATATAATGTTATAGGATCCTTGTTCAAGTTTAATTTAATTATCTTCAGGATTGATAAGGACTTTATAGAGAAGCCACCTTTTCTCTGCCTAATGATTACAGGAATTGCAGCCAGGAAACATGTTCTAAAGGTCTGTACCTAACCTGTGAAAACTTAGTAAAAGAATGTCATGGAAGACAGAGTATACATTCAGAAAATCCATCTGAGTGTTTTTATTATTAGAAATGATGGTAAACAAAGTGAAAAGAGATATTTTGGTGACCAAAAAAGCACAAAGAACACATAAAAGCCAAAATACTTCCTAGGTTAATTGACAGGTTTGTAAGTATGCCTCACTCCACTCAACAAACTCCAGCTTCTTGTAAAAGGAAAATTCTCTTCTCCGTGTAGTCTGTGGTTCATTAACTTTCAGTTGTTAAGAAGTTAAAATGTACTAGAGGCTCAGGTAGGTTTATATCAGTTTAAAAGAATCAATTATTGGATGGGGGAGAGGTCCAAAAGGACTAAAGTTGCTTATTGTTCAGTACAACTTGTTGGATTGACTTTCAGTGGGGTTTTATAATTAACTCAATGCTTACTGGATATAAAAATATATAAAGAAATAGATGCTAAACATCCTTTGCATTAAATCATAGAAATAATAGTACATAAGTCATGTGTGTACTTGTTGTTTTTGACCTGTTTGCTGGCTTGTATCATATAAGTTCAAATGTATCACAGTCTAATAGTATCTGAAAAGATACAGTAGTTACAACCACTGCTAATTGGGTAAATGCACTCTGTTTTGACAAAAAAAAAAAAACTCAATTTGTATTTTTCTTCATTTTAGGATGACACTGAATTGATGTATCGATCCACAGGTAGACAGACAGATCGATAGCGAGACATGTAGGTGAGTGATATCTCTAGTGTCAGTGTTGCTGATGGTTAACAGTTGAAAGATAAAGTGAAATTATAGCAACAGAGCAACAGGCAGAATGAATACAGTGAAACCTGTGGAATGTAGAATTGGATGCAACCTAGCTAAGATGGAAAGGTCACCTCTTTGTCACTGCAGTTCAGATCCAGCCACAAACTGTGAGGCCTCATTGCTGCAAAAAGGAGCAGGGTCTTTTCTCTATGTTGTATTTATTTCCTAGATTACATTGATTGGCAGAAATACCTAGTAGGGGTTCTAAAGATTCCTTGTTTTCCCTGTTGACCAGAATTTAATAAGAAAGATTAAGACTTCTGCAATGTAAGTTTGTTCAGAGAAAACACCACTAAAATATTTGTTGAAACAAGTCTATCTAATGATATGTAACATTTTAGACTTCATTCTTTCTTGAGTTCTCAAAGTCACTCATTGGACAATTGCAAGATCTACATAATAAGCTAGTAAATGATCTAGTGATTATCTAGGCAATGAATTAATGCAATCATTTTTTTCTTCCTAGTTATTAAGTTTAAATACTATAAGAATTATATAAAATACAAAATTAAACAAAAGTATAAAATGTGTATACACTTAACACAATGTATTAGAAAACTGAAATATTATCATGTAATTATGAAATGAATATTACTATAAGAAGATAATATAACTAATTTTTATCTTTAACAAAATATTCAATGAGTAAATACTTAACCCATTGATTGTTAACTCATATCTAGATTCTTGTCATAAATCATGTATGTTCATATTTTCAGTGTTGGTAATGAGAATGTCTTCTTCAAAATTATTTAATGTTTGTTGACATATAAGTTATATTATCTAAATTTTATTATTTACTCTGTATTTTCAATGTTTACTTTGTATTTATAAGTGAAACAATGTACACTTAGTTATTCAGTATTGCCCAATGACAATAATGACCCAGAAACTGGAAAATCACTCTTTCAGAAATAAAATAAGCTTTTTAAAAAAGTTTCTTAAGTTTATTTATTCATCTTACTTCCCAATTATAGCCTGTTCCCTCCTCTCCTCTGGGTTCTACACTCCCTCTCCTTCTTCCTCTCCTTCTCCTCAGAAAAAGGGAACCCCCCCCCCCAGTACCCTCCAACCCAAGCACATCTAGTAACCCCAGGACTGAGTGCAACCTCTTCCATTGAGGCCATGCACCATAGCACCAGTAGGGGGAAGTGATCAAAAAGCAGACATCAGAACCCATGTGAGAGACAGCCCTGTTCCACTTGCTAGGGGACTCACATGATGATCAAGCTGCCCATAAGTTACATATTTTTGGGGGACCTAGGTCTAATTTATACATGTTCTTTGATTGATTTTTTTAAGTCTCTGTGAGTCCCTATGGTCCTAAGTTAGTTATCTCTGTTGGTCTTCTTGTGGAGTTTTTGTCCTTTCTGACTCTTTCTATCACCCCCTTCCCCGTTCTTCAATCAGACAACCAACCCATATTCCTCTTAATGTTTGGTAGTGAGTCTCAGCCTCTGTACATTGGAGGTTCTCAGAGGGCAGATATGCTAAGGGGATTAATTATGGGGAGAGTGAGTTCAGGAGGCAAGAAGGTAGAGAGAAAGATAGGAAGCCTAGGGCTGGAGGGCATCTCTGAGACACGCTAGAGACCAGCAACAGGATAGGCCCCAGGGAGGATATACTCTATCTGAGATGCCTAGCAGCAGGGGTAGGCTTCCTTGTAGCTAGGTAGGACCTCCAGGGGTGGGAAGGAAGGGATCATCAACCAACCTACAACACCTTCAACTCAAACGTTACCCTGTATATAAGAAGTCCAGGGAAAAAGATATACCAGAAATTGAAGGGATGTCCAACCAATGATGGGCCCAACCTGAAACGTACCCTAAGGGGGAGAGTTAGTCACTAATAAGATACTCTGCCATGTTTACAGATAAACTTTAAGCAGTGGAGGAATTAAAAGTATTTTACTGAATATATAAGTTACCTTTTGTTTTTGGAACAGGATTTCTAAGCTATTTGAGTATAATTGAATGCTCTGGTTTACTGCCAATCTGGAATTTTTAAAAATTACCTATTATGTAGTAAGCACAGAACTAAAGATTTTGTTTGCTAATAATCTATTAAGCTCACAACAAATTTAAGAGACATATGTTATGGTTACATTCTATCTTCCACCTACATGTTGAGCTTACCTAAACATAATGAAGACAATGTATGGCAGGCAAGCCGATAGCTAACATCAAATGAAATGGAGAGAAACTTAAAGCATTTTCGCTAAAATCAGGGCAAGGCTTCCCACTCTCTCCATACTGCTTCATCATAGTACTTGAAGTTCTATCTAGAGCAATAAGACAACTAAAGAAAATCAAGGGAACACAAATTGTAAAAGAAGATGTCAAAGTATCCCTGTTCGCAGATGATATGATAGTATACATAAGTGACCCCAAAATTCTACCAGAGAACTCCTACAGCTGGTAAACTCCTTCAGCAAAGTGGCTGGATACAAAACTAATTCTAAAATATCAGTAGCCCTTCTTTACACAGTAGACAATGGGCTGAGAAAGAAATGAAGGAAACAACACCTTTCACAGTAGCTACTAATAAATATTATAAAATACCTGGGGCTAATTCTAGCCAAGCAAGTGAGAGACCTGTACAACAAGAACTTCAAGTCCTTGAAGGAAGAAATTGAAGAGGATATCAGAAGATGGACAGATCTCCCATGCTCATGGACAGAAAGGATCAACATATTAAAAAGGTCATCCTACTGAAAGCCATATACAGATTCAATGCAATTCTTATCAATGTATCAACACAATTCTATACAGAACTTGAAAGAACAATTCTCAGCTTCATATGGAAAAAGAAAAAACCCAAAATAGCTAAATCAATCCTGTACAATTAAAAAAAAAGCATCTAGAGATATCACCATCCCTGAACTCAAGAGCTACTACAGAGCAATAGTAATAAAAACAGCATGGTACTGGCATAGAAACAGACCAGTTGATGAATAGAATTCAATTGCAGACAAAGAAATAAATCCAAAAACCTATGAACACCTAATTTTTGACAAAGAAGTCAAATCCATACAATGAAAAAAGGAAAGCATCTTCAGCAAATGGTGCTGGTCTAACTGGATGTCAGCATGTAGAAGAATGTAAATAGACCCATACTTATCACCTTGCACAAAACTTAAGTCCAAGTGGATCAAAGACATAAACATAAAACCAGACACACTAAATCTAATAGAAAAGAAAGTGAGAAAAGTCTCAAATTCATTAGCACAGTTGACAACTTCCTGAATAGAACATTAATAGCTCAGGATCAGACACCAGAACCAACAATCAATAACACTGAAAAGCTTATCAAACTGAAAAGCTTCTGTAAGGCAAGGACACTGTCATTAGACCAAAATGGCAGCCTACAGATTGAGAAAAGATCTTCACCAATCCCACATCCAACAGAGGGCTAATACCCAAAAAATATAAAAACTCAATAATTAAACACCAAGAAACCCAATAATCTAATAAAAAAATGAAGTACAGACCTAAACTGAGAATTCACAAACGAGGAATCTCTAATGGCTGAGAAGCACTTAAAGAAATGCTCAACATTTTTAGTCATCAGAGAAATACAAATCAAAACGACTCTGAGATTCCATCTCACACCAGTCAGAATGGCTAAGATCAAAACTCAAGTTACAGCACATGCTGGCAAGAATGTGGAGAAAAGGGAACAGTTTTTCAATGGTGGGAGTGCAAACTTGTACAACCACTTTGAAAGTCAGTCTGATGATACCTCAGAAAATTAGAAATAGTTCTACCTCAAAAATCAGCCATACTACTCCTGGGCATATAACCAAAGGATTTTCCACCAAACCACAAGGTTTCAACTCAACTATGCTCATAGCAGCTTTATTCGTAATAGCCAGAAACTGGAAACAACAACTCAGAGGTTGTTCAACAGAAGAATGAATGAAAAAAATTGTACTTTCATACAATGGAAAACTACTCAGCTATTAGAAACAAGCAAATCATGAAACCTGCAACCAAATGGATGGAACTAGAGAAGCTCATTATGAGTGACCTAACTCAGACACAGAGAGATACACATGGCATGTATTCACTTATAAGTGGATATTAGTCATATATTAAAGGATGGCCACTCTAAAACCCACAGACCCAAAACAGACAGGAACCTCACATAACTATCCCATGAAAAACTTCACCCAGCAGCAGGTCATGGATCCTGTTGTCTTTTAGTGGTACACCTTACCCTAGCTGGACTGTCATATGAGGCTCCAGTACAAGAACAAGCTCCTAATTCTCACATGACTGATGAACTAATGGAGGGGGCTATATTGGGACTCCCCTCAGCTGAGAAAAACGAGAGGATGGAGATGGAGAAGAGGGAGGGAAGGGGACCATAAAGGGAGGAGGGAGGGGGCTGTGATCAAGATGAAACTTGAAAAAATTAATTAAAATAAAAGAATAATAACAAAAAGAAAACCTAAATTAAAAGAGAAAGAAAACCTAGAGGTTTTAAATCAGGAATTGAACATGTAAATTTTCAATAAAATGTAAAAGTGGAATGCGCATTGCTCTTAACCTTGAGGATAGTGACATTGAGACATTACACATCAGTTATGCCAATAGAGGGTGGACTTCATGATTGTTGAACTGCTGGATCAAAACTCAAATGAGGTGAATTTTGCCTTTAAAGTGTTTACAAACTGAGAACCAATTTTGAATAGCCACGAGTCAAGTCATAGCTACAAGCAAAGGCATTCCATATATCCCTTCAATCAGTTCCCACATGTATTTATCCAGTGTGCCCTGAGCTCTGTATTACATAATGGAACCTTGAATCTACATACTTTTAATCAACAATTCCATCCTTTGAATGGCTATAGAAACTGTAGAATACCTTAATTGAGGTATGTTCTAATGTGAAGGTGTGGTCTTAAACGCCAGGTTTAAGCTGTTTAGAGCATTATAAGCCTTCATCTGAAACTACATTGTCTAAGGTATTGGCTATGATGAGACTCATTCTGTTATTCAGCAAACCATCTCATTCAGCCAGCACATGTTAACAACATAGTCAATGGTATTATATGGGGAAATGTGGTTTTTATTGTTTGGGAGCTTGAATTCTTGATATTAAATTAAATGTGCTTTGAAAAAATATCACTTAAAAATGAAATGTGAAGCTCTGGCCTCTTGATACCAACCGTCTTAAACTGTTTAGGATAGTTAAGGAAAACAAACTCCTAATCATGCAAGCATGTCACTTTGTTAGCTACTATGACAGTCTATCACAGATATTCTCTAAGCTACTCAGTAATCAAGTTGTTAAGACACAAGCAACATTTGCTTATCTAAATAGAAGAGATGGATAGGGCATCTTCAAAAACCCCAAGAGATCTGCAGAATATGGCATTCAAAGATGTTGTCTTAAATTAAGATTTTTTTTTTGATATCGAGACATATCAGCTCCTGACAGCACCTCCTATTCTACTCCAAGTAGAAGATAAGCATCGAAGAATCTCCAGTGTGAGATGGTTGAATTAGTGGCAAGCCTCTCTCTTGGCATGAAAAAACTCCTTGCTTCAACTGCAGACAGACTGCTGTCCAAAAAGGACAAAACTTGGTAGCAGGGAAGTCGACAGCCTAGCTCTGCCAAGATAGGGTAGGTAAGTCCTTCATAATCCCTGCTCTACAGTAAATGTCTGTCAGAGAAACAGGACCAAAAGGCTGAAGACTGATGCTGGAATGTATAGAGAGAAAATGGGATCTGTCCAGGCAGTCACTGGTTTGTCATTTCTTAGTATTGGAAGCTGCAGACCCTGCACTTCCTATATAATCAGATATATTTATCCCTCTCAAGTCCCTGAGGTGGTTGAAGAATAGACAGCTAGAGTATCATAGTTAAATTTTGAGTTGTTTAGGAATCAAGAGGGCATTCTAGATCTAAGAAGATGGTTATAATAGTGATGCAAGTTAGTATGAAAGCTAAGTCAGTTATAGAACTTTAAACTCATGGAGATGGTTAGATGGTAGAATGTTAAAGTCAGGGGCCAAATATATATGAACTGGACATTGGGAAGGTATACTGGGCCATTTAACTCTCATAAATGTGGCATATTTAATTCTGCTGTTTTGTATAGTATTTACTGTTATAAGAGAAGGAACCATTTGTTAGACTGAAAGGGGAAGCTGTTGGGGGGAAGAGGGTGGAAGGGTGGGACAGGAAGGGGGAATAGGGAAGGGTTTCTAACTGAGATGTAACTTGAAGAAAAAAAATAAAGTATTTAATTAAAAAAAAGAAAGAAAAAATATCACTTTTACTTAAGAAAAAATTAACAGTCATGGATAAGTTAGAAAATAAAATTTCATATTTTAACATAATATTTCAAATGGGAGACAATTTTTATTATTAAGTGTTTCAGAAATATTTAAAAAAATCAGAGAGGAGGTCTTTATAAATTATGGATATTAGTCCTCTGTAGGATGTGGGGTTGGTAAAGATCTTTTCCCAGTACGCAGGTTGCCATTTTGTTCAAATGACAGTTTCCTTTGCCTTACAGAAGCTTTTCAGTTTCATGAGGTCCCACTTATTGATTGTTGGTCTTAGAGCCTGAACTATTGGTGTCCTGTTCAGGAAGTTGCCATCTGTGCTGAGGAGTTCCAGGATTTTCACCACTTTCTCTTCTATTAGATTTAGTGTATCGGGCTTTATGTTAAGGTCTTTGATCCACTTGGACATAAGTTTTGAGCAAGGTGATAAATATGGGTCTCTTTGCATTCTTTTACATGTTGACATCCATTTAGACCAGCACCACCTGTTGAAGGTGCTGTCCTTTTTCCATGGTATAGTTTTGTCTTCTTTGTCAAAAATTAAGGTGTGTGGGTTAATTTCTTGGTCTTTAACTACAATTGATTAACAAGAAATCAAATAATCCAATGAAAAAATGGGGAACAGAGGTAAACTGAGAATTCACAAAGGAGGAATCTCTAATGGCCAAGAGACAGTTGAAGAAATGCTCAACGTCCTTAATCATCAAAGTAATGCAACTCAGGATGACTCTGAGATTCCATCTCACATCTATCAAAATGGCTAACATCAAAAACTCAAATGACAGCACATACTGGTTAGGCTCTGGAGAAAGGGGAATGCTCTTCCATTGCTGGTAGGAGTGCAAACTAGTACAACCACTATGGAAATCAGTCTGTCAATATCTTAGAAAACTTGGAATAGCTCTACCTCAAGACCCAGCCATACCACTTCTGGGTATACATCCAAATGACTCCTCACTGAATCACAAGGAAGTTTCCTCATCTATTTTCTTTCTTTTTTTTTTTTATAAACAAGAATGATTTTTATTATAATGCTTTGAATAGTAGATCTCACAAGATATGCCCTTGTCATATTTCCTAGACTTGCGAATGTCAAATTCTTTTTTTTAAATATTTTATTTTTTTTTCTTCAAGTTACATCTCAGTAACAAACCCCTCCCTATTCCCCCTTCCTATCCCGCCCTTCCACCCTCTTACCCCCAGAAGTTTCCCCTTTCAGTCCAACAGATGGTTCCTTCTCTTATAACAGTAAGTATTATACAAAACAATAGATATAAATATGCCACATTTATGAGAGTAAATTGGCCCAGTATACCTTCCCAATGTCCAGTTTATACATATTTGCCCCCTGACTTTAACATTCTACTATCTAACCAACTCCATGAGTTTAAAGGTCTATATGTGACTCAACATTCATACTATCTTGCAACACACTTTTAAGAGTATCTTCTTAGATCTATAACACCCTCTTGATTCCTAAACAGTTCAAAATTTAACTATGAGACTCTAGCTGTCTATTCTTCAACCACCTCAGAGACCTGAGAGGGATAAATATATTTGCTTATATAGGAAGTGCAGAGCCTGCGGCTTCCAAAACTAAGAAAGAACATACCAATGACTGCCTGGACAGTTCCCATTTTCTCTCCATACATTCCAGCATCAATCTTCAGCCTTTGGGTCCTGTTTCTCTGACAGACATTTGTTGTAGAGCAGGGATTATGAAGGACTTACCTACCCTGTCTTGGGAGAGTTAGGCTGTCGACTTCCCTGCTACCAAGTTTTGTCCTTTATGGACAGCAGTCTGTCTGCAGTTGATGCAAGGGGTTTTTTCATGCCAAGAGAAAGGCTTGCCACTAATTCAACCATCTTACAGTGGAGGTTCTTCGATGCTTATCTTCTACTTGGAGTAGAATAGGGGGTGCTGTCAGGCGCTGATAAGTCTCGATATCAAAAAAAATCTTGATTTAAGATACCATCTTTGAATGCCATATTCTGCAGATCTCTAGGGGTTTTTGAAGATGCCCTATCCATCTCTTGTATTTAGATAAGCAAATGTTGCTTGTCTCTTAGCAACTTGATTACTGGGTAGTTTAGAGAATATCTGTGATAGACTGTCATAGTAGCTAACAAAGTGACATGTTTGCATGACTAGGAGTTTGTTTTAACTATCCTAGACCGTTTTAGATGGTTCGAATCAAGAGGTCAGAGCTTCACATTTTATTTTTAAGTATCTCTAGGTATGATACCATTGGGACGCATTACCTTTAAATTTGTATCAATATACAAAGATCTATTCAATTGCGGTTAAATATACTCTTAATTATGTATCAATATACCAAGATCAATGCCTATGTAGCCCAATATAATCTTAATATTACATCCATATGCAAGGGTCAATACCATTGTGGCCAACTATAATCTTAATTTTGTATCAATATACAAAGATCAATACCGATGTAATCCAATACAATCTTGTTTTTGCACAATAAACAATGGTCAATACCACTTTAGCCAAATAAACTACTAATTTTGTATCAATATACAAAGGTATAAGGGCATATTCAATAATCTGCCCCTTCTTCTTGGACCTTCCTGTGCTATGTCTATATCTCATTTTTCTCAAGGCCATGCACTCCTACATAGGAGAGGAAGAAGGATACAGAAAAGGAAAAGTAGGAATTCCCTGGGGCTAACCTCCAAAACCCATTAAGACAGGACCATTTATCAGCTTGTAGTCTCTTCCCCTACATAACAGAGTTTTCAGTTATCCTTCAAATAACCAAAAAGAAGGGTGGAGAAACACCCTCCCCACCCTCTGGGCATGGGATTTCGCTCTCTTAAAGTGACTTCCTGCTGATTTGGGTCATAGTAGACCTGTTTGGGGCCCCAACCCAAATGGGAAAAATGATTAAAAATGTTAGTACACTCCTTTATGTTCAGTCCTTCTGTTTCCTCATCTATTTTCATAGCAGTCTTATTTGTAATAGCTAGAAACTGGAAACAACCCTGATGTCCTCCAACAGAAGAATGGATAAAAAAATCTGTGGTACATTTACACAATAGAATACTACTCACCTATCAGAAATAAGGAGTTCATGAAATTTTCAGCCAAATGGATGGAACTAGAAAAGCTCATCCCAAGTGAGCTAACCCAGACTCAGAAAGATGCACATGACATCTATTCACTTAATATTTGATGTTAGGCATGTAGTACAGGATAAATATCTTGCAACCAATACACCAAAAGGAACAGGAACATAGACCTTGTTATGTGTTAGTAGGACACTTTGCCCTATTGGAATTGCCATGTAGGCCCCCAGTGCAAGAGGAAACTCTTAGCCCTCATATAACTGTTGAACTGGGCGGCGGGGGGGCTGATATGCCAGGGCAACCCATTCTGGAGGAGTAGAACAGGTGGGTTCGGGAGGGAAGGAGAGAGGGGACTGTAATGGAAATGTAGCTTGAAATAATAAATAAATGTTTTTTTTAAATCCGAGAAGAGTGGAGATTAGAATATAAAATAAACAAATACATAAATTAATTAATAGAAAAAATCCAATACTGGAACATTCCCTTATGTTTAGTTGTTCATGAAACTACTGATGCCTAATAAATGTGTTTTATAAACCCAGAAGCACATATCTATTGCCTTAAAGAGAAAGAGAGAGGTTAAACATATGCCAAAAGTTTGTACTGCCAGGGTTGCGTTTGAGCATTGTGTGTGGCTAGGAGCATGCTTCATGGACATATTATTTTTCTGTGGTGAACATCAAAACCAAAAATAAATATAGATGATATATTGTTTAAATTGATTGTGGCATCGTGTTTAAGCAAGAACACTTCAGCAGATAATCATTTATAAAATATAGTTTAACTTTGTAATTTACGACATGGACTTTCATCCATGAAACACAAACTAGTTGAAAACCCAAATAGTAAGAAGTATTCGGTTTTTTCATTTAATTTATATATCAAATTCATATGTCATCTTGAATCTATTGGAATCTGGATTATGTTTCCATCATGTGCCATGGTTGCAATGTATCATCTACAGTTAACATTGGACACTTAATCTCCAATCTAGCAATGTTGTGCAGTAGAAGTCCTGCAGCTCTGCCCTAAGAAATGTGTAAGTCTAGTACTGTACAAGTGTGTGTCTGATAAACTCTGTAACCCTACCTCTGTCATGCACACTTTTATACCCTTCTACCTCCTACATGCTCATCTTAGTTCACAGTTTGAGAAGACAGCCCTCATGCCTGCCAGGGTAGCTGTTGCAGTAAGGGCATTGGAGCATCTGGTTACACTGCACACACAATCAGGAAGTAGAGAGAGAAGACTATAGAAAAAAATTAATTCAATTATTTACCAGTATTTATATTATAGCTAATTTGGTCAGTGGTGTTAATCCATGACCCGCTATTGTAAATGAACACACAGACGTCTGATGTATTTTATCAAGCCTTAGCCTGGATTGTTCAATCTTAGCCCATCTAAGCTGGCCCTTAAGTCTATTTCCCAAATATGATCCCCATATATACATATGTCCTTTAGGCTGTATTCTCCACACTATGCCGATGTTCCAGGCCATGTGGAATGAGGTGGTTCTTTTCTCAAACCGATTGCATGCATCTCTCCTTCCTGCTCCTGACTACTCCTCTACTCCCAAGACCCTTTCTGTCTGTACCTGAAGGCTGAGAACCTTTGCCCTGCCTACCTTTCTCTCTGCTCAATTGCAGGCCTTGGCATTTTATTAAAGCCAATCAGAGACAATGATTAGAACTCCAGGTAACACAGCATTACTTGATGTCTGGTAAGCAGGCTTCTAGAAGCAGGTTAATTAACATTTAGAATGGATAACATCACCCTATCAGATATCAGCCTGTGTTTGGCTTACTTTCTTTTTTTTATGCAGCCCAGGCTTTCAAACCATTCAGTTTTGCTACTTACATTCAGGGTGGATTTTCTCACTTAAATTAACAAGACCTAGAAAATGCTTTACAGATGGTTGTTTCCAAGGATTTTGTTTCCCTAGGAGACATTAGATTCTATCAAGTCGATCACTAATATAACATCACAGCACTATAAGATTTGGAGGTAGATAGCTTGCTGAAACCCAGACTTACAGGGCCATCTAAAGAGGAATTTGCCTTTGGATGAATTATGGCATGAGATCAACTAAACTCAGACCTGTATGTATAATTTTTATGTGCTGTAAACTCTTTAAAGATAAGATTAATGTGAACAAAGCAAATGGAGTCCAAATACTGGTCGTGTTCAGACTCTAATGAATGAAACTAATCGAGCAAGACGAGCAGCTGTAAGTATGCATTAAGATGAATAAAACAAAAGGAAATGAAGGACCATGTTCAGAGAAGGAGAGAGGGTGTCAGAAACTGCCTCCATGTGGAAAGACAGATGACTAGAATTTGAAATTCAGTAAAGAAACCTATCTCATGAAACTGTATAATACACGTGTAGCAGAAGAAAGACAACTAGTATATAGGATGTATCTTACATGAGAGACTTTTTGATGACTTTGCAATCTTTCAATCTTTCAAGCACATTTAACTCAATCAATTCTGTCTGCTCCTGCCAAATGGTTCCTATCTAAATACATATCTAGTTTTGTCAATTGCCACAGGTCAAAATTTTCAATGGCTCCATACTGTCTAGAGAAAAAGTTAACCTTATCTTTTCTGGTATCCACTGTGTCTGTTATCTGCTGTCAATACTAAATCTAATTTTTATTCCTACATTGATTCCTCATTTGAATTGCAGAACATTACAGTCTATTTCTCAAATATATATACTCTTATTAATTTGCTTATATATGTATGTTTCAATGCTTATGATAATAAAATGAAAAAAGTCTAAGGTTTAGCTCAAGTTGGAAATCTTTTGAGTAAGTCCCAGGAATGCAAAGTAAAAAGAAATCCCTTATTTGATTTTTTCCATTTTATCTCTCTTATTATATGTACTATATAAAAGGAGAGAAACTATCTGGGCATTTATTGGAGTAACACAGAGTGAATGATAATACAATGTGCATCTCACTTACTAATCCACTGTCACGGTTTATACATTAATCTTCTCCAACTAGAGTATGCATGTGTATCAGAGCTGCAGGGAGTCACTTTGGTTTCTCTATATATCTACATGTCATTGAACATCTACTAAATCATCACCGAAGTCAGAAGAATAGATTTGATTTATTGAAATTAAGGAGAGTTTGATTTCTTATCTCTGGGCACATAGAAGTATGTGCATTTCTATAGTTGTAACATGAAGAGACCAGATAATCTTCTCAGTATCAATGGCTCTAAGCTCAGACCTGTAGAACACACATTCCTCAATGATATAGAGCAAATGAAGAACAAATTTCATGGCAGGACCATGATTAAAGGAATAAGAAGGTTCATACTTAGTAAATTAATTGGCTAATTTGAAAATGTAATCTGTGACAATCAAGGTGATATGACCTCCATAATTTATGCTTTTTTGTGACAAGAGATATGACAGAAAAGAGGAATCTGAAATCTACTATTGCTCTCTTTTTAAGAATACTATGCATTTCTTTTCAGAATTTATTTATTTATTTACTTACTTACTTACTTACTTACTTATTTACTTATTACTTCAGGTTACATCTCCATTGCAGTGTCCTCTTTCCACCCCTCCCAGTCCCACCCTCCCTTCCTGTACCCCCTATCCCTTCCATCCCACTTCTCTGAAGTGGAGTGTCCTTATATTTCAGTCCCCAATTCCAGTTCAGCAGTCATATGAGGGCCAAGAGCCTCCTTATTCACTGGGGACCTACAAGGCAGCACCACTAGGGCAAAGTGTCTCATTGACAGGAAAAAAAAAGGCTATGTCCATGTTCCCTTTGGTGCATTAGTTGTAGTATAGATATCATGTACTATATGGCTAAAATCCTACTATAAGTGAATAGATGCCATGTGCATCTTTCTGGGTCTGAGTTATCTCATTCAGAATGAGCTTCTCAGAAGTATTTCTTGCATGTAGGGTCTACTGATTTTTTTGACAGAAGGACCAGGAATACTCATTGAAAATCCACTGCAAATGATTAAAATTAAAATCTCATTCTTACCATTTACACAAATTATCTCAATATGTATTAAAAACTTCAATCTCTGGCCTGAAACTAATTTTTCCTTGTTTTCTTCTTCTACTTTCATTGTTTCAAAAGAAAACAAGGAAAATGTGAGGCCACATTTTATGAAATTCATAAAAATATAGTGAATACAAATGAAAAACAATTTCTTTTAAAAGATCTAGGAAACAGATATGTCTAGACAAATGGCATTACAACACATTGAAAAAGCTTTTTCACCAAAAGGAAGAGTGAAGAGTATGAAGAAATAGCCGGCAAAAGGACAGAAAGTTCTGCAGACTACTCCTGACGAGCAGTTACTATTTTCAAGAAGTTAGTACGTTTGAAATGAAACATGAAAACTAAGGTGATTTTTAAAAATGAACTAGAAAAGCTCATCCTGAGTGAGCTAACCCAGACTCAAAAAGATGCACATGGCATCTACTCACTTATAAGTGGATTTTAGCCATATAGTACAGGATAACTATCCTACAACCAATATTCACAAAAGGATAAGGAACATAGACTTTGTTACCTATTAAGGGGACAATTTTCCCTAGGAGTGCCACCATGTTGGCCCCCAGTACAAGAAGAAGCTCTTGGCCTACATATGACTGTTGAACTCGGAGGGACTCTCCACATTGGAGGAGTGGGAAGGGTGGAAGGAGGGCACTATGATGGAGATATAACTTGAAGCAATAAAGAAAAGAAAAGAAAAAAAGAATAATTGACCTAGATAGATATTTTATAAAAGAAGATGAGTAAATGTCCATATTATGGGAAGAAATGCTCAGCATCACTGATAAACTGGGAAGTGGAAAACACCACTGTAAATTATTACCTTTTCCACTTCGGAGTGATTCTTCACAAAATTACTGAAGTGAATAATTACTGAGTAGGGTACAGGGAAAAGGGACCATATAAGCTAGTGGGAATGTAAACCAGTGAGGTAGGTCATCATTAAAAGAAAAGTTTATGTTGGATCCTCAAAACTACAAATAGAGCTGCCATGTGACCCAGAAATCCTTCTACTAAGTTTATATAAACAAGGAATTAGAGAGGCATGACATGGTAACATCTGCACTACCATGTCTAGTGTAGGACTCTACAAAGCCTAAAGGTGGAAAGCACTTTAAGTGACCACCAACTGATAAATGGATAAAGAAAATGTAGTACAAATGCCCAATAAAATATTCTGAAGCCTTGAAACAGAATGAAGTCTCTCCATGCATGACAGCATGGTTGGAACTGAGGGTAATTTTGTCAAATGAAATAAGCCAGAATGAAAGACAAATGCTGTCACATGTGGTCTCATAGTTTCATGAACACATTAAAAATAATAACTTAATTCCATAGGAGTCAAGAAAACAATTGGGGATGCAGAAATCTGAGAAAAACAAAGGGGAAAGAGGGATGTTAAAAGTGTGGGTAGTTGGCCCTAAAGAAGTTCTGTCATGTTTTCACAGAGCAAAATAACTACATATGGCAAAGAACTTAGCATATCAAAAAATATGAGTTTCCATTTAAAAATTAACAATGTTTAGGTTATTGTGTCTCTTTAATATGGTTTGATATACAATACATGTATCTATCAAAAATTCATGTTATTTTATCAGTATGCATAGATTTTAAGTTTTTAATTAAAATAAATTTGAAAATGATAAAAAGGGCATTGGCTTTGGGTTTAAATCTTATCTTTTATCATTTACTGTCTTGAGAGTGTGTGGATAGGTCATCTGACTGATATGTTTCATCCTTTGCCTCTGTGAATGGTGGTGGTAACATCTAAAGAACACAATGTAAGTAGCATGTATACAACAGAACCACATTACTGTCACACGACAACGCTAACAGATTTGATGTTTGCTTGGACTGGTTTCCTAATTTACAGACAGTCACTTCTCAGTTAGACTTCACAAGACAGAAGGCATAAACTCCTTCTGAGTTCCTCTTCATCAGCATACTAGTTCCACTCATTATGCCTCCTTTTCATGAGATAGATAGTAACCCACAAAGGTCCCACCTACTCAGGGCATCCCAAAGTAGGTAAGATTTGGAGGAAAGTGTTTGAGGAAGTGTTCACTGGAAAGAGTGACTATACATATTCTTACTAGAGCAATGTGAAGTTTGGGGAAAGATATTTATGGTATTTTCCAGTGCTGTGCCCTACATGCTGCAATAAAGACCGGGCAAACAAGATGGTGCAATATTGGCAAGACTGCTTATGAGGGTAACCAATTGTACTATTTATTGTGAGGTCGCCTCTATAGAGGGAATTCATACTTTGTTCTGTAAAGATGCCCAAAACTCAGAGAAGCTATAGGCCCTAAGGTGTTGGGGTAGTGTTAAGCATTCTAAATGTTAATTAATTGGTCCTGTTTGCTGTCTGTTACTTACCTTGACCCTGATTGGTTAAATAAAATGCCGAGGCCTGAGATTGGACAAAGACAGAGAAAGGTGGGACTTCCTGGGATTAGAGCAGGAAGCCTGTGCTTTAGACAGAGGATTAATTGATTCCAGGCAGGAGCAGGAAGAAGAAGGCATTCCAGCCAGGAGCAGCAGGAAGGAGGCACACACCATGGGTTAGAAAAAGGAACCTCATTCCACATGGCCAGGAACATCGGCATATTGTGGAGAATGGCAGTCCAAGGGGATGTATGTATATGTGGGGTCATAATTGGGTAATAGAATTAAGAGCTAGCTTAGATGGACTAGGATTGCTCAATTCAGGCCAAGGCTTGGTAAAATCCACGTGGTCTCTGTGTGCTCTTTTGTAATGGCTGCTTAAAGATTAACAACTGCCAAACAAATTAACAATAATCTAAATGCTGTTAAATAACTTATTAGCTATATACATTTTTTTACACTAAGGGAACCCGCTTATGCTGTTTTGATGAGAGATCATTTAGTAAAATTATCTTGTAAATAGTTATATGTATATCCATAGCATTTTGGTTAATACAGACTCATAGCTATTCAAAATGTTGAGAATAGACAAATGTGAATGCTTAGCCAAAGTGAACATATATATCAACCACAGCTTGCCCTCAGGGCTCAAAGAACATCCAGGGAAAGAGGGGCAGAAGGATAGGGAGGAGAGCTTGCCTCTGGCATGGTATGGATGTTTCACTCATGAATTCCCAGCATCTGGAGTTACACTCAAGAGACCACCATAAGAGAGCTAAAATCCCAACATGGAAAGCAAAGGACTCCTGGTGTTCCCCACTTGCTTAATTGAGGTTCTAATGACAATTACTGGCAGCTGAGAGAGTGCAGTGATTGTTCCTGTGTGACGATGGTGAAGAGAGTGACGACCAGGGCCCCTTGGATGTCTCAGACAGACATTTATATGAGAAACACTAACTGGACTTACTAACTCATAATCAACACCGAATGGTCAATTTTAAAGATTATATTCTTTCTCTTGAAACAAGTGAACAAACACAAAGCACAAACATACAAAAGCAAACAACAACAAAAAGCAAAACTAATATTGAGTTAGTTTTGTGTTGTTCAACTAATGCGGAGCATGGGGTCTGCCCTGCAGTGTAGTTGATATATCCAGTTTCACTATATTGAGGAAAACTGATTTTTACTTTCCCAGCAGATACCAGTTATAAATAGCTTCTTGATTAGAAAGGGAATGTAAAACAAAATTCCAACCCTAACCAACAAGCCATTTTCTTCACTGTGTTTTCTTATCTTTACTTGAACATTCTGTGTAACTTAAAAAAAAAATGGTCCTAGAAAGACCTCTCAGCAGTTAAGAGAATTCATTCTCTTTACAGAATCCAGGTCCCTGTGTAATTCCACAGGGTCCAATGCTCTCTTCTGACAACCTCAGCACCCAGGTTTCATGTGGTACAAAAACAACATACAGGCAAATACATAAAGATAAAAAAGAAACCTTTGAAAATTTCAAAAAAAATTGAGTGAAATGTTAGTAATAACTCCCCTGTAAAAATGTCACTTAATGCAAATGTTTCAGAACAAATGATACTTTACCATATATTGGTTCTCTTGTTTTTTCCACAAACTGGATTTACACATCAACAACTATTTTGTGCGTCCAGTGATTTTTTTTTTCATTTATTCCATTACAGAGTTTTGCAAAGAGATAACCTCAATTTTTTTAATTGTTTTATTTTTGTTAATTTTCTTTGGCTTCCAAAGTACACAGCTATTTATGTCATTTCTCTGGTTATATGAAATGATTTCATTTAAAATATGCTGCTTGTTAGCCTGAGGCCTTCTTCCTGAGAAGTTACCTTAGGCATGTGCTAACTGACTCATGAATTCTGCTTATTGTGCCTGATTGCTACGCTCCTGGCCTCTGTGAACAAGTCCCGCTCCAGAATTCGCCATGGGCAATCTAGCATTTTATCTCTTGTCTGTCACTGACTTAATCTTGGTTAGGCTTCAGTTCCTTACCAGCAGAATGTTAACTAGTAGGTTGACTCTTAGATTGGGGGGATTTCTCTTTTTTTTTTTTACTTTTTTTAAATTTTTTATTTCTTCGAGTTACATCTCAATGGTAATCCTCTCACTACTCCCCCCCTCCAGTCCCACCCTCCCACCCTCAACCCCCCATCCGCTTCCCTCTTTTTTTTTTTTCTTAAAGTTTAAGGTATATCTTATTTCCCCAAACAGCTCCCCCTTTCAGTCCAACAAATGGCTCTTTCTCTTATAATAATAGATACAATACAAAACCACAGCGGTAATTAGGCCATAGTTATGAGGGTTATATGGCTTAGCATATTTTCCCAATGTCCATTCCATATGTATTTGGCACCTGACTTTAACATTCTACTATCTAACCATATCCATGAGTTTAAAGTTCTATATCCAACTCAACATTCATACTTACTTGCAACACAATTTTAAAAGCATCTTCCTAGATCTATAACACTCTCTTGACTCCTAAACAACTCAAAATTTAATTATGAGACTCTAGCTATCTATTCTTCAACCACCTCAGAGACCAGAGAGGGATAAATATATCTGATTTTATAGGAAGTACAGGGCCTGCAGCTTCCAAAACTAAGAAATGACATACCAGTGGCTGCCTGGACAGTTTCCATTTTCTCTCCATACATTACAGCATCAATCTTCAGTCGTTTGGCCCCATTTCTCTGACAGACATTGATTGTAGAGCAGGAATTATGAAGGACTTGCCTGCCCTGTCTTGGCAGAGCTAGGCTGTCGACTTACCTGCTTCCCAGTTTTGTCCTTTTTGGACAGCATTCTGTCTACATTTGGAGCAAGGAACTTTTCCTACCAAGAGGTAGGCTTGCGACTAATTCAATCATCTCCCACTGGAGATTCTTCAATGCTAATCTTGTACTTGAAGTAGAATAGGGGGTGCTGTCAGGAGTTGATATGTCTCGATATAAAAAGAAATGGGATGGAAGAGTTAGGGGGTAAAGAAAAAAAATGAAATGTGAAGTTTCGGCCTTTTGTTACTAATTGTCATAAACTGTTTAGGATAATTAAGAAATGCAAACTAATAGTCATGCAAGCCGGTCATTGTGTTAGGTACTATGACAGCCTATTATAGTTATTTTCTAAGCTAATCAGAAATAAAGCTGCTAAGAGACAAGCATCATCTGCTTACCCTAATAGAAGAGATAGATAGGGCCTCTTCAAAAACCTCAAGAGATCTGCAGAATATGGCACTCAAAGATGTGTTCTTAACTTTAGATTTTTTTGTTATCGAGGATTTCTCTTTCTTTTGCTTTCGTGTTTCTTCAGCACTAGACTGGAACACATGCTAAGAACTGGGTGTGTCTGGATGTGGTTCCTTTGCATGTTTTTGAACTACAACTCATGCTAGGGCAGTTAAGGCTGTCACTGTGATGAGGACACTGGTTGTTCTGCTTGCTATGGGCCAGCAGAGTGGGTAGTGACCTGCCATACTCCAGCTGCTGCTCCTCATGGGTTATTTGTGCTATCTTCTGTTATTTTTAGATAGCATTAAAGCATTGTTTATTCATTTGTTTTCTGCACCATATTTCCTTGTGTTATTTAACTATTTTGAGGTAAAGCACTATTTTTCCTAAGTTGTAACATATTGGCCCATATAATGATAATACTTCTAAAGAATTCTTGATCGGTACTATTTGTTTATAATATTTTAATACAATTCTATGGGTTTTAGTCAATGTAACAAAAAACTGTAAGTGGATCATTGTTTTTAACTTTAGAACATTTTGACACGTATATTCGGGTATTTTCTTCCTAAAATAGTTTAATCATATTTCTCTTTGAATTTATCTTAATTTTGATTAATTAAAGTGTGTTTTAATCAAATTTGGTTTAAAATTTTGATCAGATAAACTTGTATATTTGCACTGCACTTGATTACACAGTAATGATGCTTGTATAATATGCTCATCTAAGACTATATTTTACAAATATCTCCTTTCTCAGGTTTGAGTCCATTCTTGAATAAGCTCTGTTCAGTGAGCCACATTAGCATTGCCATTGCTGAAACAAGGTACCTGCATGCATACAGAGTCAACTATGAAGTCAGATGGCCCTTGGTCATTTTTCTATGTCTCTTTTTCCTAGATTGATTACTGTAAAATTTGTAATAGTTTTTAAATCTAAGAATTGACATAGTGTAATATCTTGCCCACAGAGTCATTAGAGAACGAAATGACTTACCATTTATGAGTAGCAACACTAGATACCCTTGACTTCCTTGTTATGAACAAGTCAATTGCTTTAACCATTCATTCAAAGTAAAACTGGGGAAACATTTTGTTCCATATATAAAGCAGGCTAGGAAGTTGAACCAAAGCACTTGAAAGGTTCTCTTTCACACAAGTGAATATATTCTCCAAATCATTTTGGTTATGAAGGACAATGATGTTGACAGAAACTTAATGATAAATTAGTAAAAGTAATATTTTTCAAGTCTATTTTTTAACTTAACTGCATAAGAATTTAATAATAGAAAATTTCATTAGACTTTCAAAAATTTTTTATTTAGTATCCAAAATACTCACTACTAAAGTAAATGTATGTGGTGAAACAGCTATTTTTCATTTTTACAAATTAAAACTTGTATTGAATTTTGTCCTTGTGGTTGATTGCAGTTAAATGCATGTTCATCCTAATTGTTTATACAGCCATTGTTTTTGTGAAATGAAAGATTTTTTTTTTTTTTTGGTCTTTCGAGACAGGGTTTTTCTGTGTAACAGCCTGGCTGTCCTCAACTGACTTTGTAGACCAGGCTGGCCTCGAACTCACAGAGATCCACCTGCCTCTACCTCCCAAGTGCTGGGATTAAAGACCTGCGCTACCACTGCCAGGCAAAAAGAAAGATTTTATTCACCAATTCTCATTTTCTATACTTCTTTGGAGAAATTCTTGATGGGGAGCTTCATTAGAAAACATATTTATTGTAAAATATTTTAAAACATCTCAATAAACTGTATTATAATAGAAAAAGTGAATATTACATATTATGATATTTATATAATGCATAAATTTTCATATATAAAATACAAATATTGAAACAGTTTTTAAGCAAATATGAGATTGCAGTTGTTCGAATGAGCAAGAGCATATATATACTGAACGAACCACAAAGAACTTGGTTGCTGTAGCCTAATTCTTGGTCCCCATCTATTTTCTGGGGGCAGGAGAGAAATTAAGTGAACATATCCTACTGACGTGTAGCCATTTGTTTTCTCAATTCAATAATATCAAAGTTTGGAAGATTTTTGATTGGCTTTGCCAATGCCATTCCTAAATTATCTTTTTCTATGAAGGAGATAGCTTCTGAAACATGTTCACAAGAGCCAGCATCCACCTTTTTTGTGGTTGGAAAATCCACACCTGCAGAGTACATGCTAGGCAGGAAACAGAGTGTCTCTACTACCAAGAACAGGGAGGGAGAGTAAAACAGAAGAGTACCCAGAAACCATAAAGGGAGGGAGAGCTTGTGTCTTTTAAGCATTTATGCAATGTGTATATAAGTCTAATTTTAATTATAAAATGGGAAAATGTATTTGTATCCATTCAATAATTCCATGTTTTTATAAAATGGAATTTTAATTCATACAAAATACCAAGGCAAACAAAATGAAGAATTTTCAGAGTTATTTCAGCATTTTTTTAAAGTATCAATGGCCTTGTTCAAGTGTACTCATATATAATCATTTTGCATTTCTAGTAGACTTAACATATGAAGTATTTAGGGTTATTTATGATTTTTCCAGACACACCATTTTCTTTTAGCAATGCCTTTGGCTTTTAAACATTGTTTCCCATTAATAAAAGGAAGTGACATTTGGGTATGAAGACTGTATATAAGCTTTAAGTAAATTGCATATGATTTACTATTTAAATATGGCATTTAAATAGGGTTATACAATTCAAAATATGTTCTCTCATTACAGGGTTTAGGTTTGAAGTATAAGTCATTGTTCATAATCTTGCACTTCTATTAAAATGTCTTGTTTCCATCCTAAATATTAAAATGGATTTTAAGATATATTCTGAGGCATATGTAGTTAATTTGCCAGGCAATACCAGGACACTACTTTGTTCAAATGAAGGTGTATTTCTTTTCAGGAATACTAAAATTATTTTCTAAAATTTTGCAGAGTTATTTTTATAATATCTTCTAAATAAACATTTCTCTTAGGTTTTTCTTTATGAAGAACTTTTATCAAAGATTGTTAATAAAGGAATTTCTGAGCTGCACACCTGACAGTTTCAGATTGCTTAATAGAACTTTTTATAAGTTTGATGTATTGCTTATATTCAATAGTATTGCCTTGTAAAATACTTATTTTTTTAATATTTCCATGTCACAAAATGCAAAGTCTATTGAAAGCCCATGTCACAGAGAATCATCCGACTTAAAAGGTGGCTGTGATTGATGGCACTGTGACCACCCAGTGCCAGTAAATGAAGCTCAGATCTCACTAATCTTCCTCTTTTCTTTGTTTGTTGGAGGCTTTGCAACTTCCTCCAGGGAGCTTTCATGGCAATATTATAGGATACCAGGATTTTTTTTCTGAACTTGTATTTGTTAGTAAATATATTTTAGAAATGTTACTTTGACTCAGTAATCTTATTTTGCATATTCTTAGTAAATACACCATAGATCACATGGTGTA
This sequence comes from Lophiomys imhausi, assembly GCA_907164525.1. Taxonomy (NCBI): domain Eukaryota; kingdom Metazoa; phylum Chordata; class Mammalia; order Rodentia; family Muridae; genus Lophiomys; species Lophiomys imhausi. Next base: position 1,936,165 of record CAJQZJ010033689.1, on the reverse strand, counting down.
TCTATGAAAGGTAAATGCACCATAGATCACAAAATGTACTCTCCTGATTAATTCTGGAAAATACGTCGTGCCATCTAAAATAAAATAATATGTATGATGTTATGGTTTTAGTTTTTACACAAAGGACATGGTACAAATCTCAATTAAGAAGTTTTTGTTTTTCTTAATTGGAAATGACATATAAAATGCCTCTAAAATGTTTGATAGGATGTTAAGAATCTCTAAACACATTTCCTGACATTTTTTTATTCAACTATTACATTTAGAAGCAAAAGTTCATATGAAATTCTCTAGAGTTACAAGGTTGATCCTAGAGCAATGATGTCTGAACATTGATCTTCAGTATAGTAATGAGGTAAGTAATTCATTCGTTGGAAAGATTTTTCTAGGACACAAGTTCTAGTTTAAGGATGAAGGGTAAGTGGAGGTGAGAAGGGTCATTCTAAGTATAGAACTTGCACGCATCCATCAGGCTTCGGAAGAAAAGCCTGGAATACAATGAAGTGACAATTCACAGAAGTTATTTAAAGTTCACCAAGTCATTGCAGATTCAGGGCACTGTGGAGAAGGTGTGAAAGAACAGGCATGCTTGTGATGGATTTCGCTCTCAGTCACCTTTTGCTACTTACTGTGTGATCATGAGTCAGATAATATCTTCAAAATTTAGTATCCAAATTACATGAGAATAATGGTACCTGTGTCTCAGCTTATTTTTCATGAGAATGAAACACAGACTAAAATAGTGTGCAATGCCTGACAAAAATCACAACAAAGAGATATATTTGACGTTTATGTTAGAGTATATTGTTTAAGAGCTTACATTATGCTTTCAGGTAACTCTTTGTTGAATCTACAGATTTAGATGTGGCAATAAGGCGCTGATGTAATGATCACATATTAATTCCGTAGAAATTGTTATTTAAAATATTCCAGTTGTTGTTATATACCGTAAAGAGGATTAGTCATTATTTCAGAAAAAAAATATTGGAGAACATATGAGTATAATATAGATTTCTCAGAGATAGCAAGCAGCTGGGCATAGACAGACCTAGAATAGCAGAAAAACAGCAGAATATTCTGAGAATATTAAGGAAATATTCTGAAAAAAATAATTTTCCATGTGTCCTCAGTGGAACTTGGTGAGACTGCAGTTTTTAGTCCAGAATTGTCAGGAAATGTTATCACAACCCCATGAGAAACAGATAAAAATGAAAGTATCACAAGGCAGTAGAGGAGGAAGATTCAGAAAAGCCTGAAATCATTCCATGAACAATCTACAAACTTCTAGGGGAACAGTGGGCAGTCTTGAAATATAGACACGATACATATTAAGCAAAACAATAATTCGTGTTTATATGAAACTTGGAATAGCCTACTACACTTGAATTTAATAGAAATCCCATCTATTAAGTTGACTTGTTTCAAATTCTACTGAGCCTTCTCTCCAGCTTCAAGCTTCCATATTAAGACCAGATACAAGAACCATACCCTACTCCATCTTCTCCCTTTGACAACTGTCTTTTGTTTATACATAGACAGGTTCTCCAAACTCAATGTCACATGACTATTTTATGCTTACCTAATGATGTAAGGTCCTTTATTTACCTCCAAGTCCTTAATGTTAACCATGAAGGCAAAACCCTTTCTTCCCTATGACAACATATTCATTGCTTTCAATGAAAGGAGTGCCATCACTTAGCAAGCATCTGTTTACCTTTTGGTCCACAAAGACACAGATGTACCCACATGTGATTGTCACATACCAAGGCTTAAAATTTCCCATACCATTTTATTAACAAGGGTCAAAATTGTCAATAAAATTTCATCCTCTGAAAATTCTAAAATGGCTAAAACATCATCATCTGAAGTAAGTAAAATACCTGTGGTCAAAAGTTCTCACAAAACCCATGCTCTACCCAAAATCCTCTCCATATACACATTGTGACCTTATTCACATGTGATACAGGGTCAAACCCACTCATGTAGCAAGTTTAGAATCAAAATTAAATGCATCTTATTCAAAAACAAGAATCAAGAACATAGGTCAGAAGTGAATGGAGTTAATGTGAATGAAGTAATTCATATATATAGCCACCTGTATTCCATCAAGTGTTGCAGACCCAAAAGAATCCTGTTTCATCTGGTATTCTACTTATGTTACTTCAAATTATCTTTGAGATTTTCTTAAGTCTTTTAAATCAGGTTGTTCTACCAGTGATTTCTTTCTTTGCTTTTGGTTCTTTCTTTCTTTTTGCTGGTGAGATTTTGATATTCAATATTTTTATCTATATCATATTTATTCAATATATTTCCTTTCAATGTGACAATAATTCTATCATAATAGAATTGAAGTCAGTGAGCTAGCGGGAGCTTGCTTGGTGCAGGGTAAGTGAGTGTAAGGGACTTTGCTACACTCTTCTACACGGAGATATCCAGTTTACCCAGCACCATCTGTTGAAGAGGCCATATTTTCTCTACATGGTTTTGGTGTCTTTGTGTGGATCCTTGTATATCTTCCCCATATTTCATAGACTACAAGAGAGTGAACTCAAACATAGATGTTTTCCAGGAAACCATATAGAATATAAACCATAAAATATCATTGAAAATGGTTTAAACTATTTTGTAAGATTATAAATTATTTCTGGATGACAAAGATATAGTGAATTAAAGATCTAAATTGTTTACACTGAGAATTTACAATAAATTTATATCTATAGTATAATGGTCGATGGATAGTAGTAATAGGGAAAGTAAGTTTAAAGGCCATTAATTTTTTGAGACATTTTTCACTCAACATTTCTCCACAGGCAATAAGATGAACCATTAGCATTTGATGACTTGGGGTAGTGGGGACTCAGGTGCTGGCTTCATTGGTTTCATTTGTTTCCTATAATTAAAAGAAAAAGATACAGCAATTGAGTGTATAAATACATTCTTCTGGGAGCTGTTTTGATAAATGATTTTAGATCAACATTTCCTCAACATTCTTAGTTAAATATGAAGATGCTTAACAGTAGGCTCTCTGGAGCAATCCAAAGCTCCAAAAGTTGCCAGTTCCCAGACAGATGGGCAGATAGGTGCTCCCCAAGCATCTAGCATATGCTTCCCTGTGGTAACCAAGAATTGCCTTCTGGGTGATATTTTAACATGGCCTTGGTTGCAGATGTCAACAGTGGTTATTAATCTCTCAAAATGCCATCACTTATCCCATAAAATTTAGTAAGTATTCCAGTACTTTGAGCTTTAAAACATCGAAACACGAAAGCTCTTGGTGATTGCTAGTTAGGTTAGTCATTCATATTTAATTATAATGTATGTGATATTAATGAGTGTTTTCACGTGGGCAGGTGTGTGCACTCCCATGTGTACGATGGCATGCATATAGAGGTCTCAGTTTTTAGTCTCACCTACTTTATTTGAGGATCTCTCTTTTTACTTAATTCTTATTTGTTTGTTTGTTTATTTATTTTCTTGTTTGTGTATTTATTTATTTTAACTGGCCTTGAGGTCTCCTTACCCAGTATAGACTGTACCGCTATTTTTAAGAGGCTAGCTGAATGTGGAGGCGATGGAGATTTCTCATTTCAACATGCTATTCTATCTTGTTGGGATTGTGTATATGTACTCCTGGTCTAGATTTTTGATATGTTTCTGGAGACAAAACCTTAAGTATTCAGGTTTCTGAGACAAACACATTATCATATGAACTATCACCTTCCATGACATCATTTTTTTAAGTTCTAGTTTGCAAAACTTCAACTGAACAATAATATTAATGAAGTTGTTAATTTAGAGATATAATTCATTCTGCTTAAAAAGCTGATTATATTCATCATCATGCAAGCTGACTATTGATGGTGTTCTTGGTATGCTCTCTTATATTCTCTTTACCTTTGTTTCAGAAAAAAAATGCTCTACACAATTTAACTGTTGACTTGGGGGAGTGATGGGTTATAGAGATTTCCAAAACAATATAAGCTTTTATTATTGCCCTTGGTTGTCTCCCAGAACTTGAGAGTAAGATGCTATTGCTGAAGACAGCACACTGTTCAAACTCAGATCTGGAGGAACTGAGCTCACACCTCCTGGAAGCCTCCTCATTAAGGAATGCCCCTCATGTATCCAAAGGTATATGTATGGAAACTATCAAGGGTCATAAGCAAGGAAGAGTCCTACACAGTTGTAACACTAAAAACACAGTGCAAACTTAACCATCTACAACACAACACCTGCAGCTAAGGCTCAAAGGATATCATAAAATAGGAGTAAGAAGATTGATTATAAGAGTCAGAGAAACAGGATACCTGCTACTAGACAGTGTCTTCTGGACATGGTAGAGAAACTAAACCCATGAAATCCCAACAATGTGGTTCCTTAACAAGTCCTGTATAAAGACCACAACAGCTAACATTCCAGCATGTGTGGGAGAAACTTCCCAAAGTTCCACCACCCCACCCCTATTCATAGCAATAATAATTAGAGAGTAGAACATGAGTTCCAGAAATAGTGAAAAACATGGGAAGAGTTTCAAGAAAGGATGGAAATGATATAAATACAATATTCATTATGAAATACTCAGAGTTCTTTTTTTAAGGAACTTCCATATGAAGATTCATTATGACCCTCAGCATCATCCTTTTCTTTGATCCAAATCTGAGGTTGTGAGCATAGTTTTTCTTTTAAAAAATAATTACATTTGTGAGTGTGTGTGCATGTGTGTACAAGTGTATGTTCCTGTGTGTGTACATGCTTGTGTGTTTGCACACATGCGCACTTTTCATGGACTTGCCTTCTAACTTACTAAACCAGGATGGGCACTTTTTAGGGATCATGGTAACAGTGAATTAATAGAGTGTAAATGTATTTGAAAAGGGAGGTGAACCTTAAGTTGACAGAAATCTTGTCTTTCATTTACTGTTTTTCCCCATGACGTTCTATGAAGTGTTGTAGCCTTAGGAAGTGATGTGGCCTTAAGAAATAAAGGAAAGAAGTTCGAGGCATTCTTTAGAGAGCCTTAGCAAATAGTACTTGTTTATCATGTACAGATTCATGTGTATAAATCTGTTATTTTATATGAAAATTATGCAGTTTGTGTTTTATCATGATCTAGTCCTCAGAAAATAAAATTCGGCAACACATTTTCAGTTCACAGGAATTCTGAGCAGGTGATAAATGGTGATCCAGCATAATTTTCTACAAAAATAGCATCATACTGTTTACCAAAGTAATCCTATTAACATTCTGGCTCCACAAACAGCTCCAAATGTGAGGAGGCTAGGTAGATTCCCCAGAAAGAAAATAAAAATCCAGGTTAAATTACATAGAAACTGGAAAGTGTGATGTGGCAAGTTTTACACTAATATTTTATGGCTTTACCTCTGTAGACAATGTATATTAGAGGCTCCTTAAGACAAATATATGTTCTGTTATTATTCTTGTCCAATTAGTCCATATTTACAATTTTGACTTTTTTGCTAAATCAATAATTACTTGAAAGCATTTAAAAATTTAAGTCACTGTAACTTTTTTGTTTATGCTTTTGTTATCAATTTCCAATTCTATTACATTATGTACAGGAGATAATTTTCTGCAGTTAAAAATTTTGAATTTCATTATTCATATTGAACTCATTTATGCTATTTGAAGATAATAATATGGAAGCTGCATGTGTGTGTGTGTGTGTGTTTATGTGTACCTGTGACTATGGAGACTAAAGGAAAACTCTGGCGTCATCCTCAGAAATGCATTCACCTCCTGTAAGTCAGATTCCCTCATTGGCATCTTGTTCACTAAACAAGCTGGGCTGGCTGGCCAGTGAGTCATGAGGATTCCACTGTCTCTGCCTTCCATGTACTGGATTACAAGTATACATCATCATACCCCATTATCCTACATGGATGTTTGGGGATATAACTCAGTTATCTGAGCTTTGACAGCAAGTGATTCACTGACAGAGCTAACTATCCTCCCCAGTCCACACTCTTAAAGGTCTACATAATATGTAAATCTTAATAAAATATTGCAACAAAAATGAATGTATGTATACACAGCACATATACACAATTTACCCTGTGAATCAACTACCAAAGTCACTTATGAAGAGATGTCATTAACCAGAACTAGTCCTAATCAATTCTAGTTATTAAAATGTTGTTATTGATCTGAAACAATAATTTAAAAAATGAAACTTATTTCAGTAACATTTAAAAATGTGACTATCAAATTCTTTTTTAAAACATTTGATAAAAACCAAGCCATTGTGTGGATATGCAGTTCCACAATATTTAAGACTGCATTTGAATCTGATTGCACTTTCAAATATAGCAAAATATTATAATCAAAGGCCCAACTGTAATGGCACAGACATCACAAGGATGATAGTTCCCACCTTGCTGTCTTTTGTCACTCAGTGAAAATACCATTTACTACTTTGTGAGAAAAGCAGATATGTTCTTTCTTTCAATCAATCTAGAGTTTCAAATACTTCTAAAGTAGTAACTATGACAACAATAGATATGACTGAAGCAGTTGCTCACCGTTATCAATGTTAATATATTTGTAAGATTAGGTTGTGTTACCAAACACCAACTATGATGTATGGTTCACCTACAAGCAAACAGGCACGCATGCATACATGCATGCATACATACTACATACATATATACATACATACATACATGCATACATACTACATACATGCTTTCAAATAAAAATAAACCATTTTAAAAAATCTTATCCAGGTCATTGTCACGTTCAAGTTTAAGGAAAGAGCATAGCTGCTGGGAACCATACTGTCATAATAATTTTATTACAAACATTTTGGAGAACATCTATATGTGATTTTGTGGGGCCCCTGCCAAAGGTAAAATGATTGAATTACAGAGTATTTATTCAGCTCCCACAGATTCTGCCAAATAGTACCTAAGTGACTGTAGTGCTTCAAATGTTGTTAACCCCACATGCACTCCCAGATCCTTACTTACATTTGGTATTTTTCATCTTCCCCATTTTAACCATTCTGTATATAGGATAATATTACATTCTTGGTTTAGATTGCATTTAAATAAAGACTTCTAATGTAGAGTAACTTTTCATATTCTTACTGGAATTTGATTCTATCTTTTGTGAAATGCCTCTTCAAATTAATTGTACATCTTAAGAAATGTGTCGGCTGCCTGATTCCTGTGGTCTTGTAGTAGTTGTCACACAGTATTCTCTCTTTGTTGGTTATTTGTGCTGGCAACATTTGCTTTCACTCAGGCAGTTCCCTTCTCCTTCTTCCAATGACCTGCTTTAAGGAGCAGGGGTTTCTAGTGTTGATGCACCTCAATTTGTCCGTATCCATTGTTAGCTACAGTGCTGTGTCTTGGGTTATAAATGTTTGCCTTTTCTAAGATCTTGAAGACACTCTCCAGGTCCGATTCTGCATCTTAGTTGTTTGCCTTTTAAATTTGTACTTTAAATATTACCGTAACTTTTATGATTTTATTTGGTATAAGGTAGGGATTGGCTATGGTCTTTTTTTTACATTGCTATTTAATTTTTCTGACACAGATAATGAAAAATATTATTCTTTACTGTAGTTCAGTAACATCGTTTTCAAAACTTAGGAAATCACAAAGAATCTGTATTTGGATTCTCCATTGGCGCTTATGGGGTGTCTTTCCTTTGTTATTGATTCTGAAATGTCTTATTTATCATACATAGCTTATTACCTAATGTCACAGGGTTAGCATTACTGTGATGAAATAGCATGACCAAAGCAACTTGAACACGAACAGGTTTATTTCACTCACAGTCCATACAACAGTTCATCATGAAAAACAGCGGGGTTAGGAACCTGGAGGCAGGCACCTAGAGGCAAGAACCTGGAGGTAGGAGCTGATGTAGAAGTCATGGAGGGGTGCTGCTTAGTGGCTTGCTCAGCATGTTTTCTTAAAGAACTCAGGCCTATCAGCCCATGGATGGTTCCATCCACAATAGGCTGGGCCTCGCCCATCAATCACTAATTAAGAAAATTTAGATAATTAAGAAAATCATGTGGAGGCATTTTCTCAATTAAAATTTCCTTCTTTCTAATGGCTCTAGCTTGTGTCCAAGTCTGCATAAAATAATGTTTCATATCTAGTATTTAAAATATTCCTTATAATTTTAATATTGCTATTATAAAATACATATGGGAAATGTGGTTGTTTGAAGCATTATAAATCTAAGTGTGAATTCAGGGAGATAATAGAATAAGTCATCTCACTCCAATGGCACCAATAAGATACATGGAGTGGTTGTTATACCCACTATTGCTCTACTGCAGAAAACTGATTTCCATCTCTGAGGAGGAAAGACTTATTTTAGAAAAAAAAAAAAACCTTAAAATTTACGGGGAGAAAGATCTAGAATGACCTGGGAGAGGAAAAATATGATCAAAATATATTTAAATTTAGAAATAGCTTTAAAAATAAAAACATGTATGACATTTTAATGACTGGAAGAAGATACTAAGAGCTGGAAAAATATCCCATGGTTTATGGAGTTCCTGCAAAGTCATAAAAGATTGTAAATCACTCAAACAATCTTGAGAAAGAACAAAGATGAAAGTCTCATACCCTGCGATTTGAGGACTTAGCACAAAACTACAGTAATCAGTACAGTATGGTCCTGATATAAGCACCGGACATAGACCAATAAACAGAGCTGAGTCTAAAACTAAATCAATCCTGATATAAGAATTGCACTTCGAAAACTGAAAACAACCCAGATGTCCTTCAACCGAAGAATGGATGAAAAATATTGTGGTACATTTACACAATAGAATACTACTCAGCTATCAGAAACAAGGAAATCATGCAAATTGCAACCAAATGGATGGATCTAGAAAAGCTCATCCTAAGTGAAGTAATTCAGCCCCAGAAAGATACACATGGTGTGCACTCTCTTATAAATGGATATTAGCTATATAGCACAGGAAAACCATCCTACAACCCACAGATCCAAACAGACAGTAATCCAGCAAAACTATCCTATGAAAAACTCCACCCAGCAGTGACACATGGACCCTGTTGCTTGTTAGTGGAACACCTTATCCTAGATGTTTTACCATATCAGCCCCAGTACAAGAGGAAGCTCTTAGCCCTCATATGACTGATGGACAGAGGGAGTTTGATATGTGGAGGCTCCCCTCATCTGAAGAGAAGGAGAGGATGGAGAGGAGGAAGACAGAAGGAGGGAGGAACCAGGAGGGGGAGGAGGGAAGGAACTTTGATCACAATGTAACTTGAAAAAAAAAAACTGTGACAAGAATCCAAATAGTACAAAATTTACCTATTCAACAAATGGTGTTGGCTTAGTGAATATTAAAGTGCAAATGAGTGAATAGTTTGTTTTTCTTTCTTTTTTTTTTTTTAAAGTTATATTAAAGGAAGGCACAGCTTCTGCATCCCATTCCTCTAGAAAATGCTTTTCTGGAACTTCACATTAGTACATTCAAGATTTCAAATTTCCTGGCTGACTATGCTCAGTATTCCACAGCCAATCTGACTTAGTTTCATGTTGGTCCCATTCCTTAGGTTTCTGAAATGTGTATCTGTAACTCACTGATGCCTTAAGTTAGAGAAGACACAATAGCCCTGCTTCCTTATACTGAGTGGATACTCCCTAGGTGTCCTTGCTGAGCCTCTGAGGTCTTTAGCTCACCCCCCTACATTAGAAAGGATGTTTTCCTTCTGGAGGCAAACATTTTGAGGATTGGTACCAAGCCTTGGGAATCACATGAGTAAATATAGATTGACTTCCAGCCATGTCCCACACTCTGGCCTTACTCATCCTTCCTAAAAGTCAGGGAAGGAATGGGGCTGAGCCAGAAGATGTTCTCCAGAAATCACTAGGCCATCAGGATATATGCAAGGACTCAAGTCCCTTCTAAGGAGATGGTAACTCTATCCCTCTCAGGCCTTTGCATTGTCACTAAGGTCCAGGGCCTGATGTCTTTCTGACTTAAAGGCATCCTTAGTCTCTGCAGTACAACATATCAGGGATTCCTGTTCACAGGACAAGTTATGTCACTGAAGCTCATGTTGTATGTGAATTATTTTTTAAGTCTTTTGAATATGTATGTTGGAATCCAGCTTTTAATTTTATTAGTACTCACATTTTTAAGAGACTAAAAATATTTAAAATAGTAATAGTCAAGGAAACTCAAAAATTAATTATAGACTTCTATAAAATATATGAAATTCAGTTCTGTTTGTCAGTGTTCTATTGCTGTAAAGGGACACCATGACCACAGCAATTATTACATAATTAACCATTTAACTGGAATTTGCTTCCCGTTTCACAGGTTTAGTCCATTTTCATCATTGCGAGAAGCATGGCAGCACCAGGCAGATATGGTGCTGGAGAAGTAGTTGAGAGTTCTACATTCTAATCCACAAGCACCAGGAAAAGAATAGCCACTGGGCCTGGCCTGGATTTTTGAAACTCCAAAGTCCACCCCTAGTGACACACGTCCTCCAACAAGTTCACATCTGCGCCATAAAGGTCACACTGCCCAGTCCCTTTCAGTTATGACAAAGTATTGAAATATGTAAACCCATGTGGCCATTCTCAATTAAAGCACCACACCTACAGACTTGCTATGTGTCTCAGCAGTTAAGAACACTTGTTCTTGAGGATGAATGTTAAGACCTCAGCACTCATGTAACAAAGTGTCCTGCAAACGCCAATAACTATTACTCCAGAGTCTCTAATACTGTCTTCTTGCCTTTTGGAGTGAACAGGTACAAACACATATGTGCATATATACTCACTGCACACACACACACAAACACACACACACACACACACACACACACACACATTAATGATAAAATAAGTACTAAAAGCTGTGAAACTATAGAATTAATAGAAAAGATTTTAGGGGGAAATTCCATCAGATATATCTTCACAAAAATTTCCTAGACATGGCCCCCAAAGCAAAGCAAAGGAAGGGACCACAGTCAACTAAGAATCCTGGCTACCACAGGAAACAGTGTTCAGAACTACAAGCCAACCTGCAGAGGTAGAAAGTGCATGTCTGGCGAACAGTTAATTATATATGATAATCATATATATATACATATCTATGAATATATATGCCCATATATACATATGGATCTCTCATCAGAACAGCACAAAACAAGTAATGTGATTAAAATAATGAGATTAAAACTAGACATTGTCCTCAAACACACATTCCTTTGGAGTTGTACAAATAATAGTGGGTATATTATGGAAAAAGGCAACATAAATGCTGAGCCAGCTTCTGAGCCCCAAGATTGAGTATTGATTCAGTTGGATTGATTTAATTGGTAAAATAAGAGTAAACACTTTAAGATTTCAATAGAACTAGAATAATGTCTTTTGGTAAGAAAGTAATTTTTTTAATGAAAGAAAGAAAAAATTTAAGAAAATATTTTAAGATAAATAGGCTGAGAAAGAAATTAGGGAAGCAACACCCTTCACAATAGCCACAAACAAAATAAAATGCCGGAGGTAACTCTAACCAAACAAGTGAAAGACCTGTATGACAAGAACTTCAACTTCTTGAAGAAAGAAATTGAAGACCTCAGAAGATAGAAAGATCTCCCATGCTCATGGATAGGTATGATCAACATAATAAAAATGGTCATCCTATCAAAAGCAATATATAGATTCAATGCAATTCCAATCAAAATACCAACACAATTCTTTACAGACCTGGAAAAAAAGAATTCTCAACTTCATATGGAATAATAAAAAACCCAGAATAGCTAAATCTATCTTGTACAATAAAAAAAAATTAGGAGTTATTACCATCCCAGATTTCAAACTATACTACAGAGCAATAGTGATTAAAACAGCATGGTACTGGTATAGAAACAGACCAATTGATCAGTGGAATCAAATTGAAGACCAAGAAATGAACCCACACACTTAATTTTTGACAAAGAGGACAAAACCATACAATGGTAAAAGGACAGCATCTTCAACAACTGGTGCAGGGCTAACTGGATGCTGACATGTAAAGTAATGTAAATAGACCCATACTTATCACCCTGCACAAAATTTATGTCCAACTGGATCAAAGACCTTAACATACAGCCCTACAAACTAAATCTAACAGAAGAGAAAGTGGGGAAAAGCCTCAAACTCATCAGTTCCTGAACAGAACACCAACAGCTCAGGATCTAAGACCAACAATCAAAATGAGACCTCATGAAACTGAAAAGCTTCTGTAAGGCAAAAGACACTGTCATTCTAACAAAAAGGCAACCTACAGAGTGGGAAAAGATCTTTACCAACCCCACAACTGAAAGAGGGCTAATATCCATAATTTACAAAGAAGTCAAGAAATTAAATGCCAAGAAACCAAATAATCCATTCAAAAAATTGGGTAACAGATGTAAACCAAGAATTCACAAAAGAGGAATCCCTAATGGTTGAAAAACACTTGAAGAAATGCTCAGCATCCTTAATCATCAGAGAAATGCAACTCAAGACAACTCTGAGATTCCATCTCAAACCTGTCAGAATGGATAAGATCAAAAACTCAAATGACAGCACCTGCTGGAGAGGTTGTGGAGAAAGGGGAACCCTACTCCATTGCTGGTGGGAGTGGAAACTTGTACAACCACTATGGAAATCAGTCTGGCAATATCTTAGAAAATTTGGAATAGCTCTACGTCAAGACCCAGCCATACCACTTCTGTGTATACATCCAAATGATTCCTCACCAAACCAGAAGGACGTTTCATCATCTATGTTCATAGCAGTCTTATTTTTAATAGCTAGAAACTGGAAACAATCTAGATGTCCCTCAACCGAGGAATGGATAAAACAAAAACAAAAACAAACAAACAAAAAAATCTGTGGTACATCTAAACAATGAAATACTACTCAGCTATCAAAAACAAGGAAATCGTGCAATTTGCAGCCAAATGTTTGGAACTAGAGAAGCTCATTCTGAGTGAGCTAACCAAGACTTAGATGGATGCACATGGCATCTATTCACTTATAATCGGATTTTAGCCATATAGTACAGGATAACTATACTACAACCAATGCAACAAAACGAACAGGATCATAGACTGTGTTACCTGTTAATGATACACTTTGTCCTAGTGGTGCTGCCATGTAGGCCCCCAGCATGAGGAGGCTCTTAGTTCTCATATGACTGTTGAACTGGGAGGGGCTGATATGTAGGGACACTCCACTCCTGAGGAGTAGGATAGACGGGAGAGGGGTAGAGGGTGGGAGTGTAGGACTGGGAGGGATGGAAAGAGGGCACTGTGATGGAGATGTAACTTGAAGTAATAAATAAACCTGTAAAAAAATTCAATGCAAAAGAGAGTTGAAAAAAAAACCAAAAAGTATTTTAAAAGGTACTTAACCATAAATTGTACCCAGCATATGACAATATGACGTTATCACATACATCTGACAGTGATCAGCACCAAATGGCAAAATAAACAGCAGCAAGCACTGCAGATAGTGTGGGCAAATGTTTGAGGCACTTTGTATCTCGGTTTGAGTTTGGAACTGGCACAGTTCTGATGGAAAATATAATCCAGAGTCTTTCAAAGGGGAACCTTACAAACCTAGTTTTCAGTGTTTATCCAAACCTCCAAGCAAACAAACAAAACACAGTGAAAGGCTCAGAGAAACATGTATGATAACATTGTTTTTGCAGGATGATCCATAACCACTGAAATATGGAAGCAACATGAATGTCATGGGGAGGATTGCTGACTTCTCTGCCTCTTTCTGTGAGTATCTCTATTGCTTTGTCTCTGTCTTTGTCTCTCTCTCCCTCAGCATATGTTTCTTTTCCTTTTGTAAGTTGAGTTACAAAGCAAAAGAAGTTTCTGTAATGTCAGAATAAAAGAAGAATTTGTTAGCAAGAGGTCACCAGCGAAGAGTGAATTTAACACCTTCCTTTACATACCATTAATCTAAAATATTTTTTCCATGTCATCAAGTCAATGGTTTTGGGGGAAGATGCATGATACTATAGGGAACACAGTAACATAGTTAAGGCACTTCAACTTTCTTGTTATTTTAATGAACAATAGGCTGGCCTTGACAGTATGTAGTGCAGAAAAATAGCTGCCTTAGATTCTGAAAAAGAGTATAATGCAATAAAATCAACAGTTAGTTAGAAAATTTATTTTTTTCAGATAAACACTACAAAATACAAAAATCATCATTAAAAATGCATTCATTTAAGAATATGGAAGTGTTTCTTGGCTAGATAGTCCCTAATTAAGTCACCAATTACTACAGTTTTAAATTGTGGTGGCTTTTATTTTTTTAACACTTTCTATGAAAACTGAAGGACTTATTTGAACCTTTTATTTAACACTATTGCTTTTTTATACTCCAAAGAAATTTAAAGTGCAATCAAGTCCCTTATTCAATTCAACCTATTGTAGGGACCACAGAAGCTCAATTAAAACTTCAGCTTTCTATTAATCAGTTGTCTGGTAATTACCACACCTTGTCTATTGTACCCTTCTCACTCCCATAACTTTCTCTCAATAGACTGAAGCATTTCGAAGTGGCCCTCTGACAGGAAGGGGTTGATGTGCTTTGTAGGAAGCAGTGTGTTGAAGTGTGGCTGTTGTAAAAGTAATTGTTTGAAAGAAGACCTGGCTAATTAATGATGAATTCCAGGAGAAATCCTGTCGCTGGTGAAGTGCTTGTGTCATCCACATTAATACTAAATGAGTCCATCAGAATTAATGTCCTTACAATAAATACCAAAGGAGTTGAGATGATGTGGTTATTACTGTAAAGTGTTATTCACAAAGACAGAGAGACTAAGGCTTAAAAGACAGTAACAGTGATTTGTTTGTGAGGTTGGACCTGACGGAATTCCTATTTATTAAATATAATGAAGACATGGAAATACCCAGAATATTTTGTGCATAACTCAGTTCATTTACAAATGTGAATATGAGTAAAAATAAAAATGTCAAAATTCCGTGAAAATATCTACAATAGACTACTTGTGTTAGCAATTTTTACTCCTTATTTATTAATTATTTATATGTGTATCTGCCTATATGTTTGTTGATTTATTTGTTACAGGATCTCATCAGGCTGAAATTGAAATCAGAGAGAGCCCCTTGCCTCTGCCTCACAAGTGCTAGGATGAAAACTGTGTACCACCACATCTAGGTATGTATGTCTTCCCTATTATGTAGGAAAAACAAGAAAACTGAGGAATTTTATGCAAGCCCTTAAAGCAATGCCTCCTGAACTCCTAACTTATGACTGAATATCAATATAAGAAGTAAAGCTTCAGTGACTTCAGAATGCACTACTGCTGTGTTTCTCACACTGTTTCAGAAATATAAGACTCTATGGTGTTTCCAAAAGACCATTGTTGGAAGCGATGACAAAGAGCTGCTCAGAGATGCCACCTTACCTTTCCTACCTTCCATACCTGCTCGACGCAGAGCATCCTTCATTGCTAACTGCCTTGATTTCTGGTTCTCATTCAAGGATATACACGTTTTTTATTCTAAAAGATTCGTTAAAAAAACCTTATGAATGCCTAAGTATGTCTCTGTGCAGGCTATGTTCATATAAAACAGTGCCCAAGGGTGCTAGAGGTGTCAGATGCCCTGGAGATGGAGTTACAGGCAGTTGTGAGCTACCTAACATGAGTTCAAGGAACTAAATTTAACCTCAGAGCCATATCTCCAGTCCTAAAGGAATTTTTTAAGGGAAAAATTGCTTCTTGAAAACAAATTTTGAATATACTTGATAATCATGTTCTTAATCAAAGGTTCTAAAACAAATTATTTCATATTTATATCAAAGCCTTATTCTGTTGATAATATAAAACAAATTAGAAGCTTTCAAATATTTTCAAGCTTCTAAGAATCCTTGACTTTTTATTTCTCACAAATAGTTGCCTGGGTCTCTGTTTGTGTTCTAATACATTATCCTGATGAACTTTAAAAATAGAATCTGATGGGATTACCATGTGGCTTCTGATAGTTTAAAGTTTACTCATTACATGCATATGAGATGAAACTCAAATACCTAATGAAGCTTCGGAATTTTATTATGGCCCAAACAAAAGGTATGTTTTGCAAAATCAATTTCTCACACTCACAGCTTTACATGCATGTTTTATATAGTAGGCTTCAAATTGGCCTCAGAGTCTTGCTGGTCCTCAAATTCTTAAGACAGTTCTTTCTATCAATGTTAAGGTTTGCAGATTGAAAGTGCCTGGTAGAATCATGTGGTTGAACATTTCTTCCAACAGGTGCCGGTGTTTGGGAGGTTGTAGTGGCTTAAATAAGAATGACCACATAGGCTTATGTATATCTTTGAATATTTGGTTCCCAGTTTGTGGGCTGAAGGGTTAGAAGTTATTGTTACCTAGTTGGAGTAGTAATGGCCTTGATTGAGGTATGCCACCGCAGATGGGCTGAAGTTTCAAAAGCCCATGCTATGGCTTACTCTGTCTGTCTCTCTGTGCATCTCTGTCTCTCTCTGTCTGCCTTATGTATGTTGCCCAGGATATAAGTTCTCAGTTACTGCTCCAATAGTATGCTCTTCTGACACTCTGCTCCCTACCATGATGGTCTTGGACTCACCCTCAAAAACTGTAACCAAGTCATCATTTAAGGCTTTCTTCTACAAGCTGCCTTGGTCATGGTGTCTTTTCACAACATGAGAACACATAGACAGAGTTTGTGTAAACTTTAGGCACAGTTCCCTCCTAGAGAAAGTTGCTCACTGTGCAGGTTTTAAGGGTTGAAGCTTGGCCCGAGCTCTGATTTATGGTCTTCCCTCTTCTGAGCAGTTCACCTCACACTCCTGCAACCACAGCTCTGAAATATCCCACAGCAGTGCCTGTTCTGTTATGAAAATTTCCTGTGTCTTCTGTACTACTAGTCTTGTAACTTCTCCCTCTCTTCACTTGTTTCTACCAGATATTCTCTCACAGAGATGAGAAAAGTAACCACTACAATAAATGACCCGGGAGAATGACTAGTACCACAGGAGTACAGCTCACAGTTGCACAATCAAAAAAATAATGTTCACAATATAACTCTGCTCATTAACTACAAATATCCTGAATATGAATAGCATTTGATTAAGAATATGTGCTAAGTACAGGATCTAAAACCAACAATCAATATGGGACCTCATGAAACTGAAAAGCTTCTGTAAGGCAAGACACTGTCATTCAAAAAAAAAAAAAAACCCGCAGCCTACAGACTGGGAAAAAATTCTTCACCAACCCCACATCTAACAGAGGCCTAATATCCATAATTTACAAAGAAATTAAGTGCCAAGAAACCAAATAATCTAATCAAAATTGGGAAAGAGAGCTAAACCTAGAATTCACCAAGGAGGAATCCCTAATGGCTGAGAAACACTTGAAGAAATGCTCAGCATCATTAATCATCAGAGAAATGCAACTCAAGATGACTCTGAGATTCCATCTCACACCTGTCAGAATGGCTAAGATCCAAAACACAAATGACAGCACATGCTGGCAAGGTTGTGGCAAAAGGGGAACTCTCCTCCATTGCGGGTGGGAGTCCAGGCTTGTGCAACCACTATGAAAATTGGTCTGACGATATGTTAGAAAACTTGGAATAGCCCTACCTCAAGACCCAGCCATTCCACTTCTGGGTATGCCTTGAAATGATTCCTCACCAAACCACAAGGAAGGTTCCTCATCTATGTTTATAACAGCCTTATTTGGAAAAGCTAGAAACTGGAAACAACCCAGATGTCCCTCAACTGAGGAATGGATTAAAAAAAAAAAATCTACACAATGGAATACTACTCAGCTATCAGAAACAATGAAATTATGCAATTTGCAGTCAAATGGATGGAACTAGAGAAGCTCATCCTGAGTGAGCTAACCCAGACTCGGAATGATACACATGGCATCTATTTACTTATAATTGGATTTTAGCTATATAGTACAAGATAACTATACTACAGCCAATGCACCAAAGGGAAGGGACATAGACTTTGTTTCTTATCAATGAGACACTTTGCCCTAGTGGTGCTACCTTGTAGGCCCCCAGTGTATGAGGAGGCTCTTGGTCTTCATATGACTGCTGAACTGGGGCGGGGGACTGTTATGTAGGGACACTCCACTCCAGAGGAGTGGGATGGAAGGGAGGGATAGGGGGTAGAGAGTGGGAGGACAGGACTGGGAGGGGTGGAAAGATGGTACTGTGATGGAGATGTAACCTGAAGTAATAAATAAACATTTAAAAAAAGAATATGTGCAATTTAATTAATAGGAAAAAAGACCCTCTCAATTTGGCCGGGTAATATTCACTGCTGTTATATGTTATTATTTTTGGGATAGAGTTTCCTGTGACTAGATATAGTTAAACAATGTAGCAACCCTTAGTAACATAATCTATATCAAATGCTAAGTAGTCCACTATGGACAATTAGTACATCATCAAGAGTTCACTAATATTTCAAAATTAGAGAATATTTTATAACTTTGATTACTCCACTTTTTATGAAAGTTCAAATTTGTTTCAAATATAAGCCAATAACTTGATTTCTCTTTCTCATTAAAAAAATGGTAAATTTACACAATGGAATACTACTCAGCTATCAGAAACAAGGAAATCATGCAATTTGCAGCCAAATGGATGGAACTAGAAAAGCTCATCCTCAGTGAGCTAACCTAGACTCAGAAAGATGCACATGGCATCTATTCACTTATAATTGGATTTTAGCCATATAGTACAGGAGAACTATACTACAACCAGCACACCAAAAGGAACAAGAACATAGACCTTGTTATCTGTTAGTGGGACACTTTGCCCTAGTGGTGTTGCCATGTAGGCCCCCAGTGTATGAGGAAGCTCTTAGCCCTCATATGACTGCTGAACTGAGTTGGGCTGATATGTAGGGACAACCCCACTCTGGAGGAGTAGGATAGGAGGGAGAAGGGAAGTGAATAGAAGGGTGGGAGTGAGAGGGATAAAAATAGTACACTGTGATGGAGATGTAACTTGAAGTAAAAACTAAACAAACTAACAAAAAAAAACCCTCTCAAGTCTTAAAAAATAAAATAGAGTGTTCCTAACTATAAAAATAGTTCTATATTAAACTTAATTTCAAGAATTAAAGTCTGTTTGTATCTTTCATTTACATCTCATGAAATTTAACCAGTACAATGTCTTGTCCCTGATATACAGGACTTTCCTCTTTGTTTAGGGACAATGGGTTTTATAAGATCATGTCTGTCAGAACAAGGCAAAGAAATGTTTTGCTCTTAGATTGGGAATATTTCTCAATAGTTTTTTTTTTCTTCTCATTTTAATTTTGACCTCACTTGCACACATTATCAATTAACTATCATTTATCTAATTTGTAAACTCACTCCACATATTCTTGAATTACTTTTAATGTAATGAGTTAATGAAAAACCTATTAAGATATTTTTATAATCACAATAAATCCCACTAATTAAAAAGCAAACTAAATAATTTATATGTAAAAATAGCTCTCACTTTATCATAGTTTTTCCTTTTCAAAATTTAAAAATAAAAATTTTTGAAATTGTTATGCATGAGCACTGTATTTACAATTTTCCACCTTGCTCCCACTTTCCTGGATTGATAAATAAAATGGGGTACATTATTGAATCTACTATTATATCTTTATATATATTGATACAAAATTAAGATTATACTGGGCCAAGAGGCTGAAGATAGATGCTCCAATGTATGGAGAGGAATTGGGGACTGTCCAGGCGCCCAGTAGTCTGTCATTTCTTAGTTATGGAAGCTACTGGCTTTGAACTTCCTGTGTAATCAGAAATATTTATCCTTTTCAGGTCTCTCATGTCGTAAACGACTAGGTAGTTACAGTCTCACAGTTAAATTTTCAGTTGTTTAGGAATTAGAAGAATGTTCTCAGTCTAAGAAGATTTTTTTTTCCTTTATTTTTTATTTCTTCAAGTTACATCTCAATCGCAGTCCCCTCCCTATTCCCCCTCCAGTCCCACTCTCCCACCCTCAACCCCCCATCCTCTTCCTTTTTTTTTCTTTTAAGTTTAAGGTATATCTTATTTTCCCCTACAGTTTACCCTTTCAGTCCAAAAAATGGCTCTTGCTTTTATAATAATAAATACAATACAGTACAACAGAGGTAATTAGGCCACATTTATGAGGGTTATATGGCTTAACGTACATTCCCAATGTCCAGTCCATATGTATTTGGTACCTGACTTTAACATTCTACTATCTAACCATCTCCATGAGTTTAAAGTTCTATCTCTGACTCAACATTCATACTAACTTGCAACACAATTTTAAAAGTATCTTCTTAGATCTATAACACTCTCTTGACTCCTAAACAACTAAAAATTTAATTATGAGACTCTACCTATCTGTTCTTCAACCACCTCAGAGACCTGAGAGGGATAAATATATCTGATTTTATAGGAAATACAGGGCCTGCAGCTTCCCATACTAAGAAATGACATACCAGTGGCTGCCTGGACAGTTCCCATTTTCTCTCCATACATTACAGCATCGATCTTCAGTCATTTGGCCCCGTTTCTCTGACAGACATTGAATGTAGAGCAAGGGTTATGAAGGACTTACCTACCCTGTCTTGGCAGAGTTAGGCTGTCGACTTACCTGCTTCCAGGTTTTGTCCTTTTTGGACAGCATTCTGTCTACAGTTGGAGCAACGGGCTTTTCCTACCAAGAGATAGGCTTGCGACTAATTCAATCATCTCCCACTGGAGATTCTTCGATGCTCATCTTCTACTTGGAGGAGAATAGGGGGTGCTGTCAGGAGTTGATATGTCTTGATATAAAAAAATCTAAAGTTACAAAAACATCTTTGAATGCCATATTCTGCAGATCTCTTGAGGTTTTTGAAGAGGCCCTATCTATCTCTTATATTAGGGTAAGCAGATGTTGCTTGTCTCTTAGCAGGTATATTTCTGATTAGCTTAGCAAGTAACTATAATAGGCTGTCATAGTACCTAACAGAATGACCGGCTTGCATAACCATTAGTTTGCATTTCTAAGAAGATGTTTTTAATGTGGTAATGCAAGTTAGGATGGAAAATGAGTTAGGTATAGAACTTTAAACTCATGAAGGGAACTCATTGGGAATATATGTTATGCTTTATAATTTTCAAAATTGTGGCCTAGTTATTCAAAAAAATTATTAGTTCTGGCAGAAAGGGGAAAGGGTAGGAGGGTGGAGCTAGGAGGGGTGGAGGGAGGGGACTGTGATGGAGATGTAACTTGAAGTAATAAATAAACATTAAAAAGGATTATATTGGGCTACATTGGTATAGATCTTTGTATACTGATACAAAATAAAGATTAACTCTTTTTAATATATTATACCTATGTGATTCTTAAAAATAAATGGAAGTTCTAGTCGTTTTGGTAGCAACTATCACAAATTGCTTAGGATAACTAAGAAATACAAAATAATAGTCATTCAAACTTGCCATTTTGTTAGGTACTAGTTCAGTGTATCAGATATGTTTTCTAAGTTAATCAGAAATCAAGTTGCTAAGAGACAAACAATATGATTATTCAAATATATGGAGATAGATAGTCTTCAGAAACCTCAAGAGATCTACAGAATATGCTATTTAAAGTTTTTTTTGTTTGTTTGTTTTCAATTAAGGTTTTTCTGTGTAACAGCTCTGGCTGTGCTGAATTGGCTTTATAGAAATGGCTGGCCTTTAAACTCATAGAGATGTTTAAGATAGTAGAATGTTAAAGTCAGGTACCAAATACATATGGACTGGTCGTTGGGAATGTACGTTAAGCCATATAACCCTCATAACTGTGGCCTAATTACCTCTGTTGTACTGTATTGTATTTATTATTATAAGAGAAAGAGCCATTTGTTGGACTAAAAGGAGAAACTGTAGGGGGAAATAAGATATACCTTAAACTTAAAAGAAAAAAAAAAGGGAAGAGGATGGGGGGTTGAGGGTGGGAGGGTGGGACTGGAGGGGGAATAGGGAGGGGACTGCGATTGAGATGTAACTTGAAGAAATAAAAAATGAAGGAAAAAAATAAACTATGTCAACACCCATGCTCAAAGAAAATATTTTAGGAGTTAGGCGTCCCCTTTCTTCCCCATAAAGCACACCTCCCTGCTGCCTCACCAGGAGCAGGGATCTTTTCCCCAGAGAAGTGCAAGCATGAATGAAGACCCTGTTCTTCCTCCTGAATCCTGACTCAGCCAATCTAGGAAGCCAGTTTGTTCTTTTACCCACAGCCACCAATTGCAGCTGCTGCTGTAACCTCTACTTAACAGGAATAATCAACAAGTGAGGAAACCATCAGACTGTGATACAGGGTAAACCTAATTATCTGTTCTCTTGTACATGGAATAGCTCTAGCCTGGAGAGACTGAGAATTGTATATTTTTACCTCTGTAGGTTTATAGGTGCCAAATCCCAGAGCAGGGATGAGGTGGCCATCATTCAGTTTGACACTCTGCTGTTTGCAACTCATTGCCTGTCACTCCCCTGACTGAGCAGGTCCAGATTCTTCTGCTGTCCTGCAGGGGAAGTGGGTAAACGTCATATATCAAGTTCCTGTCTAATAGTACACAAGTGGCACTCCCTTTCTGATGGTTAACCATTCCTACTCTCTGTCTAATGTTTAACCATTTCTACCACCTAGATAATGATTAATCGGAGTTACTATCTGACTACTGGATAAACTGTACTGTTGTGTGCCTACTGTTTAAATACTGCCACTGCCTATCTAATGGACAATCAGAAAGGAGGAGACAGAAAATTTAGAGCAATATTTCATATGTAAGAAGAGAAGTTACTAATTTTTCATATGAAGGATGAATTTTAAATAAAGTAGTATTTGTTTTCTATAAAAAAAAAAAGAAATGGCTGGCCTTGAACTTAAAGAGATCCGCCTGCTTTTGCCTCCCAAGTGCTGGGATTAAAGGTGTATGCCACCACTGCCTGGCTTATAGATTTTTTTTAACTATACACTGTAGCTTTATTTCTATAACTCAATACTAATTATATTGAAATAAATAAAAAAGGAAATCACAATTTCTTGTTATAAAAATGAAGTATAATTTGAGGATTAAGCAAGTAATACATCTGTACAATGAAAGCATAAATTATTATTTTAAAAAAAGTTTTATGTTTATTTATTACTTCAGGTTACATCTCCATCACTGTGCCCTCTTTGCACCCCTCCTAGTCCTGCCCTCTCATCCTCTACCCCCTATCCCTTCCATCCCACTATTCTGGAGTGGAGTGCCCATCAGTCCCCTACACCAGTTCAGCAGTCATATGAGGGTCAAGAGCCTCCTCGTACACTGGGGGCCTATAAGGCAGCCACACTAGGGCAAAGTGTGTCATTGACAGGAAACAAAGTCTATGTTCCTGTTCCCTTTGTTGCATTGGCTGTAGTATAGTTATCTTGTACTATATGGCTAAAATCCGATTATAAGTGAATAGATGACATGTGCATCCTTCTGAGTCTGAGTTAGCTCATTCAGGATGAGCTTTTCTAGTTCCATCAATTTGGCTGCAAATTGCATAATTTCATTGTTTCTGATAGCTGAGTAGTATTCCATTGTGTAGATGTACCACAGTTTCTTTTTTAATCCATTCCTTGTTTGAGGGACATCTGGGTTGTTTCCAGTTTCTAGCTATTACAAATAAAGCTGCTATGAACATAGACATTTCATCAAACATCCTTGTGGTTTGGTGAGGAATCATTTTGATGTATACAGAGAAGAGGCATGGCTGTCTCTTAATGTAGAGCTATTCTAAGTTTTCTAAGATATTGCCAGACTGATTTTCACAGTGGTTACACAATCTTGCATTCCCACAAGCAAAGGAAGAGTGTTCCCCTTTCTGCACAACCTTGCCAGCATGTGCTGTCATTTGATCTTTTGATCTTTGCCATTCTGACAGGTGTGAGATGGAATCTCAGAGTCATCTTGAGTTGCATTTCTTTGACGATTAAGGATGCTGAGCATTTCTTCAAGTGTCTCTCAGCCATTAGGGATTCCTCCTTTGTGAATTCTCTGTTTAGCTCTGTTCCCCATTTTTGATTGGATTATTTGATTTCTTGACATTTAATTTCTTGAGTTCTTTGTAAATTTTGGATATTAGCCCTCTGTCAGATGTGGGATTGGTGAAGATTTTTTCCCAATCTGTAGGCTATCATTTTGTTCAAATGACACAGCTCAGTCTCTGAGATCAACAATCAATAACTGGGACCTCATGAAACTGAAAAGCTTCTGTAAGGCAAAAGATGTTTCTTCACTTAAGTTTTTTTTTTTTGTTTTTTTTTTTGTTTTTTTGTTTTTTGATATTGAAACTTGTCAGCTCCTGAAAGCACCCCTCATTCTACTCCAAGTAGAGGATGAGCATCGAAGAATCTCCATTTGGAGATGGCTGCATTAGTACCAAGCTAGTCACTGGGCAAGAAAAAGCCTTTGCTTCAACTGTAGAGAGATTGTTGTCCAAAAAGAACAAAACTTGGAAACAGGTAAGTCGACAGCCTAGTTCTGCCAAGACAGGGAAGGTAAATACCTCATAATTCCTGCTTTACAATTAATGTCTGTCAGAGAAACTGGACCAAAAGGCTGAAGATAGATGCTCTAATGTATGGAGAGAAATTGGGGACTGTCCAGGCAGTCAGTTTTCTGTCATTTCTTAGTTTTGGAAGCTGCTGGCTCTGCACTTCCTGTTTATTCAGATATATTTATCCTTCTCAGGTCTTTGATGTGGTTGAAGACTACATAGTTATAGTCTCACACTTAAGTTTTAAGTTGTTTAGGAATTAAAAGGATGTTCTAGGTCTAAGAAGATGTTTTTAAGTAGGTAATGCAAGTTAGGAATAGAACTTCACACTCATCGAGATAGATAGATAATAAGATGTTATTATTGGATGCCAAGTACATATGGACTGGAGATTTGGAATGTATATTATATATCAAAATTTTCATAATTTTTGCTTAATTGTTCATATTTTTGTATTGTATTTATTGTTGTAAGAAAAAGAACCTTTTATTGGACTAAAAGGGGGACATGTGAGGGAAAAGATGCAACTGAAATTTTAACAAATTTATCAAATAGGTTTACAGAATAGTAGGAGCTTTTCAAAACAATCTGTGGACTTTAAAATAAGTAAATAAATATATTATTAATGTAAAAAGAAGAGCAACTATTGTACCCCTTCCCTCAAAGAATAAAGGGGTACATAAAGAAGAGAAAAAATAAGTAGAAAGATGATAATTTAACCTCCAAAATTAATGAGGACAATGATGTAAATTGTCTATATATATATATTCCCTGTCTAGAGCAGAAAACACAAGCCAGGTAAGACCACCCTACTAATCTCAGAAATGCAGCTCTGGTTAGTGACATCACTCATGCTCTATCAGGGTGAGTTTGCGAAGCACAGGGAGGACTCAGTGGGACTGGAGCCTGTAGAGGTCACCAGGAAGGCATGTTCAGTGGATGAACTGAAAATAGCACGTATCTCACAAGGTATTGGTCTTCTCTTGCATTCCTTTTTACTTCCCTCTATTTGTAAGGCACCTATTCATGGTTCTCATAATATCATTCAAATTAATTTGTTGGTCTGACTGAGAACTTTGAAGTGGAGATTTTATCCTTTATAATGTGTTGTTGCCTAATGTAATAACAAGAGTCCTTAGGGGAATAAAGGGAAACAATTGGTTAATGGCAGACAACATGACAGAAAGAGGAGAGCAGAGTAATGAAGAATGTGGCCGTGAACCCAGGAGTGCACAGCTTCTAGACACTAAAAAAGGCAAGTCTGTGGAGTCTCCTGTGGGAGCACGTGGCAGTAAATAACTCTGCTGACACTCAGGCTCATGGCCAGCAACAATACCTTTGCTTTTGACTTCTTGAAATACACAATGAATGTTTGCTAATTTTAGTCACTAAGCTTATAGTGGGAATCTTTTTACAACAGCAAGAAAACGGATACAGTATTTATCAAATGTCGATACTCCTCCACTATACACACTAAGGCTTTAAAGATAAACATGGTGCAGCAACTACCACCAAAAGACACAGTTTAGCATTCCCTCTTCAGCTGTAACGTCCTGTAGAACTGCATTCAAACTTGGTTTGAAAATAAGATCAAGAAAAAGTCTTCAATCAGTATATCAAACAGCATACAAAAAGATGATTGAGCTGATATAATAGGGGAAAACTGTATATGTATATAAGTAAATTACCTAGATATTAGTCATTCTTCTGTTCTTCAAGAGATAGTAGGTTGTGTCAACTGATCACAGATTTGTTCAGAGAACAGGGCATTTTCTAAGTTCTACCAGGTATCAGTGTTATTCCTGTTGTTTACTAACATTACAGTTAGGTCCTCAGGATTCTGAAAATGAGCCATCCTATCTGTCTTTCCTTGAGATTATATTTGGAGAGGTAGTTTCATAAGCAACTGTTTTTACTTTAATTGTTGCTGTGACAAAATACTTGACAGAAACATCTAAAAAGAGGAAAGGTTTATTTTATCCAATGGTTTCCAAGCACTTTAGTGCTTTATGGCAGGAAAATGGGTTACGTTTCCCCATGAGTGGATGTGGTAGTTTGAATAAGGATGTCCCCCATAGGCTCAAATAGTTGAATACAGAGTAATCAGAGAATAACACTATTTGAAAGAATTATAAGGATTAGGTATGGCCTTGTTAGGAGGTAGCTTGTGACTGGAAGTGGGCTTTGAGGCTTCAAAACCACATGCCAGGTATGGTTCTCCCCTTCTCTCTGTGTCTGTGGATAGCACTGTAGCTCTTAGCTCCTGCTCCAGTGCCTGGCTGCATTCCCTCATGCTCCCTGTCATTATGATAGTGGATTAAATCTCTGAATTTGTAAGCAAGGCCCCAGTCAAACACTTTTTTTGATAAGAGTTTCCTTGGTCATGGTGTTCTTTCACAGCAATGGAACAGTGACTAAGACAGGGGCTAAGGTTTTTTCTGAGCTGGCCTATGGAGAAGCAGAGAGCCTGGGGCAGAAACAGAACCTGCAAAGGCTTCCCCTATTGAACTACTTACACTAGCCAGAACCTTCTAAAACTTCCAAACTGCAGCACTAGCTTGGAGCTGAACACTCAAAACATGAGCCTGAGGGGAGATCTCAGATTCAAGCCATAACAGCTATTTCTTTCTTGGTAAAATCGACACTTCCCAGAAAAGGTATGGTATTATTCCCTCTAGAAGTACTTGGCAGTCTGGTAAATTTGTTGTTGTTTGATAGAGAGAATTAACCAGAGCATTGGTCTATGACCGCACAAAAGGATAGTGTACTCTTGACAAGAAAGAAGCTGCTCCCACATCAGGACTAGATGTTTTCCAAACCTTCAACACATGCCAGTGAGGATACACAACAGATAAATGACTGATCCAATACACTGGCATTATGACAAATTATTCGAAATCTCTCTCTCTCTCTCTCTCTCTCTCTCTCTGTGTGTGTCTGTCTGTCTGTCTGTCTCTCACATGCACACACACACACACACACACACACACACACACATAGGCACACAGAGAGAGAGGGGGGATGGAAAAGTAGAAGGAAAGGAAGGAGAAAGGGAGAAGCAAAGGGATTAGTCATGTGTATTCACCACAGGCTTAGTATATGTCTCTTTTTCTCGTACTCTTGCTTCTTTCTTTCTGATCCTTGTGACATTGTGAGTCTCATGAATTGTCCTACTTGGTTGAAGTCAGTACTCTTATGAGAGCAGCCTTGTACCTGAGAAGTTATCTTTCTGTGAAGTGGTGTGGGCAGAGCTTCCTAATAATTTTTTTGGTCTCCATATGGTTAGATCTTTTCTTATGTGAAACAGGAGTCCATTAAAGATGCCTAATAGCATCTGTTTGTCCACGCTGTGAGTAACAGAGTGAGATCACCATGGTCTGATGAATTTTAGAGCATTGGCACTCTTGTAGACCACAGGGTATCTCTTTGTTCTGCAAAAGTCCAATTCAAAGAAATGTCTGAATTTTTATAGTAACCTCATATACAGAGAAATAATATTAGTTATTATATACTTGTACTCTTTGCTTACTAGCAGTTTTATGGAGGTTCTTTTGTACATATGTGATAGTCAAAGAAATCATTTACTTATTAAATTCCAAATAACCATGACTCCAAATAGAGAAAACTATTCAAGACCAATTCAGGTAGATTATCAAGAAAAATAGAACTTTAATTTCTAGCTTCCTTGAAAAGTTCAAAGAGGAATTGATAATTGTATTGTAAAACATTTTCTTTTTTATGTTTATTTATTACTTCAGGTTACATCTCCATCACAGTGCCCTCTTTCCACCCCTCTCAGTTCTGCCCTCCCACTCTCTACCCCCATCCCTTCCATCCCACTCCTCTGGAGTTGAGTGTCCCTACATACCAATACCCCACCCCAGTTCAGCAGTCATACGAGGGCCAAGAGCCTCCTCATACACTGGGGGCCTACAAGGCAGCACCACTAGGGCAAAGTGTCTCATTGACAGGAAACAAAATTTATGTTCCTCTTCCCTTTGGTGCATTGGTTGTAGTATAGTTATCCTGTACTATGTGGCTAAAATCCGACTATAAGTGAATAGATGCCATGTGCATCCTTCTGAGTCTGGGTTAGCTCACTCAGGATGAGCTTGTCTAGTTCCAGTCATTTGGCTCCAAATTGCATGATTCCATTGTTTCTGATGGCTAAGTAGTATTCCATTGTGTAGATGTACCACAGTTTTTTAATCTATTCTTCGGTTGAAGGACATCTGGGTTGTTTGCAGTAACATTTTCAATTCCCGTTTCAAAACTCTCTGCCTATCTCTAGGCATCTACCTTTAACCTAGTCCATATTTACTTTCAATGTTCCTGAACTTTTTCTCGTTGTTTCCCAGTTGTCCTCCTCAAAGGACACTCATAGATTTTTTTCCACCTCTAATCTTCATTGAGTTTGGTCACCATAACCACTCTCAAGAGAAACACACCTAGACAAACCCTTAGGATGCTGATGTTAGCCAGACATGAGCTTCAGGTGGCAGGAGAAGATACTGTGGTCATTTATACATTAATACTATGGATACTTTAAAATACAATGTCATTGAATTTTCTTAATTGTGCTAAAAAAAGTGATTGGCATAAAGGTATCAAGAGACTTAAGGATGTAAACTTTCCTGGGAAATCTAATGGGAAATGACAGTCAAAGAAATAAGTGGAGAAGAGGAAATAAAATGAAGGTCTCCAGAGAAGGAGAGATGATGAGCTGCTCTTTTTTTTATTTTTTTTTTTTATTTTTAAGATTTATTTATTATTTATACAGTGTTCTGTCTGCAGGTATATCTTGTAGGCCAGAAGAGGGCACCAGATTTCATTATGGATGGTTGCGAGCCACCATGTGGTTGCTGGGAATTGAACTCATGACCTCTGGAAGAGCAGCCAGTGCTCTTAACCTCTGAGCCATCTCTCCAGCCTGATGAGCTGCTCTTTAATAAGACAAGGTTAGAATGATACATGATGGACATGCTACAGACATTTGCAGCAGGGAGTTGTCCTTGGAGTACTATATCATATGCGGGAAATTTGCTAAGAATGTAAATATCATGTTGTGCATATGCTTTCTCTCATTTTTACAATAAAAAATACTACAACATAAAAAATAATGAGATCTTCATTATGACCAATACCAAATTCCTGATAGTCCAAGTGAGGGCCGGAAACAAGTGTTTCAGAAAACGATTTTAAAACATATGTAAAATAGGCTCAAGACTGTTCTTCTTTTAAAAAATGAATTTCAAATTAACTGAATTTTTGTTTTTCTTTGGTTTTGTATTTGTTTTTTAAGACAGGGCTTTTCTGTGTAACAGAGCCCCGAGTCTCCTGGAACTTGCCTTGTAAACCAGGCTGGCCTAGAACTCACAGAGATCAACCTGCCTCTGCCTCCTGAGTGGTGGGAGTAATGGTGTGTGCCACCAAGCCTGGCCCTGAATATAAGAAGTAAACAAACCTTATTAAAAGTGAATGTAAAATCTCCAAAACAAAAGTCAGAGCAAAAGTGTTGTCTATTGCATTTACATTTTCATGGGTAATTAAAAACATTTGAAAACTTTCAAACCACTGAAATAATAAATAGAATGAGAATTTTTGTGTGTGCTTAACAAATGATAAAAAATCAAGAGCCCTCCAGTGACTGACTGAATAGAGTCTATCTATTGTCAGGGATGAGGAAATGAAACCAGAATGGGCTGAAAAAAACAATATTAAATTTTGCATAAATGAAGAAGTAAAACGTAAGCCTAAATGAGGGCTTGTGCTTACTGTGAGCATACTCCTACAGTGAACTCCGCATTTTCTACACTTGACAGTTGTAAAGGTTTTTGGCTGTTGGCCTTCGAATATATGGGAAACCCAGGTACTACAACTCTGAGCAGAGCCTCTAAGGGGCATGTTATGGTATTGATGTGCAATAGTACAAAGCAAGTTCTGGTAAGTCCATAGCCAGGGATGCTTTTCTGGCATATCCCTAATCAGGGGATATCTGCCAAAAGATAGTATCTCAGAGCATTGAACACCAACCATCAACCCATTCCTGTCATTTATTTTGTACCTCTATATAATGACATTAAGCTTACCCATGTCTGTCTGTTCATAAGTAGTTTATGACATATTTTTGTAATAAAAACTTAATGATATATTTGTTTTTAAGAGCATAGATGGAAACATAAAGATTGGGTAAGTAAAGGGCAATGTATATTCTATACACACATTGCAACTGTAGTAATTGTACGTATTAACATTATAAACCATTTATATATTGTAAATGATTAGAGTACCAATAGCAACAAACAAATCTTGTATATTTTTTTAGAAATACTGGTTAAACTTCCAGCCTCTAGTAATACCAATAGTGATAGTATAATGGCATATTTTCCCATAACATATTTCTTTTTGAGATGAAATGATTTGTTTGTTTTTCTAGAGTATATTTTTTGGAGGAAATTGCAGACTTCAGTTTTGTGTCCAGGCTTGCAAACAACATGATGTGAGATGCACTTAGAATCTTCTAATGTTAGGTTCTCTTAATGGAAGAAAATTGTAATACTCTTTTTTAAAATCACGGTCTTGAGAGGGAAAATGACATCAATGGACATGGTGTGCTGTCACAATGAGAAGAGAATTTTCAATTTAATATTGATGGCTTGAAAAGAATTTTTTAATATTAAGAATTACATGATGATATATTGTCTTATTTATCTATTTTTTAGTAAAATTTATCAGGGATATTTACTTAGTTATATGGCACATTTTAGAAAATAAATAAAATGAAATATTCA
Source organism: Lophiomys imhausi (assembly GCA_907164525.1). NCBI lineage: Eukaryota > Metazoa > Chordata > Mammalia > Rodentia > Muridae > Lophiomys > Lophiomys imhausi. The sequence continues at coordinate 1,904,794 of CAJQZJ010033689.1, read as the reverse complement.
CAGAATAAGTCAATGTGTATATGAACTTGAACAAAAACCTTTATGAATCAAATGCGAATTGTGCAGAGGGTTGGGATGATGCATGTGTAGCAGGGGTTTGGTGCTTTATAAAAAGCTGCAAATTTGGAAATTTTACGGGAATATCTAAAATTCTTAAAGGAATTCAAAAAGTCTCACAAACTTCTAAGCATCATATGTGAAATTGGGAACAAGGAAAAATAAATTTTATGGTAGGATTTCCTTGTCTTAAATTGAGATCCCACATTAACTCTTGTTAATGAAATAGTTAAATGGAATTGTAGGAGGAATAATTATTTTCAATAGGATAATTATTGTAAATCTTTATCTTGTTGTCTTTATTCTTTCCAGTAAAGATGAGTGAATAAAATGTGTTCATTTGTATTCTCTCATTCCAAATGTAAAACCAGTATTTAAATATAATTTTCAAGAAAATTTTAAATAATGTTTTTCTTAGTTTGCTGTTTGTTTGTTTGATTGTTTTCCTGAAGGTGATGCACTGTGCCAGTCACACTATCTTTGGTACCAAACACTTATTTAGCATGTAGGCTATCACCTGTTTATAGAATCCTGATCTCCTATGTCTGAGTAAAGGACAACTAGTTTGAACTCTCTATAGTAGTTACCTCCAATGTTTAGTTTACGGTATTCCAAAAAGGATAGGGAAAAATGACACTATAAGATTCTTCAAGTAAGTCTGTAGGGCAGAGCAAGGAGTTAAGCTACATTTTGTGTAGCTCAAGTTCACCTAAGTTCGTTCCATGTGGTTATTGTAATATCATTGTGAAGGTAACTCATCACTGTTTGCTTGAATGGACTTGAAATCAGCTAACAGACTCAACCAGAGGTAGATATGTGGGACTGTTTCTAAAGACCTAATTGATGAGGGGATATGCACCCTGGGGATGACCAGCTCCGTCCTATGAACTAGGATAGCAGACTGAATAAAAAGAAGAAAGGGAGGAAGGCAGGCAGGCAACAACACTCACCTTACTCTTCTTTGGGAACACAGATTCAGGAGGACGGGTTCACTATTCCCTCCACGGATCATGCCAACCCATCTATACTGAGAGTTTTTGCTTTACTGTCTTTATGGCCCTACTAGTCACTAGGCACTTATGTTCTAGTTTTGGTGAGCCATTAATTAAAATTTACTATGCATGTTGTTCTAATCTCCCAGAGGAGGTGAGATAATGGAAAGCGATATCCTTTCCTTTTATATATTGAAGTTCCATAGAGACCTTGAAAAGACAGATAAATAATTTCGTACAACTCTTAAAAGAGTATCGGTAAAGATAACAATAGGGAATATGTCAACCGATGGCAAGATTTAGCTCCTTCCAAAATCTGCTATGTTGAGCCCTCACAAGGATCAGTTAACTCACTAGTGAGGACTGTCGCCAAGCTAATGTCATAACTTTAATCTCTGGTAGTCAATGGAAAATATACTTCAAATAAAATTTACTTCTGCAAGACAATTCTAATGGCATGAATGTGTCACAGATATTCTACTTGGGTAATTTTCTTTCTCTACAATTAAACTCCCTAAAGTTCTCAACATAATTTGGCACAGCATTTACTTGATATTTTCCATCTGAAGAGAAAAGCCCATTATAATCATTCTTTTAAAAACATAACAACTAACAACTGAAAGTTTAGACAAAAGAAGAGAGTGTTCAAAAGAATGTGAACAGATCACCTAATCTAAAGAGGAGTTTTTAAAGCATTTAAGTGGAAAATGGGTCTGTTCCATGCTAAGATGCTCATGAAAGTGACACATTTTGCTTCTTTTTAAAATAAATACTTCTTAAGGGTAAGTATTGTGGTGCATATTTATGATCATAGTATGAAGCACACCTGAAGCATAGTGAATAAGCCAGTCTAGACTACTGTGAGCTCAAAAGTGGCAAGGTAGATGGTTCCAGAGGAATGAGGTTCCAGAGGCACAAAGTTTGTCCTCTGACCTCTACACTCCCACACCTCTCATTCTCTCTCTCTCAACCCCAGACACACATTTACACACACACACACACACACACACACACACACACACACATATGCACATACATATATATGTATGTGTAAATATATATATGTTTGTGTAAATATATATATATGTTTGTGTAAATATATATATATATTTACACAAACACACACCCACACACAATCGTACGTGGGTATACACACACACACACACACACACACACACAAACACACACACACACACACACACAAATCTGAGCTTTTGAGTTTATCTACAACTTGAAATAGGACACAGCTATCCAAAAATATTATTTGTTATTTGTGTGTATATGGATGGTTCTGTGTTGCATCACCAACAAGGGGGCTCAGCCAGCTATTCCAGAAGTCAATAGCTACTTATAGCTCATTTAAGGGAGGAAAGGAAGTAATGATCAAAAATAAATTTATAAAATAAATTAATGAATTCTAAAAAGAATTACTATATCAACAAACATGAGAGAAGTCATGAGCACTGCCTTCTGCTTTCAATGGTCTGGCATGTAACCACATCCCCATCTCTATGAGCTGTCATATTGTGAAGACTAGCTCACTAGCACCCTGCAGATACATTTGAAAGTAGAAATTTGATTTTTCATTGCAATGAATCTGCTATGAGATACTTAAGCTCTGATAATAATAATGGTCTCTAAGAAAAAAAATGTGTATGTATTATGTATCTATATCCCCCCAGAATACTTTGGAAAGCAATTTCGATGAAACTTTTTCATACTAAGTTCATATTATCCTCTAGCAGGAGGTTAAAAAAACAGACTCCTATGAAAAAAAAAAATCGACACAGAATTGTAATGAGCTGCACATTGAATAACTCACAAACATTTTGAGAATACACTTACAATTTCTATCTCCCTGACGTGTACTGTCTAACTTTAGAATTATCAAGTGGATGCATAATTTATAAAAATTCAGCAGTACCTCAAAGTTCAGTTCATTGATGATGCAATTCTATAGTTCTATCTTTTTCTCATCCCCCATATATATAAACTTTCATCTATTCATTTTGTATTGGCATTGTTCATGACATATGTTAAACCCAAGATCTCTAAATGTCGAGAGAAAATGAGGCAATTCTACAGTTCTGTTGCTAATGTGCCATGTGAACAATTTTGCAGTCCACCTATACTAAAGACATTTTAAAGTTTTAACAATAGATATCATTGTGGCATTGATTAGCAAAGTTGTACTTTATAGTTTCCATGGCAGTGGTAAGTGTTGAGTGATTTTAATGGGAATTTGAAGGTTCATGGTTTCCAAACCAGCAGGAGTTAAAGGCTTAATTGCTTAGAAATATCTTTTCATGGTTGATACCAGTAACAGAAAAAAACCACATGGGTATGTGATGAGCCACTATACTGACCAGTTAACTATGACATGTGCCACCCACACACAGGGACAACAGGACTGTGATCAGCTTGAATTATTAAAAATGTGTGGATGAGGGCTGAGGCTTTCTGATCCTTTTCTCACTGATGTGCTTCTTGGCTCTACGTAACTGAATAAAGAGATTTTGTACTTAACTGCTGTCAGCAAAGTACATTCACCCAGTTTGAGCTGATAAACGCATTATTTCCAATGCTGCTCATTAAGGTAACACTGTAAAGTTACTCAATTGCTACTGTGTGCTCTGTGTCAACTTGGAGGCTGCCCATTAGAACACCTTACACCCTAGAGACAGAGGTTTGGTTCCCAGATTCTGAGAGCAGGTCAAGAATGGCAATTAGTAATTAGCAGTTACTTCTCAATTTACCACATTAGAAGGTCATTTCTCTGAAACATTTGGTCTCATGAGAGTGGAAATGAATACAGTAGATGAAAATGTTGAGAATTTGAAACCAAGGAAAGATGTTGAAATCTAAGATGCTCTTTCGAATTGAAAGATCATTTATAAATTACTTAAGATATCACTTCTGTAAAATTAAGTCTTTCATGTAGGGCTTTGCATTTAATTCTAGGCTTTGAATTAACACAAATTGTGTGTAAAAAAACAATCTGCTTCTACAGCAACAGAAAAACAAGTATCTTTATAGTGGTGATAACCATGAGCCCAGACAGAAATAAAACATGAAAGTTACAAGCTCTTTCTATACCCCTTTCTAACATATCATTAAGTGATATATAGAAAATGTAAATGGTAATATATTTGCTTAACTAGAGTAATAATTTTAGGGGGAGCATGACTGCAAATATCTACAAATAAAATCTCAATTTGCAAGCGAAGGTAAGTAGAAAATGTACTTTTGGTCCTGTTTAAAATGTTTTCTAGATCAACTTTACACACAAATAGAAGTGAAATTAATCCTATCTATTCTCTAAATTTCAACCTAATCTTCAACCTTGTAACACATGTAACATTCCTGTGTCTACAAGCAGAACAACTGGGTTGAATGAGTTTATGTCACTGGTGCACTCAATGGTGACAACTTGACTGGAGATGACCTTTAGCCTGTATGGTGGGTGCTTTCTTGTTTGGGAGACTAATTGGCTTCTCGTTGCTTTTTATATGCTAAGATTATTAAAATAAATGGTATTGACATTTTTGGCTTTTTATTGCATTCAAATTTGCAGCATATGCCTTCTAAGTCATAAATTTGAAAATGGAAAAGGAAAAACTAAAATAGAATAATTAAGCATAAAATTGTATTCCAAAATATTATCTAGTCATATTTAAAGGATCAATATTTAGGAAAATTTAAAACATAGCTTATATATAATGTTTTAAAGATTACTTTGTAAATATAATCCTGATGGAAATAGTATAGTTTAGTTTTAGTATCATCTATGAACTAGAAATTTTAGATGAGCATTAATCTACTAGTATAAGGGTAGATATTACTAATGACATAAAAATGATAAAATACTTCCAAGAATCTCTAGTTTTATACAAAAAAGAGTAAAGTTTTAGCTGAAAGAATATAGATACATTATGGCATTTGGAAGAACTTTTGCTAAGCAATTAATATAAAGATCTCATTTAGGAGGCCTCAATAGATGAAATGTCATTGAAGAGATTTCCAGAATTACCATACAGTGAGGAATATGAAGACATGTCTCGATGGGCAGCTAAACACAAGACCAACTATTTACCCTCCCTGATGTGCACATTGCTTTTACTTGTGTTGTGTGTGTTCCTGGGCTGCATTATGAGTAAAAAAATAAAGTTGACAGCAAAAGAAGGAAATTGGTAACAGAACATATTAGTTTCCTGACATGTGAAGAACATTAACGAAATATCTAGGTGATATTTGAAGGAAATGGTCCAAAATGGAAATAAGACCTGGAGCACAAAGACAATGAATAACAAAATAAGTTATTCTATACCAAAGTGGGAAACTCAGAAATGATATTTATTTTTCCAAGGGAAGTACTAAAAGAAAATATAGAGGTACCGATGGGAGGGAGGTAGAGGGTGTCAGGATGGGACAGGGAAAGGAGTGGTAATGGAGATGTAACTTGATTTAATAAATAAATGTTTTTAAAAGGTGGCAATAAAGACAGTTTTGGTATCTACATAAATATCTAAGTCCAGTAATATGCATTTTATAACTCTAGAGGCAGGCCACAAATCTTGCCTCAGGCTCTACTCTGAGCAGATCAATATGTTTATAATCTATGTTATTAAACTTCCAGTTCCCATACCCCTAAATGAGTTATGTAGCAAAAACTGTAATCTGAGACTACTAGAATTTACAGTGAGTCAGGCATTGCACTTCCCAAGGTTAGGTCTATGTTTGATCAGACAGAGGACACCAAGAAAAGAGTGATGTCATTAAGACACAGCAATATTTCAAGAAATTCAATAGGAACTTAACATATTTACAATTTTCTACAATTATGTGGACTATAAAGCCGGGTTCTCAAGCAAGTAAGCACTATCTTTGTTGGGTTTAGAAATCATGAACCATCAGCTTTTCTATTTTATTTAATCAACCTCTATTTGTGGTTCTTGTAGTTATGACTAGAGACCAGGAAATTTTGTACAGAAAAATGTTTAGGAAACAGACTAATGTAGTGGTAATACTTTGGGAATGGTAGATGTTTTTATCAAAAGCAATTTGACACATTTCCTAAAGTTGGAGTATAGTCAGTTCCTTAGTAATGAATGAATCTGTGGGAAAAGAAAGTACAAACTATTCAAGAAATCAGTCTCATCAGGTTACAAACTGTCAATTTCAGTGTAAGGTTATAATCTATAAAATCATTTTAAAACACAAAAGAAAATGTTCAGCACATAAAACAAATAAATTATAATTGTAATACATTTTTTTGTCTTGAAGATTCTGGGAGATAAAAGTGAAATTGTATATTTTTTGATCAATATGTATATCAGTGCCTGTGTAACATAGATGTAGATAATTTTTCAATGTGTATTCTGTTAACACACTAAATGAATTCGGAGATTTCAACTCCATCAAGAATATTCCTAAATACTGATTTGAAATATTTCCAAGATTATACTTTTATGAGGTCATCTCCCCTTAAATATATCTAATAGATTATTTATTATTGGGTTTATAGACACTAAAAAACTTTTTTAAGAGCAAGTCATTCACTTTTCTTCCAATATAACACACACTGACAACCTTCATGATGTTTCTGTCAGCCACACTTTCTGTCAGTGGTAGTATCCTCACACTAATTGTCAGACAGCCAGAATCATGTAGATTTCTCAGCAACAGAATCTTACAATTCTGAATGGTCCAGTTGTTGGTATATTCAGATGTTTTTCAGGGACTAATTATGAATCATTTCTTTGCCAATTACTTATGTTTTAAACCATTCTTCAGATTTCCTCTAGTCCTGGGGATTACTTAGATGTCAGATATTTATTTCTCACATGTTTGAAAGATGAAGTAGATACTCTTTTTTATGTATGTACAATTCCTCTTATTATGTATTTACAATTCCCACACTTGGAAATTATATGAAGCAAACCCAACCATAACAAGGTATACAAAGAGTAGGGAGAGAAGGGAAAATGGCTTTCTGCTTCAAAGCAAACCAAAGCACAAAACCAAGTGTGATGTCATCCTATTTCTGTTTTATATTCACTGACCAAGGAAAAGTTGAGAACCTAGAAACATCAACAACTACAGCCCTCAAATGCCACTAATGGACAAAAAGAACAATTTCAGGAAATATATCCTTTTTTAGCCAAGGGACTAGGACATAGCAGCTTATAAGATAAAACTTAGATGAACATGCTGGTGTCAAAATCAATGGAAAAATTATTCACTCTCAGTAGCAAAAGACAAGCAATGGGCTAAGATTCCCTGTGTCTTCAGGTCATAGCAGGTGTACCTATATGTACTCAAGTGTGATGTCTTAAGGGTCCTCAGTTATCACTGGGAATAGAATTTTACATACATAACAAAAATAAATAAGGTAACATATCCATTTCTGTTTTGGCTGTGGTGTCCAAGAAAGTCAGATGAAATGGAGGAGGCACAGTATTGAACAAGACCGATTACAATGTCCTATCTTGAGGGGAGTGTTATAGTATAGACAGAGTCTATTTGCTTTCAAAATTTAAACACACTCATGAAATGTTAATGTATGTTTAATAATGACTGTTATAAATAGAAAAGCAACAATAGCACACATGGCCCAAAAGCTGTTAACTGGGCAAAAGTATATGGATCAAAATGAAGGAGTAAAGTCAGAAACAAGTGCTGTAGCCCAAAGCAATTTAGGTGACCATAAGGTTCTACATGTCCTATTAAAGAGTGGTGACCAGCATTCCACATGGAAACCTTTTCCATATGCCCTTGGGTTTTATGAAGTGTTTATTTGACGGGCTTATACAATATAAGAAAAACACCTCCTTCCAGCATGGAGAATAATTGAGCAATTAATGTTTGATACTAAGTATTGATATTTCCTGATTGCTAATTAACTAAGACTCGATCTAATGATTCTATGGTTTTGCCTTTGTCACAGATGTTCTTTGAATAAAATAATGCCAATCAAAGTTGATCATTGTTAAGAATGAGCACAAAGACCAAACATTTTAATATTTAGAATTTAAAGAAATAATGACTAATTTTTCTCAAATTTGTTTGGGTTTTGAAGATTTCAACCACAGGGAATTACCACACAGTAAGATCAATATAAAGCTAAACTACGACATGGATTATAAAGATGACAATAAACAATGACATCAAGATAGCTTAATATTTTCTACTAATTAAACCATTTCCTTTGCTGTAGCTTTTGCACATGAAATTCAGTGGTTCCTGGAACCCAGCAGCCTGAGTCACATATCTGTTTAAGGTCTCTCATCCTTGCTACCATGTCCAGTAGACAACATTGTGCCTTCTGTCTCTTAATAGAAAACTATAATGCATCTATTTAACCAGATCTTTAATAAAACAGGTAGCAATTGTGTGCTTTAATTAAAAACAAATGTTTTCTGTAATAAGCAATAATACTTGAGAACAATTAAAGAAAAAACCTGTATCACACTTAAATATTAAAATGAAAAAAAAATGATGTAAGTTAAGGAAAAAAGATGACATGTAGAAATTCACACAGGAGCCAGATAATGTGCCACTTCTTTTTTTTTTTTTTTATAAATACTTTTTTTTCTACAAGTTACATCTCATTCACAAACCCCTCCCTATTCCCCCTTCCTATCCCGCCCTTCCACCCTCTTCCCCCAGAAGTTTCCCCTTTCAGTCCAACAGATGGTTCCTTCTCTTATAACAGTAAGTATTATACAAAACAACAGATATAAATATGCCACATTTATGAGAGTTAAATGGCCCAGTATACCTTCCCAATGTCCAGTTTATACATATTTGGCCCCTGACTTTAACATTCTATTATCTAACCATCTTCATGAGTTTAAAGGTCTATATCTGACTCAACATTCATATTAACTTGCAACACACGTTTAAGAGTATCTTCTTAGATCTATAACACCCTCTTGATTCCTAAACAACTCAAAATTTAACTATGAGACTCTAGCTGTCTATTCTTCAACCACCTCAGAGACCTGAGAGATCTGCAGAATATGGCATTCAAAGATGTTATCTTAAATTAAGATTTTCTTTTCTTTTTCTTTTTTTTTTGATATCGAGACATATCAGCGCCTGACAGCACCCCCTATTCTACTCCAAGTAGAAGATAAGCATCGAAGAACCTCCACTGTAAGATGGTTGAATTAGTGGCAAGCCTATCTCTTGGCATGAAAAAAACCCCTTGCACCAACTGCAGACAGACTGCTGTCCAAAAAGGACAAAACTTGGTAGCAGGGAAGTCGACAGCCTAACTCTGCCAAGACAGGGTAGGTAAGTCCTTCATAATCCCTGCTCTACAACAAATGTCTGTCAGAGAAACAGGACCCAAAGGCTGAAGACTGATGCAGGAATGTATGGAGAGAAAATGGGAACTGTCCAGGCAGTCACTGGTATGTCATTTCTTAGTTTTGGAAGCTGCAGGCCCTGCACTTCCTATATAATGTGCCACTTCTTTACCTTTCATTTTGTCTTTTTTTTTCACTCATGATTAAAAAAAATCAAGAAAATCTCATTTTGGCAGAATTATGTTCACAAGTAGAAAGAAACCTTTTGTAATAACCTTGAATGTTAGGAAGTATGTTTATTTTGGGTGGAACATTCATTTGTAATTTTGATCCTGTACATGTTATTATCAAGGAGATAAAATTATGAATGCCATTAATTTCTGTGATCTTGAAAAAGGAGAAGGTTTTAACATAGTAAACAGCACAGGACATTAATGTCACATTCCATTTTAAAAATTTGTGAGCAGCATGTATTCAAAGAAAGACAATGAAATGTAAAAGCAGAGGCCTAAAATGTGGTTTTGGGATCTTAAGTGCTTATTTGGGGAGACACAGGAAGGCAGGCACTAACCTGCTATGGACACTGGGGTGTTGTTACGCATTGATAGGTATGGTGGAGAATGCAGTCTCATTACAAGTTTCATAAATTTCAGAAAAAAATGTAGAACCATATTATGCCACTAACAACACTTAAATATTTGTCTTTTATATCTAATAACAGAATTCTCATCTGAACAATGCTCCTGGTAGAGCTGTTTATCCCTATATCAGTGGACATTTGGACTGGACTAAGTCTGAGAAGCTTTAACTTCTTCATAAAATCCCTTGTACACAGAAACCTTATTATGACGAACTAGAAAAAATCTCAGGTTGGCCTACCTGTTCACACTGTTCTGCAATGTGCTTGGCCAATGCCTTCAGAGAAAAATCCTTCTTCTGTAGAGACATCAGAATGACAGCCGTGCTGGTGGACAGCTTTCAACATGAGGACCTCCCAACTCCATCTTCACATCCCGAGACACAAAACCCCGAGATATATTGTCCATGTGGTCCTTTTTCATAGATTTACATGGGTAGTCTTTTGTCACTCTCCAATATTGTTTCTTCTCCAAAGTAAATTCATATTCAAACCTGAATCAAATGACACAAACTTCCTGTTCTTTCTATCATGGCCTTATGAGATGTTCTCTTTATATGATTACACTGTTCTTGGTACCATTGGTATAACAGCACAGTGTATTTCCTCCCATTTGTTATAATTTTATTTCAAATGTGCTTTTATGCCCAGAAGGCCAGAGCCAGCACTACTCTTATCATCTCATAAATGCCATCACTTTTAGTTTCTCCAGTATTTAATGAATGTCTGTGGACTTAATTTTTGTAGCTGAGAAAATGTATGTATGTATATATGTATGTATGTATGCATGTTTTAGGCATTCAAGTGAAAGCAAATGTTTTTATTGAGAAATAAACAGAAGCAGGTTTATATTTAAACAGAACTAAATTCAGCAATGTAGCAATACCTCCCCGATTAAGCAGAATCAGGAAAAAATATTAAACATTAAACATTTTAGATTTATAAAGCTAAATCCTGGGACAAGCTTCTAAGGCATAAGACGCTTCTAAGGAGTGTGCTATTACCAAACATGGTGCATGTTGGTTGAATGCAGATGAAAAACTGCTAATGGAGAGAGACCTTACCTTGGGCCTAATTTATTTTTGCCATGAGATAATGTGACCACCTATGACCAATTCAGATTATTCAAGAAAAGACTAAGGGTCAATTTTATGTGAAAACTTATGTAAAAATTAATAAATCATGCAAAAACAGTATAAAATGTAATGAATTCATAGCATCCATTGACAGTTTCTGCCTTCTGCTCTAAGACTTCTATAAACAGTGACTTAAATTACAGAAACAATTAAAATTAATTGTGGTTCTTTAAGGGTGGTAAGAAATGCTACACAAGCTTTTGAAATGCAGATTTCAAATATCATGGGGAGGGGAGCAGGAGGGATAGCTTGGTGGATAAAATGCTCTTTGTTCTTCTAGTGAATCCAAATTCCCTTCCTAGAACCCACGTTAAACATCACTCAATTGCCTATAACTTCAATTGAATGCCAGCTTTTGGCTTCTATCAGCACCAGCAATGACACACACACACACACACACACACACACACACACACATGCACACTCACACACATATACATACAACATACATACACACTTACACACACACTCACATACATATATACATACATACATACATACATACATACATACATACATACATACATACATGCACACATTCACACATACACATTCAAACAGAGAGAGAAAGAGAGGCAGAGAGATGAAAAGACAAATATATGGGTAGGGAGAAAGAATTAAAATAAAATGAATATTTTTAATAAATAAGTTTGAAGATAGTAGGTAATTTGAACTAAATTAGATAATGAATTTGGCAGCCATGAAAAAAAAAGAACTATTTTCACATGAAACAGTGATTTTAGAATTTGAAGGGTCAGTCAATTACAAGAGCTACTGTTAATTATTCACATCTCCATCTCTGGCACAGGAATATTGTACAGACTCGTTTTTCCTTTTTCTGGAGTGATTTTCATCATCTCATTTGAAAAAGCAGATATTCTGAGTCTATCTAAGGTCTTCACACAGCAGAAAATAAAACATAATTCTTGTAGCCCAGGAAGATTGTGCTGTACCTACCCACTTTCTCCACCCCAGTTTATTTAGATCTAGAGTCGGGAGTAGATGTGTATGTGTTTAGCTAACTTCATCACTTCAGGGAGCTCATTATTTCTATGTATATGCTGATGATGAATTTCATCCCAAGATGGATAAGTGAGTGATCTGTCATTAGACACTGGCCACTCAACTGAAGAGTTACAAGGTCTACCTGAAACTATGCGAGATCTAGATTGATGTCTCTGGAATTTCCCTCAGATAGATGCCAACAACAGATTGGAGGACTTTTAACTGGTTTTGTAAGACTGAGAAAAGCAAATGCTGTAGAAAGGCCAACCTTAAAGACTGTATACAAAGGAACTAACTTCAGTTACACATGTGGAATGAATGAATAGCATTGATTTGGCAGTCAGTCTAATGTGTACAATTTAAAAAAAAAGACAATTGATTAATACTAAGTTTCTATCTTAGTATTAATCAATTAGTATCTTACTGAGTAATACAGAATGGATGATTAGAAGGGAGTATTATGCTTTATTTGATCTAGTTCTATTGGCATAATAGAACTAGATCAAATAAAGCATAATATGCAGCTTGGTTGAACCCAGTAATGATTCTGGTCCTACTGATGCTACTTGAATAAAAAAATCAGTTATCAATTTTCAGCATAATTTTCTTTTCTCAGAAAAAAACCTTCATTCATTTGTCATATTTTTTATTAGTCTTTAAATTGAAGTTTCTTGAACTGCTAAACTTTGGCTTTTGTTCTTCTGACAAAACATTGACAAGTTGAGAAAAACACACACTGAGTGTTTTTGATCAGCAAATATCTATCATGCTGAGTTGCATCCATAACCTATGAGTGAATTTGGGCCATTTTGATTCGAGCTGTCAGATAAATTTCTCTAGGGTATCTGTACTATTGCTGTGCAGCTGAGCAAAATAATATTTTATTGTTGGTCCCAATTAATAATTCATTGAAATATACCAAATGAACACACTCAAAATATGGATATAAATCTGATTAGATAGATCTCTGAATTTCACAGCCCAGCCACAGTGTGATGCTGGCATTATGAACTGCCAATGTAACTATATATTAGCGCATTCACTATCAGAACAAGTTGCAAACTAAAATATAGAAACATTGACGAATTACTTTCTGCCTATAAATGAGAAAACAGATTTGTAAAATGTGAAATGAGCCATTCTGGCAAAGTAGAATTTGAGCTTCGAGTGTAAACACTTGAGTTAATGGCTGGGGAGTCTCAATCTCAGAGGCCCCGGTGCAGAGGGAGGGTGAAGCAGAGGTTACAGGCACTCTTCAGCATTTCAGTTAGAGCATCCTTATTGGATTTAATTAGGCAGATTACCTGTTATGCATGGTGTAGTGTGCTGAACACTTTTAGACTGGTATATCCTCGAGGCAAATGGAAGCCACAGTCAGGAGAAATTACAGTCTACACAAATAACTCAGCCTGTTTTATTAGTGGGCCTTGTAGAAATGAAATCTTCCTAGTCAATGCACCATTTAATGCTTAACTCGACTGAAAACCTAAGAGTTTTTAAATGTTGACTGGATTTAGAGATTTATGAACTCAAGTTGATCACCCTATCAGTGGCTTTTTTTCCTAGTAATGGCATTGGAGCTTTGAAAGAAACCAACAAAAACATACATTGTTAACACATTGTGCCTTGTTCTGAATTGGTAGACAATGGTAACAGTATAATTATTTACAGGAGAAGCAAATCTGCTTTCTAAGATACAAATATTTTACAATTATACCTTCAAAAAGTCCAGTTGTTCAAAACATGTTCATGGACTGTGGTGTGTGTGTGTTAACCACTTCATGATGTTAATGTTAACTGGGTACATGTATGTCAAAGGCTTCAATCCACTGAATTTAATGTTAACTGGGTACATATATGTCAAAGTCTTCAATCCACTGAACCACTTTGTTCGGCTCACCACCTACAGGGAAGGGTCAGCATGTCAAGCAATCATGAGTGGTATTTTGTGTGAATTTGGAAGAAAGCTTTTAAAGGCCAGAGGTTTAGGAACACAAACCAGATGTGCTCATGTTAAAAGTCTACTTAGTTTGGGGAATAGAAAGGTCAGCCTCTAGGATCTCTTCAAAATCTCACTGTCAGACATACTCTGTAGAAACGAGGCTTCTTGCTTTTCTGAGAGCTGCTTCACTGACTATTTTTAAATAAAATATTTTCTCTGATTTGTGGTATCCATGTTGTTTTCTGCTTTGGGAATAAAATATGATATTTTAATATTTTAAATCACTTAATATTCTTTTAAAAAGGCAGACTTTCTAAACTTGTATTCCATTTAAATGATGCTCAAGTACTGATTTAAATGCTAATTCTCATCTATTTGATAAGCATAAATCAAGATCATAAAGGTTATTAACAAAAGTAATGTTACAAAGATGCATTTATACAAAGATAATTAACTTTTTAAAAGTTGGTTGTACACAAGGTGTGTGAAACTCGCTTCAATTATAATCAATTTGATTTGAAACATAGTTATTGAAATGCATGGTTCAACAATTCCATAGAGTATAGATAGGAGGGAATTTTTGTTTATATTATTTTTATATGTTTCCTGGGAGTGCTAATACGGAAATAAATATTTCTTAATGATAATAGTCCTTGTGTATATTTTATTAGCTTTGCAATCATTCTAGTGTTTATTATGTTCCATGGTCCCATCTACTCTTTGTCTATTTGGCTCCCTGGTCCTGAACCTTGAGATAAGTCTAGTCTATTTTTTTTTTTTGGATGATCTTCAGTGGAAATTTAAACCTATTTTATCCATAGCCTTCTCAAATATGAAAGCAGATAGTATACTTATCTCAGATCAATAAAGATGGAAAAAGTATATAGCATTCTAGAATAGTACTCAGGATGCTAGAAATACGCTTTGAGTTAGCTTTATCCACTCAACCCAGCTCACAATGAGTCAAGCAGAGATCCAAAAGAAAGAAAGAAACAAAAAAAATAAAACATTAAAAAACAAACTCACACACACACACACACACACACACACACTCTCTCTCTCTCTCTCTCTCTCTCTCTCTCTCTCTCTCTCACACACACACACACACACACACACACACACAAAACACTTGTGGAGTTCAGAGAATACCAGATTTGACTTCTTTTCATCATGTGAAGCTAAGACTTTTGTTGAACCTCACAGGCTTTTAAATTCTTAAAGTAAAATAAACATTTTTAGATGACTATCATTTATATCAATAATATTTTGACTACTGTTAAAATAAAATAATCAAGCATTTCTTTAAGTGCAGCTCAACCATTAGAGATTCCTCTGTAGTGAATTTTCAGTTTAGTTCTGTACCCACAATGCCCTTAGTCATCAGGGAAATGCAAATTAAAAGACTGTGAAATTCCATCTTACACCAGTTAGAATGGCTAATTCAAACATTCAAGTGATTTTTTTTTTCCTTGTAGATTTACTGTTCATGGATCGTACTATAACAGCTTTGTGCTGACTTTATTTTTTCTCTCTTTTTAAAAATTAATTATTTTTTTTATTTAAGGTGTATCTTTCCCACCAACTTCCCCCCCTTTTAGTCCAATGAAAGGTTCTTTTTCTTATAACAATGAATACAATACAAACAATAAGAAAATAAAAGCAATTAGGGAACAATTATGAAAATTATATGGCATAACATATATTTCCAATGTCCAATCCATACATATTTGGCAACTAATAATAAAATTCTATTATCTATCTGTCTATCTTCATGAGTTTAAAGTTCTATTCCTACCTCAATTTACATTCTACCTTGCATTACCAACATAAAAAACATCTTCTTAGACCAAGAACATCCCTTTAATTCTTAAACTACTTAAAACTTAACTGTGAGACTGTAACTATCTAGTCTCCAATCACATCAGAGACTATGAGGACAGAGGCACATCACAGGAAATATGTTCAAACAGACAGCTGTCTCTGGACACTGGCAGGATCTCTGAGGTGGAGGCAGTGTTCATTGAACCCTAATTGTACTTACATCCAAAAAAAAAAAACCCTCAAGTGACTTCACATGCTGAGGAGGATGTGGAGAAAGGGGAACAACATTCCTCCAATCCTGGTAGGAGTATAAACTTGTACAACCATTATGGAAATCAATCTGGCATGTTTTCATAACATTGGGAATAGTTCTACCTCAAGATCCAGCTATACCACTTCTGGGCATATACCAAAATTAAGCTTCACCAGACCACAAAGACATTTTCTCAACTATGTTCATGGCAGCTTTATTGATAATAGCCAAAAACTGGAAACAACCCAGATGTCTCTCAACCAAGGAATGGATAAAGAAACTGGTACATTTACACAATGTACTACTACTTAGCTATTAGAAACAGTGACATCATGAAATTTGCAGGCAAATTGATGGATTCAGAAAAAAATCATTCTGAGTGAGGTAATACAGACCCAGAAAGACACACATGGTATGTACTCACTCATAAATGAATATTAGCCATTAAGTACAGGATAACCATGCTACTACCAGCCACAGACCCAAAGAAATTAAGTAACAAGGAGGGCTCAAGGAATGATGCTTGAATCCCTCTCAGTAGGGGAAATAAAACAAAGGAAGAAGGTGGAAAGAGGGAAATGGAGAAGATCCTAACATAACTATCATCTGAGAGGCTTTATCCAGCAGATAATGGAAACAGATGCAGAGAACCACAGCCAAACATTAGGAGAAACTCAGGGAGTCTTGTGGAAGAGTTAGGGAAAGTTTTGAAGGAGCTGGAGGGGTCAAGGACACCACAAGAACACCTACATAGGCAATTGACTCAGACACAGGGGGTTCATAGAGACTTAACCACCAACCAAAGAGCTTGCATGGACTGGATGTGGGCCCACTACACATATGAAGCTGATGGGCTGCTTGGTCCTTAAGTGGATACAGTAACAATTGGATTGGGGACTATCTCTGACTTCGACTCTGTTCCCCCTCCCGGGGATCCCATTTTCCTAGCAGAGATGACTTGTCTTGCCATAGTGAAAGAGGAGGCACCTAGTCTTGATGAGATTTGATGTGCCAGAGTGGATTGGTACCGGGCAGTGGGTAGGAGAGTATGGTATAAGTGGTTGGGAGGGTGGGACTGGGAAGAGAGGAGGGATAAAGGTTGCAATTGGGATATAAATTGAACAAATTAATTAATGGAAAAAAGACTGCACGGTAAAGGAAACATATACTAAAAAATAGATTATTCAAAATTACCTACTTAATATCAGATCAATAGTAATTTAAGTCCTTAGTTTATAATGCTTTATCAATTTTACTTTTGTTTATTGGTTAAATATAACTTGTATTTGAACTGAGACTGGTCTTGTATCTGTATCATTGGCTTAATCTTTGTTGTAGAGTTTACAAGTAACTTACTTATCCCTTTTCCTCAATACAATTCCTAAGTTTTATCTGGCTACCTGGAATTTTGGAGTAAATGGTACATCTCTCAGCCTTGATGCTTCGTTTTCGTGTTAACAAATCAATGCTAAATCTCTGTTTTATTATCATATCAACACTAACTTACTCGACGTTAAATATCACTTCCCTTACACTTTTTGATAATTCACTGAGAAGTAATTTACCCACCTTGAATACAGGGGTATTCTACATGTAGGCCAACCTTATTTTTAAAGAACATAGTTCAGTCTCTGGGACATGTCTGTCACTCTTTTGTGTCCACAAGACTATTCACATACAAGAAGATAGCTTTATGGAAAAATTAGAGCAAGGGAATAATTATCACAAAAGTATTCTCAGCACCGTCTCCGTCACATAGAGCAGCATTTCTCAGCCTGCAGTTCATGGGCCCTTTGGGGTTGCAACGGCCTTTCACAGGGTTTGTATATCAGATATCCTGCATATCAGATATTTACATTACTATTCATAACTGTGGCAACAATGTAGTTATGAATGGAGAAAAATAATTTTATGGTTGGGGTCACACCACAACATGAGGAACTGTATTAAAGTGTCATAGGACTAGGAAGATAGAGAACCATGGTTGTAGAGTCAGTGAGCTTCATAAAAGACTGAGACTACATTTACTGCTAAACAATAGGATAACAAGAAACAACTTGCATGATTTGGTAGGATTCACAAGCAAATATATTTTTAAACAGCAGCAATAATAACAGTGTTAGTTTTGTTTTATGAGGGAAACAAGGGTCCAGTCAGGAAGAATGAGAATAGAAGTGACATTTTGTCAGCTCATGACCCTCTTATAAAATGCTGCTTTCCAATCCTGGTATTCTTGTTTTCTGATTTAGGGGTCTAGTACTCAAGTAAGGAATTTGTCCCCTAAGGAACACTGTGCTGTATCCTTTGGGCTGCAAGCTGGTTACCCAATGTTTCTCATGACACTAAATCAGAATGAACAAATAGTGTATGTGAGGAAACAGGATTAATCTTCATAAGTTAGGGGAAATATGGTAAATAGTGAACATTGGAGACAGTGAAAGGACATGGAGCTGTGTATATCTTTGCCGTATTTGATTGAACTGCCATATCTTTTGATAAAAGTTTAATGGGAAACTATGTAACTCCACTATGGAAGGACCTCTGAGACTTCATACTAGTCAGACAAGAATTTTAAATTGCCCAAGCAGGGGAGAAGCCTGCAAGCCCTGGATAAGAGGCAAATGAATATGAACTGGAGAGAGTCAGAAGGATTTTTATAAACTCCAAGGATAGAATTGCCACCAGTGCATAAATAAGGTCTGATCTGCTAACTACATATTCTTCTTTGTTTGATTTTGTGTCTATTTACATTATTATAATTTTCTTCTTAGCTATTCCTGTTTCCTGGTGTGTGGCATTGTATAGATTACAATATATGTATTATTATCACGGTTCATAGGAAGGACATCAAGAAAACGGTGTGATTACTTTATCGAAGAAAGTCGGTCAGGGCATGTGTCTGACCGGGGACCCTTCACATGTCAGATGTTACTGTTTAGGAATTCTGGTTTGGGATGAGGGCACGTGTAAATGGTGTCTTTACAGGGGAGGTTTGAAGATGCTGTGCTTTGGCTCACATGATCTCCACCCTATACACTCTCTAATGTGGAATATCTTACTGCTGAGGCTAGAAAATGAAAACTGTATTTCCTAGTCTCCTCATATCTAGAGTTTTCTCATAATTCAGTTTTCTGTCAAATGCATTTTGTGAGTTTTAGATTCATAACTGTGCTATGTAGCAAGAGACACAAAACATGATATGATCATTTTGATGATCAAGTTTATAGCAGAAGCTTCAAAGATTCTAATTAGATGACTCTGTGCAATGATGCAGGTAGAATTCCCCACTGGGGAAAAGACAGTGAGAGTCTGTGTTCTGCCATTTCCATATTAGGTGGCTTCAAACAGAATGGAAGCAGCTTTTCTGTGGCTATCACAGAAGTTGGGGCCTGAGGAATGCAGAGGGCAGCAGATCACTCTTCCTAATGTTTATATTAATTCTATTGGGTCAATCTACAGTTTAACTAACTTCATTGTAACAACACATCTGCACCCACCTTATGAAAAACTCTATAACAACATAAAGATAGAGATGATAGAAATCCTTTGTTTGAAGACATGGAGAGAGAGCACTATGATCAAGTGAGACTTTAATGCATTGTAACTAAAAATTAAATGATATAAGCATACAAGCCATTCTTCTTAATATTAGGTGGAATTGCAAAAACTGTGGGTCTCTACATTTCATGCTGAGGTATTAAAGATTAGTGCTTCAATAAATTAGTAGGAAGACAAATTAACATGGATGGTGAATTTGTATACAATTAGGAAACCAGGAGTGTGAAAGGGAGACTTGGAGTTTTGCGTTTGGAATGTTATTTGTCCTTTCCAAAATGTATATGTAAATTTGGCCCTGAGTGTGACTAAAATAAGAAGTGGAGGCAGTCCTATGGGTTTATGATGACATAACTAAAAGTGCTGCTGTTCTCCCAGCAAGTGAGTCAGGTACCAGGAGAATGGGTTACTACAAAACAGACTACCTGTCTCTTTCATGGTCACACACTTATGCTTCCATATTCATGCCATGTTCTGATGTACCACCAGGACTTTATCAAATATATCTACCAAACTGTTGAGTCCCCATATGCAAGCTCATGAGATATTATGTTTCCTTTATATATTACTAGGGCCCGGTTATTCGCTTGTAGAGACAAAAGCTTACCTAAGACATAAGAAGATGCTTCTGAACATGTAGGCTGGGGATTAGTTAGCAGTAAAAGGAAAGTGAAGTGGTAAATTCTATTTTGTGTTGCATGGGTGGATTACTTATTTGATTTGCAAGGAAAATAATTACATCTTTTAGTTGCAGGTAGAACAGTTTTGATGGTATATAGATTAAGTAGGAGAAAGAGAACAATATGAAGGAAAGTAATTAGGAGGGAGGGCACCATAGAAGGGAGAATTCCCATAGCAATGTTTTGAGCAAAAAAGCAAAGAGGACAGATTTTATATATAATATATATTACAACTCAATAGGACCTGGTTTTATTAAGAATGTGAAAGCTAATAGAAAAATCTGGAAGGGGAAGCAACCTCAAAATTTTAAAATCAAATCATTCGAAGCTTGGTGAGGGCAAGTATTCTCTTAGGAGTCATGAAGGTTGCAACAAATCTGATTAGAAATTATGGAGCTCTTTTCTGAGCCACAGTACTGAATTTTGTATGTAAGATCCAATAGAGAAGTCATGTAGAGATTTCTGTCAGTGAATCAAAGCTGAAGTCAAGACTGTAGATACAGAATTTATAGACTGACACTTAGACAAGATAGATAGCCCCTATCAGGCTGTTTAGCAAAGTGGCCGACCACTCTTTGTCAAAAGAAACCCCCACAATGCACCAGTTTCTGTGACAGTTAGGAACCAAACTCCACTATGCTCTGTAATAGCAAAAATGGACAGAGAACAAACAAGTTAAGAATATTAAGTAGGGTATTGTATAGATTGTGGAGGTATTTTACATAATCTGGCTCAATACCATTCCATAATGGAAGAGAATTAGAGACTGGAGTCTTTCTACCAAGCATCTTATTACCTGCTGCACAGAGGTAGTAGAAACTCATCATTGAGTAGCAAGTAAATTTAATTGAAAACCACAGGCATAGATTTCTCCCTTCAACATATATCCCATCCAAGGTAATCTAACTGGTTTAAGAAGACTTCTGGAGCTCCTTAGCATTTCTTGTGGATAAGATATACTTGCTGAAAAATAAAATATTATTTTCTTCTGAGGCAAGTGTGTTGACTAACACAGTTTGCTAAAGGCTGTCCTTTACAATGATCTTTACTCTTCTCTATATTCCTGTGATAAGATACATGAGATTTGTTTCTTTTTTTTTTTGCTTTTGAATGTTTATTTCAAAGGAAATGCCATGTTACTCACAAAATATTAATACAAAATTATTAAAAATGAAAGTACCATTATCCATATAATAATAATAAGAATCCTTGGGCAAATATCAGCTAATCTATGTGTTCCCACCAGAAGCCTTGCAGGAAATTCTGTAATGAGTAATGAAAGTCTTTCCAAGCTGTGGTATGTATTTTCATATCCTAGGAACCCACTACAGTAGTGAGTTCACAACTGCATCAAGGTAAATGATTCTTTGTCCATTTGTGTGGTTTGTGTTTTTTGTGGGGAGTTGAGGCAGGACAGTCTCTTTGGTCAGCTGTGGCTGTCCTGGACTCGCTCTGCAGACCAGGCTGGCCTCAAACTTACAGAGAATTACCTGTCTCTGCATCCTGGGTGTTAGGATTAAAGTCATGTGATATCACACCAGGATTGACAAACGATTCTTTTTTTTTTTTTAAATACTTCATTTTTTTTTCTTCAAGTTACATCTCAGTAACAAACCCCTCCTTATTCCCCCTTCCTATTCCTCCCTTCCACCCTCTTCCCCACAGAAGTTTCCCCTTTCAGTCCAACAGATGGTTCCTTCCCTTATAACAGTAAGTATTATACAAAACAATAGATATAAATATGCCACATTTATGAGAGTTAAATGGCCCAGTATACCTTCCCAATGTCCAGTTTATACATATTTGGCCCCTGACTTTAACATTCTACTATCTAAACAACTCCATGAGTTTAAAGGTCTATATGTGACTCAACATTCATACTATCTTACAACACACTTTTAAGAGTATCTTCTTAGATCTATAACACCCTCTTGATTCCTAAACAGTTCAAAATTTAACTATGAGACTCTAGCTGTCTATTCTTCAACCACCTCAGAGACCTGAGAGGGATAAATATATTTGCTTATATAGGAAGTGCAGGGCCTGCAGCTTCCAAAACTAAGAAAGAACATACCAATAACTGCCTGGACAGATTCCATTTTCTCTGCATACATTCCAGCATCAATCTTCAGCCTTTGGGTCCTGTTTCTCTGACAGACATTTGTTGTATAGCAGGGATTATGAAGGACTTACCTACCCTGTCTTGGCAGAGTTAGGCTGTCGACTTCCCTGCTACCAAGTTTTGTCCTTTTTGGACAGCAGTCTGTCTACAATTGGTGCAAGGGGTTTTTTTCATGCCAAGAGAAAGGCTTGCCACTAATTCAACCATCTTACAGTGGAGGTTCTTCGATGCTTGTCTTCTACTTGGAGTAGAATAGGGGGTGCTGTCAGGTGCTGATATGTCTCGATATCAAAAAAAAATCTTGATTTAAGATAACATCTTTGAATGCCATATTCTGCAGATCTCTAGGGGTTTTTGAAGATGCCCTATACATCTCTTGTATTTAGATAAGCAAATGATGTTTGTCTCTTAGCAACTTGATTACTGGGTAGTTTAGAGAATATCTGTGATAGACTGTCATAGTAGCTAACAAAGTGACATGTTTGCATGACTAGGAGTTTGTTTTAACTATCCTAGACCGTTTTACACGGTTGGTATCAAGAGGTCAGAGCTTCACATTTTATTTTTAAGTATCTCTAGGTATGATACCATTGGGAAGCGTTACCTTTAAATTTGTATCAATATACAAAGATCTATTCAATTGTGGTTAAATATACTCTTAATTATGTATCAATATACCAAGATCAATGCCTATGTAGCCCAATATAATCTTAATATTACGTCCATATACAAGGGTCAATACCATTGTGGCCAACTATAATCTTAATTTTGTATCAATATACAAAGATCAATACAGATGTAATCCAATACAATCTTATTTTTGCACAATAAACAATGGTCAATACCACTTTAGCCAAATAAACTACTAATTTTGTATCAATATACAAAGGTATAAGGGCATATTCAATAATCTGCCCCTTCTTCTTGGACCTTCCTGTGCTATGTCTATATCTCATTTTTCTCAAGCCCATGAACTCCTACATAGGAGAGGAAGAAGGATACAGAAAAGGAAAAGTAGGTATTCCCTGGGGCTAACTTCCAAAACCCATTAAGACAGGACCATTTATCAGCTTGCAGTCTCTTCCCCTACATAACAGAGTTTTCAGTTATCCTTCAAATAACCAAAAAGAAGGGCGGAGAAACACCTTCCCGACCCTCTGGGCATGGGACATCACTCTCTTAAAGTGACTTCCTGCTGATTTGGGTCATAGTAGACCTGTTTGGGGCCCCAACCCAAATGGGAAAAATGATTAAAAATGTTAGTACACTCCTTTTATGTTCAGTCCTTCTGTTCTCAGCTATTTAGATGACCTAAGGGGTTTGTAGGCAGAAGCTGATCTTGCAGGTTTCACTGAGGCTCCTGTCGGGGCATTGTGTAGAGCTGAGGGGTCCCAGTGGCATTGGATTGCTGTGGTGGTTGCAGGCCCCCGATGGAGACAGCTATTGAGGAAGTCTGCCAGGCAGAATCAACTGGGTCACTCGTCCTCCTTGGTGCCTGATTCTGCTCTCTGCTGAGGATTCCGCTGTCCAGCCGTCCCCGGGCTACCCTAGTGGACGCTTCGATTCTCCTGGAACTATAAAAACAGAGCCCTGCCCAAATCCCAACCCTAGGACAATATCCCTCTTTTTTTTGGCGGGGGGGGGATGAGGGGGGCTAGGTAGTACTTCTCCTGAAGCAAATTTGGCCTTCTGACAACATACAAAGCATTATCTTTCCATCTGGGTTAAAGAAGAAATCATTCTGACACCTTAGAGTTAAACCAGATCTAGTGTATATATTTTGAGATCCCAAAGGACAATCTGCCTGCCTCGAGACGGCCTTTTGTAAGTAGCCTCCAAACCTAGGTCCCTCCAAATCCCATGTGTGTGTCTCTGAACTCTAATTATTGGGATCAGGGACCTGTGTTTCCCATCTGAAGGGATCAAAGATGTGTTCCACCACTCCTAGATCGAAGTCTTTCTCTATTTAGAGTTTGCCCTGCATCAGGCTGACCCTGAGCTCCGGGATCTGCCTGTTTCTGTCTCCAGTGTGCTGGGAGCTGGTACCAAGGGTGTACTCTTCTTGAATGGTGGGACCAAGAGTATGCACCCTCACCACCCCACTCCATATGACTCCAAAATACATAAGACCACCAACTCTACAGTGCCCCCCCCCCCCGTCTCTGCTGAAGTCAAAGGCATGGGCCAATACCACAATTCTCTTGTATTTTACCTTAGCTCCACGTCTTCTCTACACCTGGAGGTCTGCAAAACCAGGACGAATGGCTGTATCCTCTGTTCCATTCACAGTATTTCAGCCCTGCCCCCTGCCTTTTTTTTTTTTTTTTTTTTTTTTTTTTTTAGTTAATAAATTTATTTGTTTGTTGCTTCAGGTTACATCCTTAACATATTGTACTCTTTTCCCGCTTCCCAGCCACACCTTCCCATGCTCTACCCCCTGAACCTTCAGTCTTGTTCTTCTGGGGTGGAGTGTCCCTGCCTAACAGTCTCTCAACACAGATCAGGAGTCATAT
Source organism: Lophiomys imhausi (assembly GCA_907164525.1). NCBI lineage: Eukaryota > Metazoa > Chordata > Mammalia > Rodentia > Muridae > Lophiomys > Lophiomys imhausi. The sequence continues at coordinate 1,879,769 of CAJQZJ010033689.1, read as the reverse complement.
GAGGGCCAAGAGCCTCTTCATTCACCGGGAGCCTACGAGGCAGTACTGCCAGTAAATGGTGTCTCATTGCTACTGGGGGAATACTAAAAAAAAGACCAACAAACACACAAACCCACAAAAACAAAGAATATCAACAAAAAAAGAGAGGAAAAAGAGAAGGGAAAAGGAAAAAGAAAAAAAGAAAAAAAGAAGGAAAAAGAAAAAGATAAAAAAATTATGTCCTTGTTCCTTTTGATGTGTTGGTTGTAGTACAGATATCCTGTACGATATAGTTAAAATCCTACTATAAGTGAATACATGCCATGTGCATCCTTCTGAGACTGGGTTAGCTCACTCAGGATGAGCTCCTCTAGATCCATCCATTTGGTTGCAAATTGCATGATTTCATTGTTTCTGATAGCTGAGTAATATTCCATTGTATAGATGTGTAGAGAGCTGCGACGTGCCGCGCCTTAAAGATGGCGCTGGTCTCCGCCTTCCACCAGCCCGACGGTGAGCGCTCTCGATGGTAAACAAGTCCATATTTGGCTAAGACCGCTGATGTGGCTTTACTTGATTGGCTATACGTGGGCCTCTAAGATAGC
>CAJQZJ010033689.1:1764293-1879175 GCA_907164525.1 Lophiomys imhausi | reverse complement strand
ATACGTGGGCCTCTAAGATAGCACCATGTGGCTTTACTTGATTGGCTGTTCATTTAGTATTTAGCCTGTGGGTTGGGTCTGCCCCCATTCGGAAGACTGTTTTCAAGGGACCTGAATAAACTGCAGGAGAAGAGCTTTTGCAAGTTGCGTCATTCTTGCCGGTCGAGAGGGACGCGACATAGATGTACCACAATTTTTAATCCATTCTTCAGTTGAGGGACATCTGGGTTGTTTCCAATTTCTAGCTATTACAAATAAGGCTGCTATGAACATAGATGAGGAGACTTCCCTATGTCTCCATGAGAGGTCCTTTGGGTGTATACCCAGAAGTGGTATGGCTGGGTCCTGAGGCAAGGTTATTCCTAGATTTCTAAGATATCACCAGACAGACCTCCATAGTGGTTGCACAAACCTGCACTCCCACCAGCAATGGAGTAGGTTACCCCTTTCTTCACACCCTCGCCAGCATGAGCTATCATTTGAGTTCTTTATTTTAGCCATTCTAACAGGTGTTAGGTGGAATCTCAGGGTCGTCTTGAGCTGCATTTCTTGATGATTAAGGATGTTGAACATTTCTTCAGGTGTCTCTCAGCCCTTAGGGATTCCTCCTTTGTGAATTCTCTATTTAGCTCCATCTCCCATTTTTTGATTGGATTATTTGGTTTCTTGGCATTTAGTTTCTTGAGTTCTTTGTAGATTTTAGATAACAGCCCTCTATCAGATGTGGGGTTGGTGAAGATTTTCTCCCAGTCTGATGGTTGCCGTTTTGTTCGAATGACAGTGTCCTTTGCTTTACAGAAGCTTTTCAGTTTCATGAGGTCCCATTAATTGATTGTTGATCTCAGGTCCTGAGGTGTTGGTGTTCTGTTCAGGAAGTTGTCACCTGTGCCAATGAGTTCGAGGGTTTCTCCTACTTTTTCTTCCAGTATCTTTAGTGTGGCTGGCCTTATGTTAAGGTCTTTGATCCACTTGGAATTAAGTTTTGTACGAGGTGATAGGTATGCGTCTAATTTCATTCTTTTGCAAGTGGACATCCAGTTGGACCAGCACCATTTGTTGAAGATGCTGTCCTTCTTCCATTGTGCGTTTTTGGCTTCTTTGTCAAAGATTAGTTGGCCATAGGTGTGTGGATACATGTTTGGGTCTTCAATTCGATTCCATTGATCCACTGGTCTGTTTCTATACCAGTACCATTCTGTTTTTATTACTGTTGCTCTGTAGTACAGCTTGAAATCTGGGATGGTGATACCTCCAGATGTTTTTTCATTGGACAGGATTGATTTAGCTATTCTGGGCTTTTTGTTGTTCCATATGAAGTTGAGAATAGCTTTTTCCAGGTCTATAAAGAGTTGTATTGGTATTTTGATAGGAATTGCATTAAATATATATATTGCTTTTGGTAGGATAGCCATTTTTATTATGTTGATCTTACCTATCCTTGAGCATGGGAGATCTTTCCATCTTCTAAAGGCCTTTTCCATTTCTTTCTTCAGGGGCTTGAAGTTCTTGTTATATAGGTCCTTTACATGCTTGGTTAGAGTTACCCCCAGGTATTTTATGTTGTTTGTGGGTATTGTGAAGGGGGTTGTTTCCCTTATTTCTTTCTCGGTATATTTGTTTGTTGTATAAAGAAGGGCTTCTGATTTTTTTGAGTTAATTTTGTATCCAGCCACCTTGCTGAAGTTGTTTATCAGCTATAAGAGTTCTTTGGTGGAGTTTTTGGGGTCACTTATGTATACTAACATATCATCTGTGAATAGGGATAATTTGACTTCTTCATTTCCAATTTTTATCCCTTTGATCTCCTTTAGTTGTCTTATTGCTCTAGCAAGGACTTCAAGTACTATATTGAAGAGATATGGTGAAAGTGGACATCCTTGTCTTGTTCCTAAGTTTAGAGGAAATGCTTCAAGCTTCTCTCTATTTAATTTGATGTTGGCTACTGGCTTGCTGTATATTGCCTTTATTATTTCTAGGTATGGTCCTTGTATGCCCGTTCTCTCCAGAACTTTTAGCATGAAAGTGTGTTGGATTTTGTCAAGTGCTTTTTCTGCATCTAGCGAGATTATCATGTGGTTTTTTTCTTTCATCTTGTTTATGTGGTGAATTACATTGATAGACTTTCGTATATTGAACCATCCCTGCATTCCAGGGATGAAGCCTACTTGATCATGGTGTATGATACTTTTGATGTGTTCTTGAATTCAGTTTGCTAGTATTTTATTAAGTATTTATGCATCTATGTTCATGAGGGAGATTGGTCTGAAGTTCTCTTTCTTTGTTGGGTCTTTGTGTGGTTTAGGAATCAGAATGACAGTGGCCTCATAGAATGAGTTTGGCAGTGATCTTTCTGTTTCTATGTGGTAGAAGAGTTTGAAAAGTAATGGTGTTAGTTCCTCTTTGAAAGTCCGGTAGAATTCCGTGCTAAAGCCATCTGGCCCTGGGCTTTATTTGGTTGGGAGATTATTAATGACTGTTTCTATTTCCTTAGGTGTTATTGGGCTGTTTAAGCTGTTAATCTGATTTTGATTTAGTTTTGGTAGGTGGAATTTATCGAGGAAATTGTCCATTTTGCTTAGGTTTTCAAATTTAGTGGAATATAGATTTTTAAAGTAATGCCCGAATATTTCCTGGATCTCCTCAATGTCTGTTGTTATTTCTCCCTTTTCATTTCTGATTTTGTTGATTTGTGTTTTTTCCCTTTGCCTTTTAGTTAATTTGGCTAGGGGTCTGTCTATTTTGTTGATTTTCTCGAAAAACCAACTCTTGGTTTCATTGATTCTTTGTATAATTCTTTTTGATTCTAAGTTGTTGATTTCAGCCCTAAGTTTGATGATTTCCTGCCTTCTGCTCTTCTTGGGAGTGTTTGTTTCTTTTTTTCCAATTCACCCAGCTTAGCTGTTAGTTCACTAATATGAGCTGTCACAATTTTCTTTTTGAAAGCACTTAGTGCTATGAACTTTCCTCGTAGCACAGCATTCAATGTATCCCATAGGTTTGGGTATGTTGTGTCTTCATTGTCGTTGGATTTTAAGAAGTCTTTGATTTCCTTCCTTATTTCTTCCCTGACCCAGTGGTCATCCAGTAAGGAGCTGTTCAATTTCCATGTGTGTGTAGGCTTTCTGTTGATTCTTTTACTGTTGAAAACCAGCTTTATTCCGTGGTGGTCTGTTAAGATACAAGGTGTTATTTCAATTTTCTTGTATCTATTGAGACTATCTTTGTGACCAATTATGTGGTCGATTTTGGAGAAGGTTCCGTGGGGTGCTGAGAAAAAGGTGTATTCCTTTGTGTTTGGGTGAAACGTTCTGTAGATATCTGTTAGGTCCATTTGTTTCATGATCTCTGTTAGACTCAATATTTCTCTGTTTGTCTTCTGTCTTGATGATCTGTCCTTTGTTGTGAGTGTGGTGTTGAAGTCTCCCACTACTAATGTGTTGTGATCAACGTGCGCTTTAAGTTTTAGAAGTGTTTCTTTTACGAAAGTAGGTGCCTTTGTATTTGGGGCATAGATGTTCAGTATTGAAATTTCCTCTTGATGAATATTCCCTTTAATGAGTAAATAGTGCCCTTCTTTGTCTTTCTTCATTAACTTCAGTTGGAAGTCTGCTTTGTTTGATATTAGGATGGCTACTCCAGCTTTCTTCCTGGGTCCATTTGCTTGGAAAACCTTTTCCCAGCCCTTTACTCTGAGGCAGTGTCTATCTTTCGTAGTTAGATGTGTCTCTTGTATACAGCATAAGGAAGGGTCTTGCTTGTGGATCCACTCTGTAAACCTATGTCTTTTTATTGGGGAGTTGAGTCCATTGATGTTGATGGATATTAGTGACCTGGGGTTGTTATTTCCCATTAGTTTGGTATAGGCGGTGGTCCTGTTCCTCTTTTGGTTGAGTTGCTGATGGGTTTTCTATTCCCTTTGTTTTCTTGGGTGGAGTTTTCTTCTCTGGGTTGAGATTTTCCTTCTAGGATTTTCTGTAGGGCTGGGTTTGTGGGTAGATATTGTTTAAATTTGATTTTGTAATGGAATATCTTGTTTTCTCCATCTATGTTGATAGAGAGTTTTGCTGGGTAAAGTAGTCTGGCTGGGCATCTATGATCTCTTAGGACTTGTAGTATATCTGACCAGGCCCTTATAGCTTTTAACGTTTCTTGGGAGAAGTCAGGTGTAATTCTGATGGGTCTGCCATTGTATGTGACTTGACCTTTTTCTCTTACAGCTTTTAATATTCTTTCTTTGTTCTGTACATTTGGGGTTTCAATTATTATGTGATGAGAGGAGTTTCTTTTCTGGTCTAATCTGTTTGGTGTTCTGTAAGCCTCTTGGATTTTGATTGGCATCTCTTTTCTCAGGTTTGGGACGTTTTCCTCTATGATTTTGTTGAAGATATTTCCTGGACCTTGGAGTCGGGAGTCTTCTCTTTCCTCTATACCTATAATTCTTAGGTTCCGTCTTTTCATTGAGTCCTTGATATCTTGGATGTTGTGGGTGAGAGATTTTTTAGCCTTCTCATTTTCTTTGGATATTGTACTGATTTCTTCCACTGAATCTTCCATGCCTGAGATCCTGTCTTCCATCTCTTGCATCCTATTGTTGATAGTCACATCTGTAGTTCCTGTTCTCATCCCTTGATTCTCCACTTCCTCTTTTAACTCTGACTGTGTTTTCTTTATTGTTTCTATTTCTATTTTCATGTCTTGTATGGTTTTGTTCGTTTTGTACATTTCCTTCTCTAGCTTGCTTGTTTTTGTATGAAAATCTTTCATGGCTTTTTCCTTTTCCTGTTCAAGTTCTGTCACCTTGGCTTGGAGCTCTTTAATGGTGTTGTTCCTTGTTTTGATTTGTAGAATTGTGGCTTCTTTGAATTCCTTCATAGATTTAAGTTCTTCTTGCAGGGACTCTATCACTTTCCATAATACAGAATTGTCAATGTTTTCATGTGTTTCTGTTGGTGTGTTGTCATCCGAATTGGATGAGCTAGGATGGTTCTGCTTTGTTGGAGTCATAATTCCTTGATTTCTATTTTTTTTTTTTGATCTTTCGCCACTGGATGCATTTAGCTGTCTGTTTTCTGTGCTTGGAACCACAGTGGATGATTTGGTGCAGGGGCCGAGTTACTTGGCTATCTGTCGTTGCTTACAGGGGGATTTCAAGGTCACTGTGGTTTTAATCGCCAGAGGCACTGTGAGCTGGTGCAGCCTATTCCCAGGTTGTGAGTAATGGACCAGGATTGTTTCACTGCTCCCAATTCAGACTTCCCTATGTTGCTCTCTGAGTTATCAGCCTGTAATGGTTCTGATGGTATGGGACTGTTTGCCCAGGCACAGATTCTGTGGGCTTTGTTTGTCATCTCGGAGGCTGACAGTGTCTGGCTCCACACCTAATATGTCTAGATTTTTCAGGATACAGCTATGGTCCTGATTTCTGGTTTCTCTCTAGGCTTCTTGCCACAGGGCTGGACTCTGTGCCTGATTCCCTTCCTGTCTGCGCCGCCACGGGTCCCGTGGGTACCCCAAATCCCGGATCCTCCGGCTGCCTGAGTGGACCTCTCGTTCCAGCAGCTCAGCCGTGGGTGCACGGATCCCTGGCCCCGCCCACGCCTGTCTCTCTCCCCAGATGACCTGCCGTGGACTCCCGGGGATTTGGCCCTTCCAGCCGTGCTCCCTCCCCAGCTGCGCTCTCGTGAGTGTGCGGGATTCGGCCCCTCCCACCTGCTTTTGTGTTCCCAGCTTCCCGCGCTCTCTAGGAACCTCGCGCCCTCCGCTTCACGAGCGGCTGCGGACCACCCACTGAGCCCCCTGTTTGTTCCTTGCTAAGCCTTCCACTATCTCCCAAAGTTTTTTAAGTGGGTATAAGTTCAACCTGATGTGTGGGGAGCAAAATAGGACAGCGATCTATGGCCAAGTGGACCCTGATTCTGCCTGCTGTAAGTTGGGATCGATCTTACCAGGCGCCTCTCCAAATGGGAGTTTCCGAATCCCGGGTTTAGTGGCCTCCGTGTCTGTGAGAGATGGGTGAGAGCCTTGCCCTGGGACTTTTAACAGTCCCTTGGGAGCTGTGAGTGTTCCCGGGGGGGGGGGTCTAGCCCCTCCGGTTTTTGCACAGTGCCCAATAGCTCTGTTTTTTTATGGCTCTTTTTTCCCCGCGTTCAAAATGCGTCAGTGTAGGTCGCCGCCATCTTGGCCCCAGACAAATGGTTCTTGATTTTCATTCTTATTGTGGTCATCAGATGACTTTGAAAAGATGTATAGTGTAGAGTTATAAATCCTTACCAACTAAATGAACTAGTTAGTAGAATAAGGCATTTCAGAAAAAGTTCATCTAAACACCGTCAATAGAAACAAGATTTCAAAACCGAAATAGAAGATGTAGGCTAACTAAGGAAAGGCAACATGAAAAAAGACTTCAGATATTAGAAATTTAGTTATTATCCTGCCACTTTCCCTTTTGGGTAGTAAAGAATATGAAATTATATATATATATATATATATATATATATATGTATATATATGTATGTATGTATGTATGTATGTATGTATATAACAAAGCTCAAAGTCTGATATTGACATTTGAATTTTCCTTTTCCCACTTTTTGATCATACTTGATTCTCTTTTTTTAAAGAGTCAATTTCTTTTATATTGAACTAGAAATATAACTGGCTTAAGCAAATTAAATAAATAATCAAATGAATGGATGGGTGGATGAAAGCAAACAGGTAGATGAATAACCAATGACATAAAAAGTCTTAATAGGCTGTTTCTTATTCATTGCATCTGAAACATTAGAAGGAAGAGAGAGTAAAATGCAAAAATCCAAAATGTTGTATGTAATGACATCAGATGTAACACTTATATTTGAGTAATCAGAAGACACTGAAATGTCCTTTTAATGTCCATTTGACCTTTCTTTTCTTTTTTTGACGTTTATTTATTTTTTAAATTGCATCTCAATCATAATTCCCTCCCTCCTCTCCCTTCCAGTCCCACCCTCCTATCCTCTTCCCCCTCACCTCCTATCTGTTTTTTGTTTGTTTATTTTTAATTTAAGGTATATCTTTTTTCCTCCCAACAGCTCTCCCTTTTAGTCCAATAAATGGCTCTTTTCTTATAGCAATAAATACAATACAATACAATAAGGACAATTAGGCCACAATGATGAAAATTATAAGGTATAATATACATTACCAATGTCTACTCCACATGTATTTGGCAACTTATATTAATATTCTATTATCTATATGTCTCAATGAGTTTAAATTTCTACACTTAACTCAGTTTCCTTCCTAACCTCCATTACAACTTAAATTCAAGTGAGGATGGAAGCTGAGTTAGCCATTTTGGCCTTTCTATAAAAGAAATTCATGTCAAAATGGATAGCTTTACATAACAGGAAATTTGATGGATTTTATGGATGTGCATTTCAATTTAGAATTTACAATACACACACACACACAAATTCAATCAATGGAAAGTGCAATTAAAGGAAAATAATTTACAAGCACTTTTTCCATAAATAATTGTTAATATATGAGCAATTTTATGCATATATTCTTAGTTACTATTAAATTTCAACAGCTAAACCATAGCCAAGTATATTGTTCTCAGAGAATAGTATCAAAGGGAACTGTCCACATAACACTTAGGAGCAAAACTTTATAAAGCTGGTATTCCTCTTTGAAGATTCTAAACTCAGCTCCTTCATTTAACAATAATTAAGTTAAAGATGACAAAAAAGGGGGGTAGACTATGGTTTTGTGGCTAGCACTGACAAATGAAAGGGGTAAAAATGAGTAAAGTACTTAATAAGATCTTACAATAACCCATACAGGATTATTATCCCTTTTCTTAATTTCAAATTAATGAAACTGATCTGTAATACTTTTCACTAGTTAAGAAATTTATAATCATACCAAAATTCAATAGCAGCATTGTAGGTTTTTTTCCAGTCCTTATTGAATGTGTATGTACAGAAATGTCATAACCTAAGAAATTGCTGCCACTGTGGGAGAGGCAGGCTGTCACATGGATGATGTGCCTTCAAGACTAGAATATAAAGCACAGCCCCGTGGTTTCCAGTTGTGGTGGTAGGATGCCCTTGGGTAATACACAAAACTCAAGAACCAGTGTGAGATATTTTAAAAGTTTGAAACAGTTCTCTATTTGTTATCTTCTGGATACTAGGTAACCTCTAGTGTGACCTAGTTCAAATTTCAACATCAGCTTTTGTTGCATTTTCTGCAATGGTGTCATGTCTTTGAAATGTATTTAAAAATCATTGTGCAAAAAGGTGTCATTTGGAAAATACAAGTGGTAATTTGAAGATAAAATGATGGCACTAAATTCAGTTATAATATTTGTGGTCACATTACTGAATAGGCAAAAGCTTCCAATGTTTATGTCATTGTAGTACTTTAAAAACTTATTTACTTTTTTCTTTTTAATTCAATGTATTTTTCCATATGTTTTATAAGTTACATGGGCTTTAACACACATTAATTATCTATCAATTTTGTACCAGGGTACCACAAAATACCTACTGAAATATTAAAGATGCAGTCAATCCAAAAGGTGAGGGAATCACACAGCTCTTACCCTTGTTTAAGCTGAACAAACCAAACATTCAGCTGCAGAAAATTTTGAAAACATGGCCAGAGTTTCCATGACTATGGAAAAGTTCAGAACAGAGGGAAGCAACATTTCAAGATTCCGAGAAGACTTTTACCCTGACTAGGTATTTCCACAAAATTATTAAAGTAAAAGTGGCTGTCCCTTGGACTATAAAATGGCTTTTATGTCACTTACAACCTCTAGTAAGTTACTCACAACTGTCTTATCTAAAAGAAGAACAAACCTTACAAGAGTTCTCTGGATGTTACTGAAAGAATAATTATAATAAAATACTTAATGTCTTGCCAGAAGCCCAGAAAATTTGAACATGATATTAGTTATCATCAGTTGACTTAACAGTGACAAATTTGTTAGTGAAAACAATGATATACAATATTAACAAATTATTTTACTCAATTAAATTTCTTTCAATTTACTGTGACTTACTTCAAACTGTACAAGGAGTAATGAACAATAATACTATTCTTAGCAGTAAGAGAACCAGGGGAGTTAATACAATTTTCTCTGATGTCTAAAAATGTCTAAGATACAACTGACTAAACCATTCTCCCATCCATAGATCCTGCTACATATCATACCGAGCAAGTGTCTCCATGACACAACATTTCCTTCTTAGAACATTCCAGAACAGCTGTCTCCACATACAGTTGAGATAACTTAAGCTTTTCTATGAATTTATACTCTATCTTTCACAATTTTAGTGATTTTTAAATAACCAAAACATTCATTATTCTAAATGAATAAATTTTAGTTTGGAAATCTAGTTTGTAATATTCTGTAGAAAATAATAAATAATAAGAGTTTATCAAGGTCACAGTGTCTCCCAGGTAAGATTGATTTAATACATTAAGGGTTATCGGGAGCAACCATACCTTGCAAAGGGTCGTGATTTCTTTTTTTTTTAATAATTTATTTTTTATTTCTTCAAGTTACACCTCAATCACAATCCCCTCCCTACTCCCCCCTCCAGTCCCACCTTTCAAACCACTTCCCCTTCAACCCCCCCATCCTCTTCCCTTTTTTTTAAGTTTAAGGTATATCTTTTCCCCCCCAACAGCTCCCCCTTTCAGTCCAACAAATGGTTATTTCTCTTATAACAATTAATACAATACAAAACAACAGAAATAAATAGGCCACAATTATGAGCGTTATATGGCTTAGCATACATTCCCAATGTCCAGTCCATATGTATTTGGCACCTGACTTTAACATTCTACTATCTAACCATCTCCAAGAGTTTAAAGTTCTATATCTAACTCAGCTTTCATACTAACTTGCATCACAATTTTAAAAATATCTTCTTACATCCAGAACACTCTCTGATTCCTAAACAACTCAAATTTTAACTATGAGACTCTAGCTATCTAGAGTTAAACCACAAGGACATTGCCTCAACAATGTTCATAGCAACTTTATTTGTAATAGCCAGAAACTGGAAGCAACCCAGATGTCCTTCAACTGAAGAATGGATTAAAAAAAAACTGTGGTACATTTACACACTGGAATACTACACGGCTATCAGAAATGAGGAAATCATGCAATTTGAAACCAAATGGATGGAGCTGGAAAAGCTCATCCCAAGTGAGCTGACGCAGTCCCAGAAAGATAAACATGGTATGTATTCCCTTATAAATGGATATTAACCATACATCACAAGATAACTATCCTACAATCCACACACCCAAATAGATAGGAACCAAGCATATCTATCCTAGGAAAAATTTTACTCACCAGTGAGTCATGGAATCTGCTGCAGGTTAGTGGAACACCATACCCTAGATGGTGTGCCATATCAAGCCCCAGTACAAGCAGAAGCTCTTGGCCCTCACATGATGCAAGATCTGAGGGAGTATGATATGTGAGGGCCCACCTCATCTGAGGAGAAGGAAAGTACCAAGTAGAGGAACAAGGAGGGAGGGAGTGAAGGACGGAAGAAGGGAAAGGCCAGGAGGGGAGGAGGGAGGAAACTCTGTTCTAGAAGTAAATAATAATTTTTTAAGAAAAGTGTTAATAAGCTTAAAAATATAATAAAAATACAATATAAAATTTTCAAACTATAATTTACCAAAGGTATACTTGCCTTATGGGCATGAAAGGAAAATGGCCTTAATTTCAGATTAGAATATTAGACTGCAGGTGGCCACATAGATTACACAAACTTGATAGCAGCTTAAAAGATTTTGTTGTTGTTGTTTGTTTGCTTTTTTTGTAGATGTATATGATATTTTAATGGTTTGGCATTAAAAAGCAGGTAACAGGTTTAAAATACTGTAAATAAATTAAAGGTTACTGCTGTTCAACCTTGTTTTCTGAACCTCCAAGAGTTGAAAAAACTTAGAGCTAAGGTAAAATACATGAAATGCATGGTGTTAGCCCATGTCTTTAACTCCAGCAAAGACAGGAGGATCACTATAGAGTTAGTTGTCTTATAAATTCTAGAGTTACAAGGAACAGGGTGGTGATGGTACACACCCTTAATCCCATCATTTGAGAAGAATACACCCTTAATCTCAACACACTAGAGACAGAAACAGGCAGATCTCAGAGCTCAAGGTCAGACTGACACAAAACAAACTCTAAATAATGATTTCTTTTTGACAGAGTTTTTTTTTTTTAATCCCCAAAGAAATGAATGTTCTTTAACTGTTGTAAGTGAAATTTAAAAAATAAATTTAAAAGCAATATTTAATCATTATTTCTTAATTTTAATGTTTTAAACACTCATTAGTTTCAAAGTGCCTGGTGATCTATCATAGAGTCTTGGAAATGATCAGTTCATCTCTCAGACGTTTTCATTGCATGCTAAAAACATTAAAACATTAAACCATACTTATTTGGAAAGAACTTTGTTTATAATTCTGATTATCATATTTTTAGTGTGAAGCAAATTGTATTTTATATTTGTTTTTGAAAAGTTCTACTAGAGCTGAAAGGGGGATCAGAAACACTTGACCTACCACAAAACACATTTGCTATGATGAATTGGCTTGCACAATTATAAAGGTTTTGATATCTAAAATCTGCCATATGTCCCAACAGAGTGAGAAACCTTTGAATAATACACTGTAGTTCTACATCAAAGGTACTGTTCTGTAAATTTCCATTTCAGGAGGTTGTCTGTCTTTATTGCTGATATTTTCAGGTCATTAGATAAGACCCTCCCACAGCTAGAGAAGAAATCTGCTTGATCAAAGTTTCGTGTACCGATTATCCAGAACCACCCTCAAACAGACACATAAAATTACCTGTCACATCACATATTATAGATGGCAGAACTTAGGTCCAAAGAGCTTTCTTAATAATTTACAAGTGTGTGGTTATATAGCCAATGAGGGACAGTGTCAGCAGTGTCACATCCACAGACTGTCCAGAGTTGATGTTCCAAATGTGACACAAAACATCTGCAGAAAGTGCAAGAGATGCTTGTAATGTGAAACTACATAAAGAAGAGAGGAGTGCTTTATAGAAGGTAGGTTGCAAAATGCACATTTGGTGTTACTTTGAATAACACAAATTACAACCAGGCAGGAATTAAAGAATTGTCAAATGAATGCTAATTTAGAATGAATTAACATTTTCCTGTTCGTATATATCATTTATACACCTTTCAGTTAAAAAAAAAAAGTCTCTCAAACATTTTTTAAAGATTAAGCTGTTCAGACCTTCACATGAATTGCAAAACATGAATTGGCATAATGAAGTCTTAATTGGATATGTACTATTGCTGTATTTGTCCTACTGATCTGACACACTTCAAAGTGTTATGATATATGTAATTTTAAAGATTATTATAATCTTGTATTGGCTAGAGATGTGATCTGCCAGTGAAAGCTGTTAAAAATAAAGTGAAATTAGTGTAGACTTACTTGGAATGAATGGAACGAAACTGTCAGAAAATTCTGTAAAGCACAAGAGCAAAGTTCCTGAAAATAACTTGGTCAGGTTATCTACATCCAATCATTTCAAGGATGAATCAAAGGAGAAAAGGATGGATCTTGTAGAATGTACATGGACTACAAGTGAAAATCTGTGAGATAAAGAAGTGATAGGAATAGCAAGAAAAAAGAGGGTTTGATGCAAATTGCATGGGTGAGCAAAGGTATGAAACTGAGATGCATATTGGTGGGAGCAAGCAGTACGTATAATTAGTTGGTAGATATTAACTAAATGATAGACAGGTTAGGTAAAAGAGAGAGACAGAGAGAGGGAAAGAGAGGGGAAGGGAGATTATGTTCATCTCTACAATCATGATAAATTTTCTTTCTTGAAGCCTATATTCAAGGACATCTCTGTGATCATATTTCTCTGTCAGCAACAAATGCTTGAGCATGTCCCTCATATTTCTGTACAGTGAATTCTGCTAACTCAATCTCATGTACACTAGCAGTGTAATTTTAAATCTTAGGTCAGTACAACAGAAGTCTTCTCTAGCTAAACCGTTTTGTGAGTGATTTTAATTGGCAACACTCAATCATTTGCATATAAATATGTAATAAGAGAGCAGCAACAGCAGCTTTATATTATGAATAACAAAAGTCCAAAACTGACAGTACCATAGAAAATACCAGATGTGTGTATATATGTGTATATGCATGTATCTGTGTGTTTGTGTGCATGTCTCTGTGTATGAGTGTGTGTGACCATGATGTTCACTCTAAACAAAACTGCATGCTTTGCATATTCAGCAATATCTTTACTATCTTTGTATCAGTTAAGTCCCAGAATACATTTTTTCTTAGACATTTGTAAGATGTTGCAAAAAAAGGTTACTGTAACACCATTCCATTATAAATAATTAATTGAATAATAAAGAGGACTGTACTTGACTATATAGCCATTGAATAAATAATAAGACATAAATTAGCAGGAACACAATTTGATTTTAATAATGGGAGTCCTAGTTTTATAGTTTGATCAACGGTTTTATGAAATGCTTCTTGTAATTTTTATCGGTCACTTTATTTAATTGCTATGCTGAAGAAGATGGAAAAATATAGCAAAACCATGGAATATTATCCATGAGCCAATATGAGATTAACTTTAAATCTAGTTTTATAAACTTTGGGTTAGTTATTTCAGGGTAAGCTGACAGGCAGTTATTTAAAGTCTTTATTTAAGGACTTCTCTTTATCTGAATGAAGAGATGGTTCAGAGGTAAAAAGCATTCACTGCCTTCAGGAGGACATGAGATCAGTATCCCACACTCACAAGGGACTCCAGGTCTAGGGAACTCAAGGTTTTCTTTTGGCCTCTGTAAGTATCTGTACACACACACACACACACACACACACACACACACACACACACACACGCGCGCGCACACACATACAAATAAATCTTAAAAGAATTCACATTAACTGTGATTTTATCATCATGGAATTGAGCTATAATTTAGTTTAATAACTGGGCAGACTTTGGGTCATCTATATTCTGAGAGTGACAACTGTAAAATGCTCAAGGGAAAACCCAAATGGATCTGGGAGGTCCTCTCAGGTAAGAAGTACTGGAGGAAAGAAAATTCTTGTTGCTTGGTCATTCTGTTCTGGCTAAATTGGTGGTCCATGAGTATCACATCACAGAGTACAGTAGCTATTTAAAAACTGGTGACTTTTGCAAGTGCTTAACTTGACCTTATGGCATCACCTCGTGTTTCCTTTCTAAGAATTAGAATAAATACTATAAAATAGTATAATATTTGAATATTACGTGCAGTAAATGTCCAGCAATGCTCACTTTTATCTGATTTTTGTTTATTAGAGGATAGAGACCTCTATTCATTCCTGTTATTCTTTTGACTATTTTTTTAAAGAAAGCATTGTTTGTGGTGACAGGAGACTTCACGTGTTCTGCCAGTTTTGTGAGTTATCCTATCCTGAGCTATTGACTGTTGAGATGATTAGAATAATAAAATAAAAGCAGCATCCACAACATAAAAACAAATAAAACCCAAATTCTGCTGAAACTGTGTCTCAGTAGCCAGAAGAGGGTCTTGGAGATTAAATGTATAAATGCATGCCTCAACAAGCAAAAACTGATTTCCCTTTGAAATATGTGAAATTAGAAATCACAATGCCAATCATTCCTAAGAAATAGTTTAAAGTTGCATGGTGGAAAAGAACCAAAAAAAAAACCTGAGTAGAATTTTATTTGGGACTATGTGTATTTTCAACACTAATATTGTGTGAATATTTTAGGAAGTTTTACTTAACTATTACACAAAAAATAAAATTTAATATAAAAGCTCTCTGTTGTTGGAACAAATATCCCAATATGAAGTCAACTTAAAATGAATGATGGGATTATTATGACTGAGAATTATCCAGGTTAAGGACTGTTGAACTCTTTGTTCTTGTGCCTGGAATGAAGAGTCTATCATGTTGAGAATAAGCGGCTGAAGAATGTATTCACATGGTTTATTTAGGAATAATAGAAGAGAAAGAGACTAGAGTTCCCCTTTATAGCACACCATGACCTGCCTTCTTTCCACTACACTCCTTCTAATGATTGTGCCACCTTCCAGTAGTGGAAAGGTGAATTCTAAGCTTGCAACACAAAGCTTTCACCAAACCCCAGCAATAAACATCAAACTCAATCTCCTGAGATCCTTTTGATGTACCACTAAGTACAGCCTACATCCATGATGATCTAAAATTATGCAAAATTTCTGCTGCGTGCTACAGTTTTCTTGATGATTCATGTTTATATCCAGACTTTATTAAGTCATGGAGAATAATAGACCTGCAGAAATAGACAGAAAATGTTAAAGCAATATTTTAGCTTTTAATTCTCCCTGAAAAAGAAGTGGACATTTTATATCTTTCTGTGGTTCCCAATATAGACCTTTTGTCATAGAGTTTTGTCCCAATTTGAAAGAAGGTAGAACATATGTATTTATTTGAAAGATAACAAAACAGCCTTTGATGTCTTCTTCCAAGTCTACAATAACTTTGTGGCTATGTCTTTAAAAGAGATTCACTATATTGCTCAGAAACAATTGGTCATCCCTAGTCCAGATCTGGAGTCCTGAAGAACAATTATTACTGGACCAAACAATTTCCAATCATCATTACTTTGTTGTTGAAAAGATTTTCCTAATATCATATCAAAATCAAGAAACTATCTGAAAGCACAGAACTTTCTGATATCACAAGGAAAGCTTATTATATTTTAAAACTAGGCCCTAGAAGTTTTCAATAATTTTCTTGGACTATAGCATTAAATTCCTACAGTGTCAGCTACGCAAGTGTATTTTAGTGGACCTGTTTTGCTGAGTCACTGAGTCCCGTTCACTCAGTATTGCCCACCTCTTCTATATCTAAATTCTAGATATTGTGAATTATCAACTTAAAAAACATTTCATAGGTAGCAGATGATACTGAGAAGAAAGACAAATAAAAACTTATTAAAATACTGTGGGGGAAAAGTGGCTAATTAAAAAAATTTGGCATTGTTTTTCCTTCTTTTAAAAAATATATTTGCATAACCATTGAGATATTTCAGCCTGTAAAGGTGCTTTTCACAAAAGCCTGGTTATCTGCATTCAGTCCTCAGAACCCAAGTAAACACAATAGAAGAAAACCAACTCCACAAAAATGTCTTCTGACCTCCAAATGCTATTGTGGAACAGATATATATGCACACACACACAGAAACACAGACACACACACAAACACAAGCATAGTACACACACATACACATATATGAATATACACATGCACAAATGATACATAGGCACACATGCACACACAGTGCACACACAGAGCACACATACACACAGTAAACACATGCACACAAATACATAGTATACATACACACAGTATGCCCACACATGTACACACACCATACACATACATACATGCCCACACACACATATACACATGCACACACATACATACAGTACCCACACAAACATACACATGTACAAACATACACATACAAATAATGCTTTTTAAAACATTTTTAAAATTTAAAAAGTTATTTACAGATATATAGGAATGCTTCCTAATCAGATTTTTATCATGCTTAGCTGATTTATGACATCTGAATTAAAATACTTTAGCATAAATCTGTGCAAAGAAAAATCTATACTTGTGAAAGGATCGATAAAGCACAAATAAAACTACACATTCTAACCACATTGCAGAGAAAGATCTATTTATCAATACTTCATTATTTTTTCCTCTTGAGACTACAAGTTTTATACTTCAAGAGTTAGATATGAGGCTGGATGCTGGCCATGGTAGCACATGACTTTCATCCCAGCACTTGGGAGGCAGAGGCAGGCGAATCTCTGTGACTTCAAGACCAGCCTTGTCTAAAAAGTGAGTTCCAAGAGAACCAGAACTACACAGAGAAACCCTGTCTCAGATAAAAAAAAGGAAGAAAGAAAAAAATTAGAAATGAGGCTGGTCGATTGTTCTTTAAGATTCCAACTCGACAACATATGTCAAGGCTACTTGGTATGAAATATGAAGGGAGTTTGTTTTCTGTTTATTTTTCTGGAAATACCAAAAACTTAGTAAAAAGATAGAGTAGTATTTCTCATTGTGATGATTTTCTTCCCTTGGACTTAGAAAGTGAATGGTCTATTACCTAAAACTGACTGAGTCATAAAGCTGTGTTAACTTGTTAAAATTGCACATTGTGCATCTGCAGGGCATCCTGGGGGATGGGAGTCAATGCTGCTAAATTCTTCCTTAATGTTTGTAAATACTTGTGGAATCACGAATAGCCTCAAAAGTGTTAATAACCCCAGCATCCTCCATAAACTACAACTTAAAATTTGGCCAGGAATTTTTCCAACAGCATTTGGAAAGGATCCCTTTAGCAAAGGATAAATAGATAAGGGAACAAATATACAACTGTTGATAGGCTCCCCCCAGGGGCAGAGGCATGGAGAGCTCATTGCCATTTCTGAGTTACTTGTGCAATTGAGCATGAAGTGTCTGGTCACAAAAAAAAAAGAAAGAAAGAAAAAAAAGAAAAAAGAAAGAAAGAAAGAAAAAAGCATCCTACCAGATTTGTTGTAGATTATATTCATTGAATACGTCTACCCAGTATAATTGGGGATTTTGATGTTAGTGTATATGATCCGACTCTGTATCTATAGACTTATTTAGGCATTTTTACTTTAATACTAACCCAGATGTGAAGTTATATTTATTTTCCCCACACGGTGGTTCCCCTTTTACAGCATTGTTCTTCCCCTTCATCCTCCAGCCTTCTGATTAGAACAATAGAGTTCACTCACCAAAGCCTAGCCAAGGGAAAGATAGATTAATATTTCAACTAAAGTTGACAGCTGAAGGTCTAGTGACAGTGTTGCAGAACTCTACGAGGCTTGGGGATCTTCAAATAAATTCCCACAATGAGTGAGGAAAAAGCTTCAGTAAAGACTTACACATCTTCTAGTCTACAGATTTCTGCAAACTGAAAAATATATTATGCTGAATATGAAAAGAAATTGGTAGTATTCTAGTGTGTTATTTAGGTATTTAATTTTAGTACCTATGTTGTAAATACTTTTTGCTTCCTCATTTCCTCATTTTCCAGCACACTAGGAGATAATATATACATCATTCACATGGAGATCAAGTGATAGTTATATGAAACTATGAACATCTGTAGGCTGAAAGCCTATCAGCAAGTGTGGAACTGATTGTATCTTGCTTACAATTAACACAGTAATTGTATATGTAATACACACACACACACACACACACACACACACACACACAGGTTGAACATAAGGCTTAGCTAATAAAGTGCTTGTCATACAACTTGACTTCGCAGGACATACACAGAAACCTCATTTTGTGTGTGTTTCTTGTATATTTGTTTTGTGTCTTGTTATTTAGTTGGTTTGCCTGTTTGTTTTCTAGAGAGAGAGAGAAAGAAAGCCTTCAGTTTAGTAAGTTGGGAAGTGATGATGGGAGGAATTTGAAAAGGGAAAACTATAATCAGAATATGTTGTATGAAGAAAAAAAAATATCCCCAAAATAAAGAAAGACTTAGATGTAATGATTACCTATAATCTCAGTTCTGGAGCGGCAAAGACTGAAGACTTATAGTCTATTAGCCAATCAGTCTAGCCTTCAGGTTCAGTGAAAGACCCTCTTGAAAAAAAAAGTGGAAAACAATTGAAGAAGACACCCAAAACTGTCTTCCAGTTTCCACATATTATACAAGCATATACCCATGTCTGCTCCCTACCCAATACATAAACATAAACACAAACAAAATAAATAGATGAACCAAAATTAAACTCATTAATAACCTTCTTGACAATTAATTAATTAGTTAATAATAAATACAATTGTACATGTAATATCCTTAAGTGATGTGCATATGGATTTCTATTGCTACATTTTGCTTAGGAAAATGACATTGGGATAGGTTACCATAAAAAGCATTATGAGAGTAAGCTGGTGGTGATAGTATAACATCAGAGAAGTGGTCACTAGTCCACTTGTTAGAAAATATTAAGATGCTCAAAGTATCTCTGGGGTACCCACAGAGCTCATATGAATCCACATTAATGTTGTTTTACAAAATCTGTAGACAATTTTTTTTCAGAAACAACTATTGTACAGAAGTTCTGTATATATAAGCTACTACTAGGGTCTAGAAGTAAATCTAGAGGGCAAAATACGATTTACCTCAAATTTACAAAGGAAACAAAATTCAGGGAAACTGTATTGCCTGGTTTCTTCTCTCATTTAAGACAGGCAAAGGTACATTTAGGTTCCAAAGGTAAAACACTGTATATACTAAAAAAATAATTTTTAGCCATAATTGTAAAGATTAAATTTAAAGAAGCAGTGAGGAGCAATGAAAGTCAAAGTTGTTCCTACAGAGAATTCTGAATGTTTTTGGGATAGTGGCTGAGGCAACCTGCACACGTGCAAATGAAGGGCCTAAGGAGTCTGAGGCTTGTTGCTCCATGGCTGCTCATCACCAGAGGGCTGCCATGCTCACGGAGGAATGGAGCCACATCTGCATGTGACAAAAGTATAGGTCGCCAGCTGTCAGTCTTCTTTGTCTTCTACAATAAACATCATAACTTTGAGGCATAATCCTAAAAATGACATGAAATTATTCCTCAAATTGAAATGTGACCAGACTATTCCTCCAAACACATTGTTTACCCCAAATATTGATTTTTCAACTGATTTTCTACCATTCACATGATTTTCTTATTTCAGAAAAAAAAAATCTTATTTATAAACAAGAAGACAGAACCTGACCCTTGATATTCAGTACTTTGTGTCCATAAGTTTTTCCAGAAATTTCTTCTTTTCCTTATTCTTTGAATAGTCATACTTAATCTGGAAATTGTCCACTACTTTGTATACAAGTTTAAATTTTTTCTACAAAATAAAATTTCAGAGCCATGCCTGCCTCTATTTGGCAAATAAAGTATACATTTTAGTTGAGTCTATCTGATCTGTGTATCCCTTGCACAAAACTCTTTTTTTCAATAAATAACAACTTCAGTCCTTAATTCATACATAACTCCTTTACTCAAATAGGGGTGGAACAATTAAACTGGGACTGACATCCTACTCAAAACACAGGAACAACACTGAATTCTCCCTTCCAACATATACCTTATATTCCTACCAAGAAGAGACAAAAGACATTAAGACACACTATCACTCCACCGCAGGTCAGAATAAAACCTGCAACTCGTCAAAGGCTGCCATGGCCAGATAGACTGATCACCTAGTTTTCCAGGAGAACATGCTTAATGAAGTATTCACACACTGTAAGTTGTCCTTTCTTCCCATAGAGTAATGCTTTCTCTGCTCGAGGAGTAGCAAATAGTAGCATAAAAAGAAATGGTAAGAAGCTGTCTACTCACAGAAACAACTGCTCAGAGAGGGAAAGACACTCAAAAGAAACCAGAATGCCTCAGAGTCCTGCAGATAGCAACAGTCTTCAAATTCTGACAAAAAAGGCTCCTGATGCTTAAAGTGAAGGAACCTCGCAGGCATACAGAGCCTGGGAACTACTCTGCCTCTGACTCCCGAGAATCAGTGAGGAACTCGAGGAGACTAACTGGTGGCAAGAAAACTAGGAAGAAAAAAGAGACGAGACGGGGAGAAGTAGGTGGAATGAGAGGCAGAGTGTACTGAACACAGAGGAAGAGCGAAATGGGAGGAGATGGAAAAGGAGGCAAGAAACGATACTGTTCCATTGAGGCAGTGGGATGCCGTATCTCATGGAAGCATGTGTGCTTTTCATCAGTCAGAGACCTGGGAAAATTGTTGGTTGCTAAGGAAAAGAAATATATCAGGTCTAAGTCAGCTTCTTTTCTTACACAAGCTAAAGGTTTGAAAAACTTAAGTGGAAATTGAGAAATAAATTGAGAGCTCTGCTATTTGATAATTACATTTTTCCTATGGCTATTTCTGCTGAATAAAGAAGTAATGGGTGCAGTCTGTGTTTCATAGAACACATTTGATTAATCTGCTATTACCTTTTGATGCAACCATTTCCTCAGTTAATGACTAATTATTCACATTGATGATAGTGGACCTAAGTTTTGGAGTCCCAAATTCAGACAGATATCTGTTAAAGAGAACACACAGACACACTTGTAACTATTAAAAAAAAAAGGCCACTCACCACATATTAATCAAAAGTAACCCATAACTTATATGACACCTGCATAGATATAAGAGCTTTACCATGTAAGGGGCAACATAATATTTAAAGATGGGAGAAATATCTTGCATGCTGATATAAATAGAGGGGCACAAATGTATAAAATTTAGTATATGCTCAAATGTGTTAATTTTCTAAAAGAAAGCAACAATTTTATATGTAAGAAGGCATACATAAATAAAAGTGATCTTATATTAATAGCCTACTTATAGCAGTTATGGTTTCCGGCACAAGACCCGCACAAAATCAATCCAGTAACACTCCAGCAGGAACAGAGAGGAATTCATGGGTCTCTGTCCGAAAGTGAGGTACCCTTTACAGTTGTTGGACACTGTGGTGAAAGAGTCAATTTTCTTTAATGTGTGGCTTGTGGTAAGTCAACCAGGCATGCTCTAGTGACTGGGCCACACCCATGAGCATATGAACAGCACAAATTCTATAAAACAAAAACAAAAACAAACAAACAAACAAAAAAGAACGTGAACATGGAAGATGGGAAGAAGGGGCTGAGGAAGATTTAGGAAGAGAGGAAGAGAAATGGAGGTTACTAGGATCAAAATACTTTGTAAGTTTAAAGAGTGAGGATAACATGCTCAAAGCCAATATATACTATGAAGAAAACCTTTCATAGAAAATAAATGAATAATAAAAAACACCAATAAATAACAGCAAAATAAATCATATTAGAGAGAGTATTGCTGGTAGAAAGGGATGCCGAATAGATTAGCCATATAAGAAACAGTATAGAAACTCCTCAAACTAAAACCAAATAAAGGAAACAAATACAGAGCTAACATATAATCTAACAACTCTAATATTGGGAGTGTATTCAAAGTAACTGAAATCATTGTATCAAAGCACTGTTCACAGTAGCCAAGACATGCAATCAACTTAGTTGTCTATTAACAGTTGGGTGGATAAAGATAAAGGCATCCATACAAACATGAATGGTATTCAATCACAAAAGGAATGAAGTCCTGTCAATTCTGAGAACATGAATAGAGCTAGAAATCACCTAATAAATGAAATAAATAAGGTGGGAACAGAAAGAGACAAATTTCACTTGTTCTTAGCCATTTTGCATAAATTTTAAAAGATGATCTCACAAAATTAGAAAAATGGTGACCAGTGAACAGGATGGGTTTGGGAGTGGTAGACAATGCTTAAATAACTACACAGAAAGTAATAAAAGGAAAAAGAAGCCACACCCCCCCCAAAAAAAAACAAAACAAAACAAAACAAAAAACGAAAAATAAAACAACCATCTGAAGAGGGAACATGCTAACCATCCTGAGTTTACAATTTCAGATTTCAGGTATCTCTCAAATTATCGTATAGTGTAGCAAAATATACAAAAAGGGTGTGCATCAAATAAACATGTTTATACCTCTGCCACCATGTATATTCACTTTATTATTTCTGGTTTAGGAAACTCAGATAATTGAATATGTTTCTCATTTCTCTACATTTATTTTAAAAATTATTATGTTATTCATCTGTAGCATTCAATTTCATTCTACATTCTGAAAAAACATCTACAAATATGATTTCTGAAATTAAAGACTACTAAAGCTAGTGAATGTCAAGGATCTGGAATAAGCTGAACAAATGAGAATATCTTCGAAGTTGCATAGTCCTAACAACCTCTATTGCTTCGTTATAGTCCTTCAATCAATACAGAAAAGGCAAGAACAGTATATGTGTACAAATTCAAGTCTCCTACTTCAAAGTTACTGAGATGGAGCAGTAGGGGGCATGGAGTCTGAAAAGAAAGCTCCAAAAATAGATTTCAAATCTAAGTCAACTTTACCATGTAGAGAAGTTTAGCAAACACATTTCAGGCTGATTAAATAGTACTAAAAAGAGCCCTGAGGTGTGAAAATTCATGATGTGTGCAGAAAATGGTGAACAATGTTACTATTAATAGGCTGCTTCCAAGCCCTGTGAAAATCAAGACAGGAAAACTGCGTAAGAGTCCGACTGCAAATGTGGGAAAAGCCCCAGGTGCCCTGTGACCGTGAAAGCTTTGAAACTATGCAGGAGACATTTGTGTTTTTGAAGGTTACACTTATTGGCAAGAATGAAGAAGAACCACAACAGGAGAACTTTCCTAGATGTTAAAGCATTTTTATTTTGAGATGAGGAGGCCTTTTTAGAGGAGATGCTCAGTAAAGGGTGGAGGCAATATGTTCCATGCTTCGAGGGAAATGTTGTTAAACATATGTTTCTTCATTAATATCAAAGAGCATATGTGCAGTCCCTATATACACCATGGTGCTGGTTCATCCCCAAAAATTATTTATTAAGCACCCACAAACATGTGAAATTTTAGCAGAGCTAAATCTACTCCAAATGTCAAATGTATATTTTAGTTTAAATGTTGCAAGATAAGCTTAAGGCCTGGTAGCTTGTTTTCAACCCCCTCTGATGCTGTCTTAAATTTCAAGAAAACCACATGCATTCAACTCCAATGTGCATTCAAAGAAAGCATTAGTTTTAAGGATTTGCTATTGAGTTTGATTCAATCAGAGTACATGCTGTGAGGGCGAGGGTGAGAAGGTGTATGGAACATAGACAATGCATTTCTTAGGTTGGGAAAGTCATATTGAAAAAGAGAAGTTGGGGGTCATCTTATACAATTTAAATGCAGATTCCTAAGGCAGCTTATCAGCTTGAATGTGACCATGAAGAGCATACAGTAAAAACACTAAAAGTATTCTTGCTCAGAGAAAAATCACCATGAGGTGGTTAGCTTGAGATCAAGGTGAGTTTCTTTTTACAGATTTCACCATTAAAATGTAACTAAAAGTGCTAACAATTTTAAAAAGCAGAAAATGAAGAACATTCTTTCAATTTGGATTTGGATTTGTAACTCAATGTGACCTTGTAGAATTATTAAGCTTTAGTATTGGTTACTTGTATAAGTAAAAGTAAGTATAGTAAGTATAATTCAGAAACAAAAAACAAATTTTGAATTTTTTGAAACATAGTTTAAATATAATATTGTACTTAAAATGCAGCAGATTTCAAAGTGAGTTTTGCTGAGCTTTCTTCTATTTTCTACTCCTCACAATGCCTTAATGGTTCTTAAAACTTTCTTTTCTGACAACCACAGATGAAAAAGAGCTAACTTGGTTGTGGACATGGAGCTTAGATGGAAGTAAGTGGACACAGAGGTTCTTGCAAGCTGGACCATATAAACTACTTGTCATCATGACTCTTCTTTCCACAACTTTAGGGGGGCTAAACTCACTGAGTTGACCTAGTATTTATGATTAATGTATGTTATTATGCATATGTTTAAGAAGTACCCCATTATGGTCTCAAAATACACCTGTGCCTACAAGGTTCCTGCAGGTTAATGTCTTCTGCTAGGGAAAATGGCTTCATTTGCATTGACTTTCAATGAGTTCCTGCAGGCACACACCTGAAGCATACCATCTGCAGACACCAGCCTGCAGGCAGAAGTGGGCTGTCCCAGAGCTTGTGGACTCTTCCATAATGTTGACTCTTGTATGTTATGTAGTACATGAACAGAGACTCCCTGAGCCAGTACACTGTGACTCTACATCCTTATGACTTGGTCTATGTATGGAAAGGGTTGATTTGTGTGGTGGTTGGTGACACAAAGGTAGTCACAGAAATAGAGCCTGATCACCAATGAAAGTAACAACAGAATATGAAGATGGTGTAAATACACACTCAGAGAGATGCAAACAGTTTGAGCTATACATAGTAAAACATTTAATTTAAATAAAAATACTTTATATTTCAAATATTAATTCATTTTGTAATATATAATTTTTCCCTAAAGGTGTCTTTAAATTTTCTTGACCAAGTTACAAAAATGTTTCTAAGTAGGTATTTATTCCAAAAACAGTTCTAAGGGTTTGGTGTGTGGGACACTTGGAGAGGACATTTTTGATACAAGAGTAAATCAGAAACCTATTAGGCAAATGTGCAGCATAAAAATAACAATGCCACAATTTGGCTTGCCCGTCTAAGAGATGAATTTATTACATTGTTGAAGAATATAGTTTAAATTACTTCCATACCAACTTCTTCTCTTGCATATTTTGAGGGTTTAGGGCCCACTGGTTTCAACTGTTGAACCTGCCTTCTCTGCAGTTTCTTCTTTCCCACTGAGAACTCAAGGATTCAATCCAACGTTACCTCCTCAGGATCAGGATTGTCAATTATCTACTGACTTTCAAACTGTAAATGTGTTTACCTGGCTATCAACTTACCTTCCCACCAGAATGGCTAGAAAAGCCAATCTTTTCATAGATAAAATAAGAGAGAGAGACAGAGACAGAGAGAGACAGAGACAGAGAGACAGAGAACTGTTCCCTCCTGAAGCACAAGGGCAAATTCCTGTGTAGCTCTCCCTCCCAAAAACAGCAAGGCTTTGACTTCTCAGTTGATCTTGAATTTGATGAGGTTCATACTGTTCATCTCTCCCAATTCAGTCATTCATTTTATCACCCTCCTACTTCAATTCCTTACTGGTGGTTCCACCATTCCAGGACTCACCTACTAATGCATCTCATGTTTGGAAATCAAAATCTTAGAACACAGCATCACTTTTTAAGACTTCCAGTGGCTTCTGGTCACATATATTTAAACCCTATTCAAAAGCTTTGCAAATCCCTAGTCCACCTGGCTCTGCCTCACTGCTTAGATCTTAGGTCATCCCCCCTATTTTTTTCCTCACTTTTTTTTTTCTCTAGTTTGGTGGTTTGTCTTGCCTTGTGTTTAGGCATTCTCTTCTCACAAAGCTTTGTATCTTCCTCGAGTATTTCATTCCAGAATTTTTAAAGCATTTTTTCCCACGGAGATATATCCCTTACCTGCTTTTGAGACAATTCACATCCTCTATTCTGCATGGTTTGCCTCATGCAACAAGTTTTCCTTTAATGCTCTTTGCTTATTTAATATTTCTATGGTTTCTTACAAAGGCACTAAACATCATGAGGGCAGAACTTGTTTTGTTACTATTATTTTTATGATTATCATTACCATTCTCATTTATTTTCATCATTATCATTATTGGTTTTATGCTTTTCCCTTGAGCCTAGAGAGGTTCAGAACACATACCAAACACAGGGCACATATTCTCTGGAACTTGCAAATGAGAGAAGAGTTATAACTTGGTTTTGATCATGAAGGGTAAATAAAGAGCCAGATGTAAAATGAATAAATGACTGAATAAATAAATAAATACTTAATCCTTGTGTCAAGACATAGAAGCCCATCCAGGTAACCATATTTAATACTCATCACATTCAGAGGGTCAACCTCTTCATCTCTCAGGCTGTAAGGAGCCTTACTGCAAACACAGCCACTGATGATGATGATGATGATGATGATGATGATGATGATGATGTCTCCATCCGTGCCATCTGAATTTGCCTGCTGCTGACAATTGTGGGACTGCAAAAACACACTGAAGCTTGCTAACATTTCTCAGTATCATGTGGGGCGTTCTTCTCAGCTATTCCCCCTCCACAACAAGTTCGAATGCTGCCATCAACCAATGCTCAGTGGCATCATAAATACCATGCAGAGGACAATGTTCTCAATTGGCCACAATATACATCTCAGTTTCATATACAGATTCTGCTTGAATAAGATTAGCAGCTTACAAGTGAAGAATAATATGCTTTATAAGCATGATAGCTTGATATTGACTTTTGTGTTATGTTTAAAGGACTGATGTGACTAGAGGCCCAACCTCAAAACCACTGTAAAAACAGTATTTAGGCTAACTGTAATACTAAATTCTCAGTAACAAATAATAGTGATTTTGACAATTTTTAACAGCGACAACAGGCAACATTCTTCTCTTATCTGTTGTCATGTACTACCACCTCATAGCCAGAGTGAAAGAAGACATTAAATACTCATTTAATTTACAAGTTCATCTCAACTGCAGTTTTCAGTGATTAATCTACTAAGGATAGTGTATTGGTCTAAATGACAGTTCTGATCATTCATTTAGCACTGTTTCAGGGAACTGTGCTTTATACATCCTTTGTCAGTTCAAGCCATTGTCACTAGATCTGTGTAGCTATTGAGAATAAGAACAAAGAAACAGAAGACTGTAAGAGTTCATTTAAAAGCAGTTTTATTTGGTTGACTGAGGAGATGGTCAGTTGGTAAAGAACCTATTCCACAGTCATGAGGAACTAAGCTTGGCAGACAATATGTAGGCAAAGAAGTTGGGCAAGGACATCCAGATAGCAATTAACTTCTAATCTCCATAGGTATGCAATTTATTACATGCTCATACCTGCACACATACACACACAAACTCATGTGTGGAAACACATGCATACACCCTGGTGTTTTATTATTATTTTAATATCCACCTATGAATAGCAAGGAGGAAATTGAATGATAGATATATCATATTTGAAGACCCACAATCAATAATCTTTTATCTTTATTGTGAAATACATATGTTTTTATCAATAAGCCATTTCATTTGCTTGAAACACGCATACATACAAAGCACCTTTGTGACTCTCTGTAATTTGTTCTAACTATTTATGGGCAAGATGTCTGGAAAAACTATTAATTTTCCCAAAGGTTTTACTTGAATTTCCTATTAACAATGTTATTCCTTAGTGTCCACAAAAACCTATTGAAATGAAATCATAAAT
Source organism: Lophiomys imhausi (assembly GCA_907164525.1). NCBI lineage: Eukaryota > Metazoa > Chordata > Mammalia > Rodentia > Muridae > Lophiomys > Lophiomys imhausi. Next base: position 1,851,215 of record CAJQZJ010033689.1, on the reverse strand, counting down.
TTTTAAGTTAGTACAAAATAATGTCATTAATAAAATCATTAAACTGTCAAAACTCCTAAGCTATCAAGCGTTGAACAAAACAACATATGCTTAATATCTTCCATTTTTATTGTTCATGTGAAGAGGTGGCAAAGAAAATTGTCTATAATTTTCCTTCCTGACAAAAAGGGAATTCTCAGGGACACATGAATAGTGATGTGTTCCCATTTGCTTCCATCAATTCATTCATCGGAAGAAAAGAATGAAACAAAGGTTGTTTTTAAAATATGCTCCGTTTCTCACTACCCTGTAGCCAAAGACAGAGTGTTTATTAGGTTGCTAGAGAGTTTCTCACAGAGTCTACTGCAGCTGTACAAACGGCTCTTACCCTCTTCCCATTGACAAGTTCATTTTAAACAAAAGTTATGAACTCTTTCCCCTGAGCTCTCTCCCCACTTTGCTATAAAATCCCCACTTACCTCCCATTTTCACCCTGGGTCACAAAGAGTTTTTATTAGATAACAAAGTAAAACAAAAAGTGCCCATGAACCTTGTGGAATGCCATTTTACACAGAGTATCCATCAAGGCATCCAGGCCTCCCTGGGGAGCTTCATGTGGTTCCACAGCTGTCCAGGGCAAGACTCTGGTGCTTTTCACAGTCATGGGTGGAGAAAAAAGAAACTGTGTGGACAGAAGATGGGTAGAATCACAAAAGAGCCCTCATTTACAACACAATCATTATCTCCATTATACAGCTATCATTTATTAGGGCAGTGGATACATTTTTGATCACTAAATGTGAGATGTCTCCATTATCCTTTAAATACAGTAAAAAAAAAAAAATACAAATTTTCTTCAACTACACTATTTTGTCCACAATTATTAGCAGCAGAGATCACTATGGACTGGTGATATTTGGGAAAAAAAACTGAACAAAGCATATTTTATATTTCATTCTTGTTCTTTGTTTTTGTTGAATAGATATGATTCCTACAAATAAGTCAATGTATGTATGAGATACCAAATTCTCTCACTGGCTTTCAGGAGATTCTAGTATACCACCCAACAAAGAATCTTTGAGTCCAGTACCATCTCTAATTTTTTATTCATTTGGGCTCTTGGTTAGGAATAAGGGCACACAAAAATTAATAAGTTGTCAGCTGGCTTATGAAGAGTTGCAAGTCAACCCATCATATTATATTCTTCTGACCTTTTCTGTGTAATTTGCTACTTTTTTCCTACTTCTAATATTACATTATTTTCTTCCAGTCATCTAGGATAGCATTTCAGAGTCATCTCTGATTAAATAGCATTCTTCAGCTGTTTGCCAAATAGATGTCAAGTTCTGTCCCATTGGACCATATCTGAGTCACATCTGTCTTTATTCTCTCATCACAATGTCCCTGCCAACATCCTAATACAGACCTTCATCAATGGCAGTTACATGACAGAAGATAACTGTCTTAATTGCAGGACTACCACGGCAGGGAACCTGCAAGTGTAGACATTGCTTTACTCAGTTCTGTCATCTGGGAATATAAAAAAATATATCAAAGTAACCTGGGAATACCAGTTTTTTCTTTAATTATTGACTATAATAATTCCTTATTCATCGTAGACTGAGTTGTGGCATTCTGAACTTCCTATGTCACATTCTTAATGCCCAATGCAATGTGCTAGAGATTTAGTCTATGAAGTTGACTGAGCTCATATGGGTAGAGTCTTACTAGGCTTTGAAGAATGTGTTTATGAGCAACCTCAGCTACCCTATACACCACACAGAGCACATGATTAGGGGATCATGCCTAAAAGCCAGAAAGATTTGCCTCACATGGCTTACCCTGCCCTCAGAATTCCAGAATACAAAAGCAAGGAAAACGTTGTACATAGCCTACAATGATCCTTTGCCTGAAATTACTCACTAAGATAAAAATTGGACCTCTTTATTTCAAAGCTACAAGCTTATATTGTTTTCTATCAACTATCCCAGAGAGTACATGATTTTTTTTGTGATTTTTAAACTATTCCTTTCTATATTGGTTATCCCAACTTCTCTAAGATTTACCTCAAATAAACTGTGACTATTTCACTTGAAATAGTTCTTTCAAATACATAAAGATGTTTTCTCACTACTGATATTCATTTTGCCCTCTTATTGCTACAACAAAAACCTACTTTTTTCTGCATTTTACTTTTTAAATCTCCACCTCATTTTATTAGGATCTTCAAGTTGAACTGCTTTTTTTTTCTAGTTAAAATTTCAAATCCTGCTATTTGCATTGAATCTTACCAAGTGGCTTCTTTCTAAAGGGATCACAGAGAACAAGAAAAACCATCTGTTTGTGTTTGCACACATGAACCATCCAAAATGTATGCGTTTGTTTTTAATATCTTCAAAGAAATGTTTAATAAACATTTAAATATAAATTTGAGAATCTGCTTATAAGTAGATGAAAGTCTATAAAGTAATTTTATAATTGAAGTATTCATTTTGTCAAGGTATTCAACCCTAACAGAATCATACAATTAGCTTGTTTAATGACAAATTGTTTCCAAAGTTTTCCAAAATAAGATTATCAGAAGAATGAAACTTAAGTAATCATAGATCTTATAAATATAGGGATATGTTACTGAAGACAACACAGTACACACATAATCTAGGCCTCTAATATCCACCTTTACTTGTGTCTGAAATAAAATGAGAAGTCATAGAAATGGACTGTAGTTAGAAAATTTTCTTTATGACTCATTTCTCTGAAAAATTATTTCGCATTATCAGCAGTCTTCTAGAACTAATACTTTATGTTTCATGGTGTTCTGTATCACAATTGTTGTTAAATGGGACAGGAAAAATGACATTGATGAAAATGTCAAAATAAAGATATGATTTCTTCCAGGAACACTTAAGAACAATTCTCCAGTGAAATATTTTAATGATTAATTAGAACTAATACCATTTAAACTACATGAGGGGAAATGTGCACTTTACCTTTTAGCTCAGTTTTACTTTCCAGGAGTATCCAGGCTTTTGACACTGTGACATGATTTTGTCATCTTCAAATGTGTTGGATGTATCCAGAGTGGTTTCTCACAGGACACAAGATGGACATTCTGCTGTCCCCTGACATTTAGAGTACTGATTGTTCTTTACAAAATAGGTTGTAGTGTCAATGTTAGAAAAATAGTAAGCAGTGTTGACTATACAACACTACATTCTTCATATCAGTATGTTGTTTATGGCATGATTTTAAGAAAAATCTTGATGTCAGATAAAAATGTCTTTATTCACACTAATGTCAACAATACGTATAGCTCCTTGGATGAATATGAACATTTTAAATATTCTAATTTTCTAAAAGCTTTAGATAGAACACAGTTTTAACAGATTTTGAAAATAATATATAAGCTATCCTTAGTTGTATTTTTAAATGAATGACATTGGCTACCTGGGCTTTTAGCCTTTAAAGGAGAGAATACATTTGTTTATCTTCCTTTATGCCTAGAATATGTGGATCTTACAATCATTTCACCAACCCTGACATGATTTCCAGACTTTATAAATGTTTTAAAATAAGGAATTGTTAAATCAATAAACAAAACTGGGATAATTGATAGAAAAATAAAAAAGAGATTAAATGCCAAAATTCCTAGTTGGAAATTATTATTATAAACACATTGCAATATCCAAGATATTATTATATATTATGTATAATATATAGTATTATTAAAAAGATGTTTTTTTTCACCATGCCCAAACATTCTTTTCAGAATCACCATTACAGAAGAAGATACATGGAACCCATGATGCTCCCTGAACTTGCTTTATCTGGCTCACTGTATCCACTCCATGGTCTTGCCATCTCTCCCACAGCTAAAATACAAACCATTTTGAAGTCCAGCTCTTGATGATTCCATTCCATCTGTGTTTTCCACATCTCTATCAGTCACTCCTGGATCGCCAAAGCAGAGATCATTGTTTAAGACTGTGCTAGCACACAACTGGGGACAGCTCCTGGAAGATTAGGAATTTTCATATAATATTCAAGTCCTCTGTGAAGCAACACTGTCATCATCCTACAGACACCAAGGTTCCTTGCTTTAGTATTTCACTGAGTAGCAGCTCTTATAAGAGCAACAATTTTGCTACTTCTCATTAAATGTTTACAGCATAAAAGATGATTCAGATACTAGAAATTATTTCACATATTATCACATTTCATTTCTCAAATTAATCCTGTTGATATTAAATTTCTCTTGCTGTATATCACCATGAATTTACTGAATTAAAATGATATTTTATTGGCAGTCTAACTAAATTGTAAGTAGCTACTAGAACAATTCAAAAGTGCTGAAACCAATATACTACTGGATTAAGAGGAAGGAAGTTAGATTATTGGGAACATGTCTTTGAGAGGAAACTATGACCCAGGTACTTCTTTCTCTGTCTTTCATTTTTCTTGATGTCCCCAGGGCACTAAGTTTTCTTTCCCACAGTGTTCCATGATGGAGCCTTGCCTCGGCCCTAAAGAGAAAGGACAAAGCAATCATAAATGGAAACCTCTAAAAACATAAGACGAAATCAATCAATCCTCCTCTGCTGTTGGTGCCTCCCTCGTGTGCTTTGTTACAGTGATGGAGAGTCTATACAACATTTTAAGAGCAGTCTTCATAGGTGTCAAGTTAGAATTCATAAGTAAGATAAATTCCAAGCAGAGAGTTGAAATAAAAGAGAGTTCAACACTCATATGAAGACTAAGCAGAAACCTGCATTTCAATTAAATATTAGAAAATGTGAAAAATAAAAATAAATAACATTCCTTCAAGTGGATAAATAATAAGAAATTTCCAGCTATCTATTTTCTTTTCCTTTCCAATACAGGAAAAGTGACCTCCATATAAATAAAACATTAAAATTATGTAATAATCTGGCCAAAACTTGTCTTAGATTGATTTTATTTGGGCACCTATATTTTATTTGCTTTTATTTTGTTTTTCTCTGTTCAATTTCTTTCACATTGGCAATGGGTTTTCTAAATCTTAGCTTCTTCATCTACAGTTCTTATTTACGTAATGGATACAGCCATACCATCATTGGATACGTGAAAAAACTGATGGAATTCCAGGAAGGTTTTAGGAAGACTGCATTTCATGATGACAGAGACACTGAATTACTCTTTCAAAAAAGTCATAGATTTATTTACTGTGTAATATTCAAACAGAAAGGAAATCTAAACTTAAAAATGATTTCCAGGAGAAATTATTAAATTAATACTATAAAGTTGTCATCTTAAGGCTTCTAAAATAAACAACACAACTTGCCTTTATATAAACTTGGAAAGTGTTGCACGCATCATTTTTAACCGTGTGCTTCACTGAAGCAACAGAGCAGGAACTGGTTGCAGAGGACGCTAATGCAATATAACACAGCTATCAAGAAGGTTGTTGTGAAAGAGAGGCATTCAGTCCACTGCAACAGCAGTGTTAAGAACCAATATGATCTTTGATGTTAAGATATGAATTTATGTTCCATTTATTCAGTTTCATGAATGTTCTTCAAAGTGCTTCTACTGTATCTTTGCTTTGCTTTGAAGTGGTGGGTGACCCACATGAAGTAATTATTACCATGGCAGGTTTCCAGATCGCTAGATATTGGAAACTAAAGCCTCACATATGAGGCGAGCAGTCCCTGAACACCTTTATTATTCACGTTGGAATCAATGATATATTATTCAGTTACTGTAGCTTATAAAACCATCTGGTTTGTTCTGGTTTGAACAAAGAAACTCATTTTTCCTCTTCCTCGTTTCTCCCTTACTATAAGAGAGTTTCTGTTAAGATCATGTCAACACACCCTTTATAAATTCAATATAGAAGCAGATAGAACCCCAGCTAAAGACTCAGAAGGGGGTACTTTGAGTGGACAGGGATTTACAGGTGGTTAGAAGGGAAGAAGGGCAGATCCATAAAGTGTCAGCAAAGATCACAGATGATTCCTTTGGCTATGAGGGAATGAGACCCATCGGGGTCTTTGCTCAAATCCTGGGAGTTTTATTTACAGTGCTAGAGAGTTTTATTTGAAACTCAAAAGATGAATTACACAGAAAAGTAGCACAAAGTAGTTTGAGTTGACATTATTTCTGTAGATTCATTACAACTCTGAGTTTACAAACCTATATATAATAAGAAAATTTTCTATAAGCAATATGTTGGTAACACATTTCAGCCCACAGTACAGAGAAAGTAAATATAAGAATTGACTTGACAAGTTCTTGATCAAATATATTGTTTTGAAAACAATAAAAAAGAAAATAAAGTAAAAAAGAAAGAATGTGAAGGTATTTTTACTTGTGGAAAATATGTACAATAGTGAACAATATCTTGAGAATTCTCATGAATGTATCATTTACCAAAGAGAAAACGGTGACAGTCATATCAAGAAGGCCAAACTTATGGCACTATGTATCTGCTTCTCTCATATACATTAAAAGTTATACTCAAGTAATATTTATGATGATTATCAGGTTAAAAAGAACTTTTAACACAATAGTATGCAGGAGAAAGAAAAATTTGACAATTTATCTTCTATATAGCATGCTTAAAAATTGTAATCTCCATAAATGTCTTTTTATCTTAGATACCTTTTATATATAATAATTATTCTGATAATATATTTGCATTTCAATATTTAACAAATATATCTCATAGTGATGTTAGTTTTAACTGACATATTTTGTAGTCAACTGTAATTCTAATATAATCTTTATATAATTTGTAAGTTATTTTAGCCTGATTAGTAATTGGTGTTGATTGTAAAAGTTGTACTTCTAAAAAAAATATAATTTTAAGATAGACTAGACAATCTTTATAGGATGCTTACAGTAAAATATAAGTATAAACTTAACTGTGTTGAAAATGTGTATATATGTAAAATATGACTAGAAATTAGTTTAGATGTCTGCCCCAAACTTTTATCACTAAAAATAGACATATGCTCCATTGATTTATGACACAATATTTTTTCACTCAAACTATATAATTGAATTTATTTTTAATATATTTAAATTTCACTTTATGAAATACAGTATGGTAATTCAATACATATAGATGGCATGTACTAAACCATATTTGCAGTTAATATTTTGAGGCTCTGTCTTGGGTTTTTCTTATTGTTTTGTCATGTTTACTTTTAAGGATATCAGATATAGGGGGACACTTAAGGGCAAGGAACTATGTCTCTCTGTCCTTCAAACACTGAGGGCATGAGCTTGACAGAGCTTGACAGCACACACATGAATGAGAAACCTCATTGCTAGTTGAACATAGAGGGGATCACTCCTCTGCCCACGGAGTTTTATGGATATTATTTTTTGTTGAACATAGATTCTTCTCTCATATAATACATCCCAACCACTTCCCCTCCCTCTACTCCTCCTAACTCCCCTCCCCTGAGTCACCCTCTCCCCAAAATCAATTTCTCCTTATTTCCTCTTCAGAAAAGAGCAGATCTCCAGTGAAAGATATAAAAATAGGATAAAACTTGATTCAATAAGAAAAGGCCACCCAGTAGGAGGAAAAGAATCTCGGGGGCCGGCAAAGAGTCAGGGATACATCTGCTCCCACTCTTAGGCGGCCCACAAAAACTCCAAGCTAACAGGCATAATACATAGGCGGGGGATCTGGCCCAGACCCATCCCGCCCCTCTGCTCACCGCTTCAGTGTCTCTGAGCCCACATGAGCCCTGCTTAGTTGATGCGGGGGTCCATGTTCTCCCAGCGTCCTCCAACTCCTCTGACTCCTACAGTCTTTCCTCCTGTCTTCCACCTGGTTGCCCGATCCCTGAAGGGAGGGACCCAATGGAAACCTCTAACTTATTCTTTCTCTGTAAGTGTCTGGCTGTGGGTCTCTGCACCTGCTCCCATCTCTTGCCAGAGAAAGCCCTTCTGATGATGACTGGACAAGGCACTACAAGTCTGGCAAATATCTACGCGTGTAGCTGAATATGATTTTCTTCTTCACGGTTGGCTCTGCCCTGAGTCTCAAGGTTATCCAGTCTCTAGACCCTAGCCATGCAGGGAGTGAAGGGAGTGTAGGGATCTAGAATCCTCTTGTGGGGTGGGCCTCAGCTAAACCAGACATCAGCTGGCCACTCCCACAAGTTCTGCACCAATTCTTGACCTGCAGATAAAACTCCTTACTTTTACATTATTTAGTGTCTGATAGATAACAGATATCTAGTCCAATGTTTATACACCTAGAATTGAAATGTAACCAAAAGAAGTATTAAAGGCCTGGATGTAGATTTACACTAACAGTGGGTTTGGGGGCCAGTGTTAATGAAAGTTAAAATCCCTGAGAACATTGATTACAGGATCAGGGCTTTGATGTCGCTACCAGTGAAAGCATTATAAAATTGGACAATGTCTTATTCAAAATTTGGGCACGTGGCTAAAAATCTGGGCAAGCATCTAAGGAGCTTATGAAGCAATGTATTTGAGTAGTTGCCTAGTTTTCTTCAAGCAGTTGTGGAGAATAAAACAAGGGATAGGAGAAAGGGGCTGGGCTTTTTATTTTCAAGGAATAAGCCTCTCATCACAATGAATGACACTAAACTATACAGAAATGCTTCATGAGCAAAGGTGAACACTATAGCTATTGTAAAGCATGATCTAAAGCTGAGATCTAATTGTATAATTTAAAACCTCAGAAAGAGTCTGGAGAAGATGGCTCAGTCAGGAAAGAGCTTCCTTCAAGCACAAGTACCTGAGTTCCATTCTTGGAAAGTACATAAAATTATGGCAGGCCTGGCCCTGTGTTCTCAGAAACCAGCACAATGGAGACATACAGTTGGCCTGAACACGGCTGGGGTCCCCTACAGAGAAGAAAGCATGAAGCTTTATTTAAGGTGAGACTGCAATAACCAACTACCCTGACGAACCTGCATTTGAGAGATCCAGAAAAAGGACTGCTAAGTGCGTTAAAGAATCTACAACAAAGACTGTGTTCCTGACGAATGAGGACCTGCTCCAGAGACTAAAACGTTATGAAAGTAGTTGTTATAATTATCAATAGGTTTATTGGATAGGTTAAAGGGGTTGTGGGAATTTATAGGATTAATAGTTAAGAAATTGTTGGTGTTTGTTATAAGAGAATTTAGTAATAAATAAATAAGTGTTAAATAATAATTTAAAAGATCGGTTACAACATACAGAGAGGATTCCTAGGCCTTATTGACAGCACACAGGGTAATGGAGGCACTTTTGGCCAATGAGAGACCCTGTCTCAGAGGAGATGGACATCATTCTTAAGGATGACATGAATTTGTCCTCTGGCCTTCACAGGCACTCACTGTATATGTACAGAGGAACACAGACACAGACACAGACCCCACTGACCCACATTAAAAAATAACGATTATTTTTCAAAGACTTGTCCCAGAGAAATTTTTTATTATACCAAAAAGAAGCAGGAAATTTTAAATGGGCCTGACCTATTGTCTCAATTAAGAAGCTATGGCGGTCATATTAAAGGCATTGCCCTTCAGTCATCTTAAGAGAGGCTCAAAGTTAAAAAGACTCCATTTGAACAGGACTAGAAGCATGGTGCTCATGTAATCTTACATGAAACACACTAGTGGTCCACAAAGTGATAACTGCAGTGATTGAGAGAAAAAGAGCTAGTATAAAAAGTTCAAATTCAAATGCATCTAATAGTTCTAGCCAGAGGGTGGTCTACCAAAACTACTCAATTACCTTTTAGAAATTGTGACATTCAGAGAGGGGGGCAAGTGGCTGTCTGCAGAGCTGACCTCCTGAGGAATCTGTTGCAAGGATTGAAAGTAATCAAGGATCTTCTATTTATTTGAGTAGGCTTCAGGATCTCCATGCCTCAGTGTCATCATTGTGCCTGGCTTGGGAAGATGGATGTCTGTGTGAGCTGACATTTGTTTCACCAGTGAACTTTAAAGACATGTGGAGAGATGAGAATAGACATTAAGTTTCATAGTCTTCAGCTAAGACAAACAGTATTTAAATTGCTAGAGTTAGGAGCTTCATCTTCTCCACACCTGATTGAAGTGTTAAGATACTGGATCCTGCACTATGCATAAGATAAGGTTAGGCTGTTGGAAGCTTGGGATTGCGTGAACTACTCATGTGCAGGAGTCATGAATGTAAGAAGAGATCGATACTGTTGTCTCAATGTAGTAAAGCTCACGCCTCAGAACTCACTCTTAGATTAGACTCTGACCAGTTTCTAGGGAATATAATATAGCAGAAGTAACTGTGAACTTTGACATTAGTTACAAAAGAGTTTAGCTTCTCTTAGAGCCCTTTCTCCCTTCTCTGCATGAGTTAACCTTGAATAGGCCAAGTCTGCTGCAAAAAGAAAAAAAAAAACACAACAAAACAGAAAAAAAAAGCAACAGAGACATACTGGTAAGAAATCCCATTCAATAATCAATAGCAATATGAAGGCTGTGCATATGAGCAATTCCAGTAGACAGTCCTCCAATGATCTCTTGAGAATAATCCAGCTCTATATCATAACTTGGCTACAAACTTGCTAAAGGCTCTGAAACACAAGGATTCAACCAATCTACCAAGTAAGCCTTCCCTGGCCCCCCAAAAAAGTTATGATACCGAAAATATTTTTAATTCACTATGATATGAAGTCATTTGTTACACAATAATTCACAAACCACCTTGCCTGAGGAGTTGTTTATACCCAAGTATGCATTATAAAAATAAATAAATAACAAAAACACAGGAAAAGATCATTTTATACAAGGCTCATAGCTGATGTTAGAGTTCTGGTGTCCTTATTACAAAGGAAAAAAAAAAAAAGGATGTGTGGTTTGGTTTGTAGGTACCAGGAGAATGGAAAGATTAGATACCAGGAAAATGGAAACACAGTAAAAAGTGTCATGGAGCATAGAGAGGGTAGGTTATTTAAAGCTCTAAAGACTATGATAAAGAATTTGGTACGTCATAATGTCTTGTGGATGTCAGTGATATATTCTTAACAGAAGAGGAATTTGTCTAAAATGTCCAGCTTTTCTATTTTACAGGATGGATTAGGTAGGGAAGGACACACACAGAAAGGGACAGTAGATATAGTGACCCTTTACAAAGTTGTTGTATTAGTCTTAAGAAGACTAATGGAAGGTATAAGAATAGTATTGTCAGAGATATGGAAAGGCTTTTAATATACTATATGATCATGCCAAGGGGACTCACTGATAAAATGGATGGACACAATGATCACAAGGGTCGTTGACTATATATTAGATGGAAAACTCTTTTGCTTATTTTTAAGAATGTATTTTAATCAGAAAAGTTTTACCTTTCTTATTCTAACTCCAAACCTTCCCATATACTCTTCCCCTCTTCTTTAAATTCCTGCATGTTCTCTTTTTCTATCAGTTGGTATTGTATGCACATATGTAATTGTTTTTACATATGTTTATTCCCAAATATAACCTGTTAATTTGATATAATGTTATTTTATTTCACCTTACAGTACACAGTCATAGGCCTACTATATAGGTTTTACATTATACTTCTAAATTTATCCATTTCCTAATTTAGATTGTTTGGTTTTATATACAATAATATCTGTTTCTATATTAAATATTATTTATTCTGATACCCATTGGCTTTTGACAATATCTTTCATGAGTTGATAGGAAATAACATGTCTGCCAAAATAGAAAAGCAGAAGTTAAAAATAAAACAATTAATGAACATTTTCTCTAACTTGATGAATCCAAGTAATTAGGAATATATAAGGAAAATAAAGACAGTTAAAGAAAATGGTTATTTTGTACATACTGTTTGGCTTTCTTGATGAAAATTTGGTTATAACCATTTCTTTACATACTACAAATTTCCTCAACATTGTCATCTCACTTTTATCTGCTGGCTAGCTCTGTTATTAGAATTCAGTCTCAGAAAAAATAAAGCCAGGTGTTAACAATAACCTTTGATAAAGTAGAATTACTAAGACCCAGCTAAAACTCTTGACTGTCTCAATAATCTCCATACAGGGCATTTTCTTCTCCCTCCTTGGCATTGAGCGCTTTCAATCAGATGCAGACTCTGTAGTTTATACCCTTTAGAAATTTCCACTTCCATCTATATGTGACATTTGTCCACATTCCTAATTAGCATGAGGGTTTCAACATGGATGATAGGAGAGTGGAACATCTGCTACTGGGCCTTGTGAGCACTTAATCATGAGCTTTCAAAGACTTCAACCCAATTTACATATGCCACTGGTTGGTGGTGGGAGTCTGAGTACTTTCAGATGTCTCCCCCTCATTTGGTGTCACCTCCCCCCTAGTCTGTGTCACTCAGCTGCTCCCCATCAGAACTTAAAATGTAGTGAAGAGAGATGATCCAGCCAATTCTTCCTGTGCATCTGCAACTTTGACAAAACAAGGAGTGAAATCCTTTGGTTTTTTTCTCTCTTCTTTGAGAGAGTCCTCCAGGACTCTAATCTTATGTGAACAATGTCTGTTAAAAGACTTCCATGCTTTCATGTGTATGAACAATTACACTGGTCAATTGTTTAGAAAACCATTTTTTATATCAGTCAGAGATTATTTTTTTTCTGTTTTCCTATTGCATTTTAAGAATTAACTAAGTTTCTCAATGGTGCAATATGTGGAATATGAGGTTTGTTTCGAAAGTGACATTCAGGGCATTTCTCAGAATTTTATTAGCTAAGTCCATCATAATCTATTAAAATGTGGAACTGAATATTTTGAATAATTTTTCATAATCAAAATACTTTCAAACATTGAAGTACTATTGAAAATTAGTTATCAAGACCAAGACCTAAAACTGTATGATAAATATCAACTAGAAAGTTTAAATGAAAGACACACTGTGTTTTACTGTGTTGCCCAAAGGTAAAACTGGTGTTTTACAATGATTTTTTTTAATACTGTGACATCATTAAATGTACTATTCAGATGAGTTCTAGAATCTTCTGAAAAAACATTTTAATTATTAATGCCAATTCATTCTAATTAATTTACATATTATGCAAATATTTTCAATATTTGTGATATTCACAGAACATTTGCAATAGAATAAATTATATGAATATTGATGAATTTTAAACACATATAACTTGCAAATAATAAGACAGATTTTATAGAGCTTGAAAATAGTAAATTATCTATAAATGACACATGGAATTGTGGCCTATACACAATGAACAGAAGCTATTTTGTTGACATACACAGTGTATAAAATTTTGAAACACTGGAACTGAATTCAAACCACAAGTATTTTCTCTGGCAATTTATATGTCTTATTTTTCTTGGTATATGTTAACGATTTACACAAGTAATGTACAAGTAGGTTGTCAATAACAAATTCTGTATATAATTATTAATAACATACCATATATTCAGTATATTTAATTATTTTAAAAGGCCAATCAAACATACATATTGCCATTCATATTGTGTATGTATATTAGAAAATGTTGGGTCCCTAACTGAACTCCAATAAGTGCAAATAGAAATACTAGTAACCACATTTGTGTGAGGCGAAACCAACGCTTATATTGTCTTAGGCTAGAAAATATAAAGTAAAATGATTCCACTCTTGCGGTTATTGTTTCTCACAACTTTTCTACTCTGGTTCATTGAAATTTTTCACTATTATACAGATTTTTAAAAATTGCATCAGGTGTGTGTTTCCTAAATTGGCAAAAATCCTCACATATGTAGATGCTTAAATATAAACATTCTGCATAATAAGTCTTACTTTTCATGTATGTACATATGTATGTATGTGCACACATACACACACACTTATACATATTTTTTAGTATCTAAGTTTCTGTCTATATATAAATATATACATATATGCATACATATCACATATATACACATATACATAAATGTTTTCTTTGTTTAAAAAATAAAATAAAGGAACAATGTAGTGAATAATTACCATCTAAATAACTTTTATAGAAGTAAAATTTATAGTAGTATTTTATTGACAAAATCCCAAAACATTTCCAAAGGACATCTGTATTCCTTTGCAGTATTGATGACGGTTATAACAATAGTCACTTGCCATAATTCAAGAGTGATGAAATCCACAAAGTGCTCACATGATTCTTCTGTCCACAAAGTTAAGTGAATGACTTTCCCTTTGTTCTCAGGGCCTATTTTATTTCATCCATGAGTGCTTTGGCATCAACATCCTGTCTATATAAAAGTTAAAACTTCAAACTAAAAGCTCACCTTTCTCCCAATGTCCCAATGAGAATTCTGTCCTACCCTATGTATACAAAACTCCTTCATTTTCACAAACTCACTTTTACATCAAAATATATTTTATTGTATAATACTTTAAGTTTTACTTTTTAAAAATGGTAGTATAATTACTGGATACTTGATATTCACTTTGTCATTTTTTTTATTTTATTTTTTTAAATACTTTATTTTTTTTTCTTCAAGTTACATCTCAGTCACAAACCCCTCCCTATTCCCCCTTCCTATCCCGCCCTTCCACCCTCTTCCCCCCAGAAGTTTCCCCTTTCAGTCCAACAGATAGTTCCTTCTCTTATAACAGTAAGTATTATACAAAACAACAGATATAAATATGCCATATTTATGAGAATTAAATGGCCCAGTATACCTTCCCAATGTCGAGTTTATACATATTTGGCCCCTGACTTTAACATTCTACTATCTAACCATCTCCATGAGTTTAAAGGTCTATATCTGACTCAACATTCATACTAACTTGCAACACACTTTTAAGAGTATCTTCTTAGATCTATAACACCCTCTTGATTCCTAAACAACTCAAAATTTAACTATGAGACTCTAGCTGTCTATTCTTCAACCTCCTCAGAGACCTGAGACGGATAACTATATTTGCTTATATAGGAAGTGCAGGGCCTGCAGCTTCCAAAACTAAGAAAGGACATACCAATGACTGCCTGGACAGTTCCCATTTTCTCTCCATACATTCTTGAGTCAGTCTTCAGCCTTTGGGTCCTGTTTCTCTGACAGACATTTGTTGTAGAGCAGGGATTATGAAGGACTTACCTACCCTGTCTTGGCAGAGTTAGGCTGTCGACTTCCCTGCTACCAAGTTTTGTCCTTTTTGGACAGCAGTCTGTCTGCAGTTAGTGCAAGGGGTTTTTTCAGGCCAAGAAATAGGCTTGCCACTAATTCAACCATCTTACAGTGGAGGTTCTTCGATGCTTATCTTCTACGTGGAGTAAAATAGGGGGTGCTGTCAGGCGCTGATATGTCTCGATATCAAAAAAAAAGAAAATCTTGATTTAAGATAACATCTTTGAATGCCATATTCTGCAGATCTCTTGGGGTTATTGAAGATGCCCTATCCATCTCTTGTATTTAGATAAGCAAATGTTGCTTGTCTCTTAGCAACTTGATTTCTGGGTAGTTTAGAGAATATCTGTGATAGACTGTCATAGTAGCTAACAAAGTGACATGTTTGCATGACTAGGAGTTTGTTTTACTTAACTATCCTAGACCGTTTTAGACGGTTGGTATCAAGAGGTCAGAGCTTCACATTTTATTTTTAAGTATCTCTAGGTATGATACCATTAGGAAGCATTACCTTTAAATTTGTATCAATATACAAAGATCTATTCAATTGTGGTTAAATATACTCTTAATTATGTATCAATATACCAAGATCAATGCCTATGTAGCCCAATATAATCTTAATATTACGTCCATATGCAAGGGTTAATACCATTGTGGCCTACTATAATCTTAATTTTGCATCAATATACAAAGATCAATACCGATGTAATCCAATACAATCTTATTTTTGCACAACAAACAATGGTCAATACCACTTTAGCCAAATAAACTACTAATTTTGTATCAATATACAAAGGTATAAGGGCATATTCAATAATCTGCCCCTTCTTCTTGGACCTTCCTGTGCTATGTCTATATCTCATTTTTCTCAAGCCCATGCACTCCTACATAGGAGAGGAAGAAGGATACAGAAAAGGAAAAGTAGGAAGTCCCTGGGGCTAACCTCCAAAACCCATTAAGACAGGACCATTTATCAGCTTGTAGTCTCTTCCCCAACATATCAGAGTTTTCAGTTAACCTTCAAATAACCAAAAAGAAGGGCTGAGAAACACCTTTCCCACCCTCTGGGCATGGGACGTCGCTCTCTTAAAGTGACTTCCTGCTGATTTGGGTCATAGTAGACCTGTTTGGGGCCCGAACCCAAATGGAAAAAATGGTTAAAAATGTTAGTAAACTCCTTTTATGTTCAGTCCTTCTGTTTTCAGCTGTTTAGATGACCTAAGGGGTTTGTAGGCAGAAGCTGATCTTGCAGGCTTCATTGAGGTTCCTGCCAGGGCATTGTGTAGAGCTGAACAGTCCCAGTGACATTGGATTGCTGTGGTGGTTGCAGGCCCCCAATGGAGACAGCTTTTGAGGAAGTCTTCCAGGCAGAATCAACTGGGTCACTCGTCCTCCTTGGTGCCTGATTCTGCTCTCTGCTGAGGATTCCGCTGTCCAGCCGTCCCTGGGCTCCCCTAATGGATGTTTCGATTCTCCTGGAAAGATAAGAACAGAGCCCTGCCCCAATCCCAACCCTAGGACAATTGCCCTCTTTTTTTTTGGGGGGGGGTGGGGGGTGGGGGGGGCTAGGTAGTACTTCTCCTGAAGCAAATTTGGCCTTCTGACAACTTATAAAGCGTTATCTTTCAATCCGGGTTAAAGAAGAAATCATTCTGTCACCTTGGAGCTAAACCAGCTCTAGTGTATATATTTTGAGATCCCAAAGGACAATCTGCCTGCATCGAGAAGGCCTTTTGTAAGTAGCCTCCAAACCTAGGTCCCTCCAAATCCCATGTGTGTGTCTCTGAACTCTAATTACTGGGATCAGGGACCTGTGTTTCCCATCTGAAGGGATCAAAGATGTGTTCCATCACTTCTGGATCGAAGTCTTTCTCTATTTAGAGTTTGCCCTGCATCAGGCTGACCCTGAGCTCCGGGATCTGCCCGTTTCTGTCTCCAGTGTGCTGGGAGCTGGGACCAAGGGTGTACTCTTCTTGAATGGTGGGACAAAGAGTATGCACCCTCACCACCCCGCTCCGTATGACTCCAGAATACATAAGACCACCAACACTAAGGTGCTCCCCCCACCCCGTCTCCGCTGAAGTCAAAGGCATGGGCCAATACCACAATTCTCTTGTATTTTACCTTAGCTCCACGTCTTCTCTACACCTGGAGGTCTGCAAAACCAGGCCGAATGGCTGTATCCTCTATTCCATTCACAGTGTTTCAGCCCTGCCCCCTGCCTTTTTTTTTTTTTTTTTTAGTTAGTAAATTTATTTGTTTGTTGCTTCAGGTTACATCCTTATCATATTGTCCTGTTTTCCCGCTTCCCAGTCCCACCCTCAAATTCTCTACCCCCTGACCCTTCCGTCTTGTGCCTCTGGGGTGGAATGTCCCTGCCTAACAGTCTCTCACCACAGATCAGGAGTCATATGAGGGCCAAGAGCCTTTTCATTCACTGGGGGCCTACGAGGCAGTACTGCCAGTGAAAGGTGTCTCCTTGCTACTGCGGGAATCTGAAAAAAAAAGACCAACAAACACACAAACCCACAAAAACAAAGAATATCAACAAAAAAAGAGAGGAAAAAGAGAAGGGAAAAGGAAAAAGAAAAAAGAAAAAAAGAAGGAAAAAGAAAAAGATAAAAAAAAATTATGTCCATGTTTCTTTTGGTGTGTTGGTTTTAGTACAGATATCCTGTACGATATAGTTAAAATCCTACTATAAGTGAATAGATGCCATGTGCATCCTTCTGAGACTGGGTTAGCTCACTCAGGATGAGCTGCTCTAGATCCATCCATTTGGTTGCAAATTGCATGATTTCATTGTTTCTTATAGCTGAGTAATATTCCATTGTATATATGTACCACAATTTTTTAATCCATTCTTCAGGTGAGGGACATCTGGGTTGTTTCCAATTTCTAGCTATTACAAATAAGGCTGCTATGAACATTGATGAGGAGACTTCCCTATGTCTCCGTGAGAGGTCCTTTGGTTGTATACCCAGAAGTGGTATGGCTGGGTGTAGAGAGCTGCAATGTGCCACGCCCTAAAGATGGCACCGGTTTCTGCCTTCCACCAGGCCGATGTTGAGCGCTCTTGGTGGTAAACAAGTCCATATTTGGTTAAGACCGCTGATCTGGCTTGCTTCCGCATACGTGGGCCTCTAAGATAGCACCACGTGGCTTTACTTGATTGGCTGTTCAAATAGTATTTAACCTGTGGGTTGGGTCTGCCCGGGCATTCAGAAGACTGTTTTCAAGGGACCTGAATAAACTGCTTGAGAAGAGCTTTTGCGAGTTGCGTCATCCTTGCTGGTCGAGGGGGACGCGACAAGTGGTGGCCCGTACGGGGACCCAGAAAAGACTCAGAACTCCTGCAGTCAGGGGCAGTGCACTGGTAAGTTCCTGGGATAAATTGGGACAATAAAGTTTCACGGAAATAGCGAACAAAAGGTAAAGTTTCGCGGAGATAGTGAACAAACGGTAAAGTTTCGCGGAGATTGCAAACAAAGGGTAATGTTTCGCGGAGATAGCGAACAAAAGGTAAAGTTTCACGGGGAAACTGTGAACCGAAAGTAAATTTTTAATCATGGGATCGTCTGAGTCACATCCAATTTTTCTGGCTCTTCAGGAGCTACTTTTAGCTAGGAATTTGAAAATTAAAAAGTCTACCCTAGAGAGATTTTTGAATGAATGCGATTCCGTGGCTCTCTGGTTTGTGGTGTCTGGGAATCTTACGGTATCCTGCTGGGACAAATTAGGCAGGGACTTGGATTTTGCTTGGGAGCAAGGTACTCTGAAGCATGGAGTAAGACCGATTTGGAAGATGGTGAGAAGTTGTTTAGAAGATCAGAGATGCTGTAACGCAATCAAGGAGGGAGAATCAGACTTGGAACTGCTGCAAGGGGAAAGATCTGAGCAGGTAGACAGTGAAAAGGAAAGTAACAAAGGCGAAAGATTTGAGCAGGCAGACAGTGAAAAGGGAAGCAAAAAGAAGGTTCCTCTCTATCCCGATCTTAGAGATTTTAGAGATTTTAGAGATTTTGAGGACTCAGAGGGCACGGATTCTGAAGGGGAGCTACATGCTCTAATAGAACAGTTGGAGAGGATTGTTATTAGAAAAAGGGAAAAGAAAAGGGTAAAAGAGAAAGACACGTTGGCGGCAGTCGGTGTAAGTGAAACCATTGCCGAGGCGCCTTCAGCCATGTTGGCGACTGTCGGTGTAAGTAAAGCCGTTACCACGGCGCCTTCAACTCCCCCTCCATATCCAGAAGCCATTCAGATAGATCAGCCTGTTCAGTCCCTGAAAGTAGGGAGATCTTTCTGCCCGGGGATGTGGACACAAGTAAGAACAGAATTACAGTTTGCCTATCCAGTATACCAAGACCCACAAGGGAACAGGTATGAGGAACCGCTTGATTTTAAGGTAGTTAAATCCCTTGCAGAGTCAGTTCATACCTATGGTATTACCGCTTCTTTTACAATGGCTCAAGTGGAAGCATTAAGCAGACATTGTATGACTCCGAGTGATTGGAGTGGCCTGGCCCGCGCCTGCTTACGTCCAGGGCAATACTTAGACTGGAAAGCTTTCTTGATTGAGTATGCCACTGAGCAAGCAGCCATTAATCAGAGAGATGGAAATCCAGCCTGGGATAGAGATATGCTGCTTGGGCAGGGGAGATTTGCCAACCAGCAGATAGGATATCCTATTCAGGTTTATGAGCAAATAAACAAGATAGCTATCAAGGCTTGGAGATCTCTTCCTAATAAAGGGGAGGTGAGTGGGAACTTAACTAAGATTCTACAGGGCCCCATGGAGCCCTTTTCAGACTTTGTGGCACGAATGGTGGAAGCAGCAGGGAAGATTTTTGGTGACCCCGATGCTACCTTGCCACTAATAAAACAGTTGGTCTATGAGCAATGTACCAAAGAGTGTAGAGCCGATATCACCCCTTACAAGAACAAAGGCCTAGAAGCCTGGATGAAAGTGTGTAGAGAACTTGGAGGGTCGACAACTAATGCTGGTCTTGCTACCGCAGTAGTACAGTTGACCAGAAAAGGTGGAGGAAGTTCAGGAGTTTGTTTTAAGTGCGGCAAGATGGGACACTTTAAAAGACAGTGCCCCAGGGGAAGGAGTACAGAAAGTACAGGAAGTGTACAACGCCCCAGGCAGCCGGGGTTATGCCCAAAATGTAAAAAGGGGAACCATTGGGCTAATGAATGCCGTTCAGTGATAGACATCCATGGCCAGCCTTTAACTCAAGGTTATGGTGGTGGTCGTCCAAAAAACGGACAGCGGGGCCCACGACCTCAGGGCCCACAAATATATGGGGCAGTAGAGAATCAGGACGAAGAACAGAATCAAGAGAGATGGCCAACCTTCCGCCATCCAAGAGACCGCGGAGAGCCACTGCAGGCTCAGCAGGATTGGACCTCTGCTCCATCACCAGACTCGTATTAACGCCCCAAATGGGGGTCTGGTTAATTGAAACAGATTTTAAAGGACCCCTTCAACCTGGTACAGTTGGTTTGCTGTTAGGAAGGTCATCATCAGCCTTGAGAGGACTTATTGTCCATCCTGGGGTTATAGATCCAGATTATACAGGAGTAGTTAAGATCATGGTAGCCTCCCCCTGTGGTATAACGGCTATCTCTCCTGGAGATAGAATTGCTCAGTTGGTCATGTTGCAGAGCTTACATGATCGCTATGCAGCAAGGGATAGAGAGAGAGGAAAAGATGGTTTTGGGTCCACGGGCACGGATCTGACTTTATTCTCCTTGGATTTGGACCAACGCCCCGTCTTGGAGTTAAAGTTGATGGTAAAAAGATCCTGGGCCTTTTGGATACTGGGGCTGATAGGAGTATCATAGCAAAGAAAGACTGGCCTTCAGGTTGGCCCGTACAAGCCTCTTCTCAAACACTTCAAGGCCTGGGTTATGCTAAGACTCCAGATATGAGTGCAAGATTATTAAAGTGGCAGGACCAAGAAAACCACTCAGGAGAAATGCAGCCATATGTACTTGAGCTCCCTATCTCCCTTTGGGGAAGAGACCTTTTAAAGGATATGGGATTTAAATTGAGTAATGACTATTCTGATTCAGCCCAATGTATGATGCAAGATATGGGATATGCTCCAGGCTTTGGAATAGGAAAATATTTGCAGGGGCGGAAGAGTCCCATATCTATGCAGCAAAGACAAAACAGACAGGGCCTGGGTTTTTCCTAGGGGCCACTGAGGATGGCATTCCCATAACTTGGAAGACGGAGGACCCAGTATGGGTTCCTCAGTGGCCACTTTCCTCTGTAAAATTGAGTGCGGCCAAAGAGTTGGTGGATGAACAGATGTCTTTAAAGCATATAAAACCATCTGTATCTCCCTGGAATACACCTATTTTTGTCATTAAAAAGAAGTCTGGAAAATGGAGATTGTTGCATGACCTGTGTGCCATAAACCAACAAATGCAGATCATGGGCCCAGTGCAACGTGGCTTGCCGCTTTTATCATCTTTGCCAGCCTCATGGCCCATTATAGTTATAGATATAAGGGATTGTTTTTTCTCCATCCCTTTGTGTGCCAAAGATAGTGAGCGATTTGCATTTACTGTTCTATCCTGTAACCATGAAGAACCTGATCAGCGGTTTGAATGGGTAGTATTACCTCAGGGCATGGCAAACAGCCCCACTATGTGCCAACAGTATGTGGGGGAAGCCATTGCTCCCTTGAGAAAGAATTTTCCAGATTTGAGATGTGTTCATTATATGGATGATATCTTACTGGCAGCTAAGAGTGAGCAAATGTTAGATCAGGCCTATGAAGAATTAGTTCAATTATTAAAAAGGAAAAGGTTGTTTATTGCTCCTGATAAGGTTCAAAAGGAAAATGTGGTTGATTATTTAGGAGCGAAGGTTGGACCTGAAAAGATAATACCTCAAAAGATTGAGATAAGAAAAGATAATTTAAAGACTCTAAATGATTTTCAAAGGTTGTTAGGAGATATCAATTGTGTAAGAGGCTATTTGAAGCTACCAAATTATGAAATAAGACCCCTATATGATATTTTGAAAAGTGATTCAGCACTTAATTCTCCTAGGCAATTTACAGAAGAAGCAAGAAAAGCTTTATGTAAAGTGGAAGAAAGGTTGCAGAGTGCCTTCCTAAAGAGATGGCAGGAAGGACAGCCCATTGCATTGTGCATATTTGCCACCTATGGTCAACCTACAGGATTTCTATGGCAGGACGGACCATTATTATGGACCTATTCAAAGATTTCTCCAAAAAAATCCATAGAACATTATCCCACTGCAGTTGCTGCTTTAGCCTTGAATGGTATCCAACAATGCTTGCAGTCTTTTGGAGTTGCTCCTGCCAGTATAATAGTGCCCTATTCCAGTCATCAAATTAAGATTTTGTGTGGCACTGTAGATGATTGGGCAATATGGCAATGTAGTTTTGAAGGAGTGATTGATAACCATTATCCTAAGCATCCATTGCTATCATTTTTTAAGGAGCACCCAGTGATATTCCCTAAGGTTACTTCAGCAGTACCACTTCAAGGGTCACCAAATGTGTTTACTGATGGCTCAAAGACAGGCTGCGGAGCCTATTTGATAGAAAGACAAGAGCCCGTGTTATGTCAATTTCAACCAGGCTCCCCCCAAATAGTAGAGTTGAAAATAGTAATTGAGGTGTTTAAAAAATGTCAATTTGCATTCAATTTAATCTCAGATTCAGTCTATGTGGTCAATGCAGTGAAAGTATTAGAATTAGCAGGTCCTATTAAGAATAGTAGTACTGTATGTGCATTATTACAAGAGTTACAAGTTTTAATCTGGCAGAGAAAAAGGTGTTTTTATATTCAACATATCAGAGCACATACAGGATTACCTGGACCATTAAGTGAGGGTAATGATAAAGTTGATCAATGGACTAGGATGACATGCATTTTTTGGAGCTCATTCCTGGACCAAGCCAGACAGTTTCACCAATTATTTCATGTAAATGCAAAAACTCTACAGCAGAAATTCCATTTGTCTAGAGCAGATGCTAGACAAGTGGTTTTGGACTGTCCTCAGTGTGTGATTCATCATCATCCTCCCAGTGTGGGAGTGAACCCTAGAGGGTTGATGCCACTAAAAATCTGGCAAATGGATGTTACCCACATTTCAGAGTTTGGAACCTTAAAATATATTCATGTATCTGTGGATACCTGCTCAGGTATCATACATGCTACACCTATGAGTGGAGAAAAGGCTCGCAATGTCATAGGGCATTGCTTAGAAGCCTGGGCTGCATGGGGAAAACCACAGCAGCTGAAAACGGACAATGGACCAGCCTATACGGCACAGTCCTTTGTCTCCTTCTGCAACCAGATGGAGGTACAGCTTAATCATGGATTACCATACAATCCTCGAGGACAAGGAATTGTGGAGCGTGCTCATCGCACCTTGAAAGAATGCTTGCAAAAACAGAAAGGGGGAATAGGCCAAGACCGTACCCCCAAGGAGAGAATGTCTTTAGCCTTATTTACTTTAAACTTTTTCAATTTGGATGCTCAAGGCGGCTCAGCAGCAGACAGACATCAGGATTCCCATGGTCCACCTAAAGGCATGGTGAAGTGGAAGGATATTTTGACAGGCTCTTGGCGGGGGCCTGACCCCGTGCTAACATGGGCGAGAGGGTCTGTTTGTGTTTTTCCTCAGGATCAACAAGATCCAGTGTGGGTGCCTGAACGCCTTGTGAGGAAGATTCGTCATGAAGACCTTCCTAAGGATCCTGGTGATAGTAGCAGTGAGTATGTCATGAATGACTGAGCCGAGATGGGGGATCCTGTCGATATTCCCAAAGCCGATGCCGGTCAGACATGATGCAACTGTGTTTCCACGCTTATTTAGCAGTAGTAGAAGCCTAGGCTTACCCTACCTTCCCTTTGATGATCAGAAAAGCCCTATAGAGGGTAATAGAAATGTCAGCTTGAAGGGTAGTCTGTGCTTTTTAATGAGCTTCAATAGGTCAGATGATACAGAATGCATTAAATTGTCTCAGCAGTCAGCAGATTTTTTACCACAACTGAGGTTTGTGGGTAGGTATGGCGGTTTGTTTTCAGGCAATGGTTCTCGCCTTGAAGGATGGTGGCCCACACGAGTCTCTAACCGGGATCCCCCCAGAAAGCCACGCTGGGCACCTTTTTGTAGAGGATCCACAGGAGAAGAAGGACCTTTTCCCTGGACTGGATGTCAGAAGCGCAGAGCAGTTTGGGTTCAACAAGATTATTTTTCCTTTAGCCCCATGATTAGTAATATAGTGAATAAGTCTTGTACAGGAATGCTTGATATATCTACTAGGGATACTCAGCAGACTGCCACCAATCCTTTTGATTTGTGGCTTTTGTGTGGGGTAAATGGAAGTTGCATGGACTTGGGACCTGTCATTATGCTTGGGGGAGGAATTTATCAAAGAGGTAATTTTTCCCTAGGGTCTGCTACCAGATTGGATTTTTCTAGCGGTAGTGGCTCTGGTACTTGGAATTCTTTGTTTCATTCTTACCACAATAAGACCTTTTCAGCTTTGCCAGTATGTCTCTGGCCTCCTTTTCTGTGGATTGTAAGTAATGGGAGTGCATCCTTGGGTGAAGAAAAGTTAGTATGCACTCCGGGCACATGTTTTTATGCCCTATGCTGGAATGCCACAGCCTTTCCTGTGGCTGTGGTGACTAGAATGCCTCGATATGTACCAGTTCCTGTAGAGGCCCCTAATACCATGATGCTATTCAGGTTTAAAAGAGATTTTGGCATCACTGCAGCTATTGTTACTGCCATCACTATTGCTGCTGTGGGAGCTACTGCCTCAGCTATTGCCTTGTCTAGTTCTATACAGACTGCCAATGCCCTGAATAACATCTCAGCCACTGTGGCACAGGCATTGGATACTCAGACCTCTATGAATTCTCATCTCAAAGGAGGCCTTATGATAGTTAATCAACGCATAGATTTAATACAAGAACAGATTGATTCTCTTTGGCAACTAGCACAATTGGGGTGTGAGTGGAAAATGCAAGGTTTGTGTGTTACTTCCGTGCAGTATCAAAATTTTACAAAGGCTGCTAATCTGTCTAGACAATTGTCAAAGTTCCTCTTACAGGATTGGTCGGCTGAATTTGAAAATTTGATGAGAGAGCTGAGAGCGACAATCGTCCACATCAATTCCACTCGGGTGGATCTGAGCCTGGCCACTGGTTTGACTTCCTGGATACAGACAGCTATGGATCATCTTAAGGAGTGGGCGGGCGTAGGCTCTTTGGCGATACTGATGATATTAGCCTCTCTGATTTGCCTATGGTGCATCTACAAAATGAGAGCCACACAAAAGCGTAATGCAGCCATGATTATACAGGCCCTTGTTGCCATTGAGGCGGGCCAGTCCCCTCAGGCATGGCTTGCTGCCATGAAGCCTTAAATCTTCACTGAGCATAGTCCCTGCCCACTGAGGTATTCGTTCCACGGATATTAGGGTCTGGCAAGTCAATGACGGAGTAGACGGGTAAGTCTCAGCCACCTAAGACAGGGCAGTCCTGAGTGGGGAGGCTGACCCAGAGATGGGTAAGAGTTTGAGCACCGCCCTCCTACAGGCTCAGGCCCACCGTGAGATTCCCAGATATGGGGATTACGAAGCCTTTCGAGGGACTTCTACCAACTTTAGAAAAAATAAAAAAGGGGGAACTGTAGAGAGCTGCGATGTGCCACGCCCTAAAGATGGCGCCGGTTTCCGCCTTCCACCAGCCTGACGGTGAGCGCTCTCGGTGGTAAACAAGTCCATATTTGGTTAAGACCGCTGATCTGGCTTGCTTCCGCATACATGGGCCTCTAAGATAGTACCACGTGGCTTTACTCGATTGGCTGTTCATATAGTATTTAGACTGTGGGTTAGGTCTGCCTGGGCATTCGGAAGACTGTTTTCAAGGGACCTGAATAAACTGCTTGAGTAGAGCTTTTGTGAGTTGCGTCGTCCATGCTGGTCGAGGGGGACGCGACAGCTGGGTCCTGAGGCAAGGTTATTCCTAGATATCTAAGATATCACCAGACAGATCTCCATAGTGGTTGCACAAGCCTGTATTCCCACCAGCAATGGAGTAGGGTTCCCCTTTCTCCACACCCTCGCCAGCATGCGCTATCATTTGAGCTCTTTATCTTAGCCATTCTAACAGGTGTTAGGTGGAATCTCAGGGTGGTCTTGAGTTGCATTTCTCTGATGATTAAGGATATTAATATTTCTTCAGGTGTCTCTCAGCCCTTAGGGATTCCTCCTTTGTGAATTCTCTATTTAGCTCCATCTCCCATTTTTTTTTCTTGGCATTTAGGTTCTTGAGTTCTTTGTAGATTTTAGATAATAGCCCTCTATCAGATGTGGGGTTGGTGAAGATTTTCTCCCAGTCTGTTGGTTGCCAGTTTGTTCGAATGATAGTGTCCTTTGCCTTACAAAAGCTTTTCAGTTTCATGAGGTCCCATTTATTGATTGTTGATCTCAGGTCCTGAGCTGTTGGTGTTCTGTTCAGGAAGTTGTCACCTGTGCCAATGAGTTCGAGGGTTTCTCCTACTTTTTCTTCTAATATCTTTAGTGTGGCCGGCCTTATGTTAAGGTCTTTGATCCACTTGGAATTAAGTTTTGTACAAGGTGATAGGTATGGGTCTAATTTCATTCTTTTGCAAGTGGACATCCAGTTGGACCAGCACCATTTGTTGAAGATGCTGTCCTTCTTCCATTGTGCGTTTTTGGCTTCTTTGTCAAAGATTAGTTGGCCATAGGTGTGTGCATCCATGTTTGGGTCTTCAATTCGATTCCATTGATCCACTGGTCTGTTTCTATACCAGTACCATGCTGTTTTTATTACTGTTGCTCTGTAGTACAGCTTAAAGTCTGGGATGGTGATACCTCCAGATGTTTTTTCATTGTACAGGATTGATTTAGCTATTCTGGGCTTTTGTTTTTCCAAATGAAGTTGAGAATAGCTTTTTCCAGGTCTATAAAAATTGTATTGGTATTTTGATAGGAATTGCATTAAATCTATATATTGCTTTTGGTAGGATAGCCATTTTTATTATGTTGATCTTACCTATCCATGAGCATGGGAGATCTTTCCATCTTCTAAAGGCCTCTTCCATTTCTTTTTTCAGGGGCTTGAAATTCTTGTTGTATATGTCCTTTACTTGCTTGGTTAGAGTTACCCCCAGGTATTTTATGTTGTTTGTGGCTATTGTGAAGGGGGTTGTTTCCCTTATTTCTTTCTCGGTATATTTGTTTGTTGTATAAAGAAGGGCTTCTGATTTTTTTGAGTTAATTTTGTATCCAGCCACCTTGCTGAAGTTGTTTATCAGCTATAAGAGTTCTTTGGTGGAGTTTTTGGGGTCGCTTATGTATACTAACATATCATCTGCGAATAGGGATCATTTGACTTCTTCATTTCCAATTTTTATCCCTTTGATCTCCTTACTTGTCTTATTGCTCTCGCATGGACTTCAAGTACTATATTGAAGAGATATGGTGAAAGTGGACATCCTTGTCTTGTCCCTGAGTTTAGAGGAAATGCTTCAAGCTTCTCTCCATTTAATTTGATGTTGGCTACTGGCTTGCTGTATATTGCCTTTATTATTTCTAGGTATGGTCCTTGTATGCCCGTTCTCTCCAGAACTTTTAGCATGAAGGGGTGTTGGATTTTGTCAAATGCTTTTTCTGCATCTAGCGAGATTATCATGTGGTTTTTTTCTTTCATCTTGTTTATGTGGTGAATTACATTGATAGACTTTCGTATATTGAACCATCCCTGCATTCCAGGGATGAAGCCTACTTGATCATGGTGTATGATACTTTTGATGTGTTCTTGAATTCGGTTTCCTAGTATTTTATTAAGTATTTTTGCATCTATGTTCATGAGGGAGATTGGTCTGAAGTTCTCTTTCTTTGTTGGGTCTTTGTGTGGTTTAGGAATCAGAATGACAGTGGCCTCATAGAATGAGTTTGGCAGTGATCTTTCTGTTTCTATGTGGTGGAAGAGATTGAAAAGTAATGGTGTTAGTTCCTCTTTGAAGGTCTGGTAGAATTCCGTGCTAAAGCCATCTGGCCCTGGGCTTTTTTTGGTTGGGAGATTATTAATGACTGTTTCTATTTCCTTAGGTGTTATTGGGCTGTTTAAGCTGTTAATCTGATTTTGATTTAGTTTTGGTAGGTGGAATTTATCGAGGAAATTGTCCATTTTGCTTAGGTTTTCAAATTTAGTGGAATATAGATTTTTAAAGTAATGCCCGAATATTTTCTGGATCTCCTCAATGTCTGTTGTTATTTCTCCCTTTTAATTTCTGATTTTGTTGATTTGTGTTCTTTCTCTTTGCCTTTTAGTTAATTTGGCTAGGGGTCTGTCTATTTTGTTGATTTTCTCAAAGAACCAACTCTTGGTTTCATTGATTCTTTGTATAGTTCTTTTTGATTCTAAGTTGTTGATTTCAGCTCTAAGTTTGATGATTTCCTGCCTTCTGCTCTTCTTGGGAGTGCTTGTTTCTTTTTTTTCCAATTCACCCAGTTTAGCTGTTAGTTCACTAATATGAGCTGTCACAATTTTCTTTTTGAAAGCACTTAGTGCTTTGAACTTTCCTCGTAGCACAGCTTTCAATGTATCCCATAGGTTTGGGTATGTTGTGTCTTCATTGTCGTTGGATTTTAAGAAGTCTTTGATTTCCTTCCTTATTTCTTCCCTGACCCAGTGGTCATCCAGTAAGGAGCTGTTCAATTTCCATGTGTGTGTAGGCTTTCTGTTGATTCTTTTGCTGTTGAAGGCCAGCTTTATTCCATTGTGGTCTGATAAGATACAAGGTGTTATTTCAATTTTCTTGTATCTATTGAGACTATCCTTGTGACCAACTATGTTGTCGATTTTGGAAAAGGTTCCTTGGGGTGCTGAGAAAAAGGTGTATTCCTTTGTGTTTGGGTGAAACGTTCTGTAGATATCTGTTAGGTCCATTTGTTTCATGATCTCTGTTAGCCTCAATATTTCTCTGTTTGTCTTCTGTCTTGATGATCTGTCCTTTGTTGTGAGTGGGGTGTTGAAGTCTCCCACTACTAATGTGTTGTGATCGACGTGCGCTTTAAGCTTTAGAAGTGTTTCTTTTACGAAAGTAGGTGCCTTTGTATTTGGGGCATAGATGTTCAGTATTGAGATTTCCTCTTGATGAATATTCCCTTTAATGAGTATATAGTGCCCTTCTTTGTCTTTCTTCATTAACTTCAGTTGGAAGTCTGTTTTGTTTGATATTAGGATGGCTACTCCAGCTTGCTTCCTGGGTCCATTTGCTTGGAAAACCTTTTCCCAGCCCTTTACCCTGAGGCAGTGTCTATCTTTCATAGTTAGATGTGTCTCTTGTATACAGCATAAGGAAGGGTCTTGCTTGTGGATCCACTCTGTAAACCTATATCTTTTTATTGGGGAGTTGAGTCCATTGATGTTGATGGATATTAGTGACCTGGGGTTGTTATTTCCCATTAGTTTGGTATAGGTGGTGGTCCTGTTCCTCTTTTGGTTTAGTTCCTGAGGGGTTTTCTATTCCCTTGGTTTTCTTGGGTGGAATTTTCTTCTCTGTGTTGGGATTTTCCTTCTAGAATTGTCTGTAGGTGTGGGTTTGTGGGTAGATATTGTTTAAATTTGATTTTGTCATGGAATATCTTGTTTTCTCCATCTATGTTGATAGAGAGTTTTGCTGGGTAAAGTAGTCTGGCTGGGCACCTATGATCTCTCAGGACTTGTAGTATATCTGACCAGGCCCTTCTAGCTTTTAACGTTTCTGAAGAGAAGTCAGGTGTAATTCTGATGGGTCTGCCATTGTATGTGACATGACCTTTTTCTCTTACAGCTTTTAATATTCTTTCTTTGTTCTGCACATTTGGTGTTTCAATTATTATGTGGCGAGAGGAGTTTCTTTTCTGATCTAATCTGTTTGGTGTTCTGTGAGCCTCTTGGATTTTTATTGGCATCTCTTTTTTCAGGTTTGGGAAGTTTTCCTCTATGATTTTGTTGAAGATATTTCCTGGACCTTTGTGTCGGGAGTCCTCTGTTTCCTCTATACTTATAATTCTTAAGTTCCGTCTTTTCATTGAGTCCTTGATTTCTTGGATGTTGTGGGTGAGAGATTTTTTAGCCTTCTCATTTTCTTTGGAAGTTGTACTGATTTCTTCCACTGAATCTTCCATGCCTGAGATCCTGTCTTCCATCTCTTGCATCCTATTGTTGATACTCACATCCGTAGTTCCTTTTCTGTTCCCTTGGTTCTCCCCTTCCTCTTTTAACTCTGACTGTGTTTTCTTTATTGTTTCTATTTCTATTTTCATGTCTTGTATGGTTTTGTTCGTTTTGTACATTTCCTTCTCCAGCTTGCTTGTTTTTGTATGAAAATCTTTCATTGCTTTTTCCTTTTCCTGTTCAAGCTCTGTCACCTTGGCTTGGAGCTCTTTAATGGTGTTGTTCCTTGTTTTGACTTGTAGAATTGTGGCTTCTTTGAATTCCTTCATAGATTTAAGTTCTTCTTGCAGGGACTCTATCACTTTCCATAATGCAGAATTGTCAATGTTTTCATGTGTTTCTGTTGGTGTGTGGTCATCCGAATTGGATGAGCTAGGATAATTCTGCTTTGTTGGTGTCATATTTCCTTGATTTCTATTTTTTTTTTTGACCTTTGGCCATTGGATGTGTTTAGCTGTCGGTTTCTGTGCTTGGAACCACAGTGGATGATTTGGTGCAGGGGACGAGTTACTTGGCTATCTGTTGTTGCTTACAGGGGGATTTCAGGGTCACTGTGGTTTTAATCACTGTGAGCTGGTGCCGCCTATTCCCAGGTTGTGAGTAATGGACCAGGATTGTTTCACTGCTCCCAATTCAGACTTCTCTATGTTGTACTCTGAGTTATCAGCCTGTAATGGTTCTGATGGTATGGACCTGTTTGCCCAGGCACAGATTCTGTGGGCTTTGTTTGTCTTCATGGAGGCTGACAGGGTCTGGCTCCACACCTAATAAGTCTGGATTTTCCAGAATACAGCTATGGTCCCGATTTCTGGTTTCTCACTTGGCTTCTCGCCACAGGGCTGGCCTCTGTCCCTGAATCCCTTCCTGTCTGTGCAGTCGCGGGTCCCCCTCCCTGGCTGCTAGTTTGTGGGTACCCCAAGCCCCGGAACCTCCAGCCGCCTGAGTGGTCCTCTCGCCCCAGCAGCTCAGCCCTGGGTGCACGGATCCCTGGCCCCGCCCACGTCTGTCTCTCTCCCCAGTTGACCTGCCGTGGGTTCACTGGATTCGGCCCCTCCCACCCGCCTTTGTGTTCCCAGCTTCCAGAGCTCTCTTGGACCCTCCCGCCCTCTGCTTCACGAGTGGCTGCGGACCACCCGCTGAGCCCCCTGTTTGTTCCTTGCTAAGCCTTCCACTATCTCGCAAATTTTTTTAAGTGGGTATAAGTTCTACCTGAGGTGTGGGGAGCCCAATAGGCCAGAGATCTATGGCCAAGTGGCCTCTGATTCTGCCTGCTGTAAGTTGGGATCGATCTTACCAGGCGCCTCTCCAAATGGGAGTTCCCGAATCCCGGGTTTAGTGGCTTCCGTGTCTGCGAGAGATGGGGTAGAGCCTTGCCCTGGGACTTTTAACAGTCCCTTGGGAGCTGTGAGTGTTCCTGGGTGGGTCTAGCCCCTCCGGTTTTTGCAAAGTGCCCAATAAGTCTGTGTTTTTTATGGCTCTTTTTTCCCCCCGCGTTCAAAATGCATCAGTGTAGGTCGCCGCCATCTTGGCCCTCCACTTTGTCATTTTTATGAATGAACAAGAAATACATTAGATATTAACTGTGACATAAAATATATCAGTATCATACATTTATTCTGCATTGTATCCATGCTGTGTTTTTATAAACAAAATATATTTGAAAACATCAATCTTCATTTGTTAATGTATTATAATAACCCTATTTATGTTGTATACATCAAATAAAGTAGAGAATGCAAAGTTTTACCTGCAACTGAATGACCTTTCTATAAATACTTAACATCCATTAAAATCATGAGAATTTTCTTAGATGCTTTTAGATCAAAGAGTGTGATCAAGTAATGAAGAGAAAATCACATGCACTTTTGTCTTGAATTACACTTATAACTCATGTATTGAATCATTGGCTAAAATATTTATATATTAGAACCATGCATGACTGTTCAGAAACAATCTTCGCATTTAATTAACTCCTTAACTATGCTTTCTTTGGAGGTTTTCAAAGCATGCCTGAAAAGTGATGTCCATGGGCTCACATGCCAGGCATGTACTTCAATATGCACAGGTCTCTCTAGAAGACCAAGAATCTTTGTAAAGATAGCCTTTGAAGAATCTGGAGTAAGTAAGCTCACTTTGATCTCTAATTACTCTTTCCAGGGATATTGTGAGAAAAGCTGCCCTGTACAGCTACCAGACACAGAGATATGCGATACTTCATTTCATGCATACCTGCTATACAAATTAAAGCAGATAACTTTCAGGAGAATTACTTTAAATAGTATGATGTGTTTGACAGATTATATGTAGTCTCAGATATTTTATAATGGTGTGATGTGAAGGTCGGTGCTAAATCATAAATGCATTCAAAGAACAAAACCTCTAAAGTGGTTAGAGAAACTACATTAGAGATTTAAGGTTAGGATAGTAATCTGTTCAAGGCTGGCAAGTCTTCAGTCATTTGTCCCTAAGCTTTATGAGTAGACTATGTCACAAATCTTTCCACTTGGCTGCGAGAAGAATGACAATTTTTTAAGAGGCCATGTGTCATTGTCTAATTCTGAAAGGACTGTTTTGTTTAGGATAGATGAAATTGAAGGTTTTACAAAATCAAGGAATCAAATATTAGATAAAGAAATTGTGTGGAATGGTAAGCTGACAAAAGTCTTACTTAGAGTACATAATAACAATAAATGTTACCATTTGTTCATCATGAGCCAGGTGTCAGACTATGTTCTACCAGGCCTTGATAAGGAAAAGATGAATACTCCCATTTGAGCTGATATTGATAAAATGTCATGTCATGTTTTCTCCTTGCCCTCTCAAACATGGCATTTATTCATAGCACATATTCTTGATTAATAATCTTATTTGTGGTGCTATTATATATATTAAGTGAATTAGCACCTGTTAGTCCATGGAGATATAAATGGGCCAAGTTGGAAAGGAAAGTAACAAGGTTATCTTAAGTAAATTGTATTCTTGTGTCAGAAAACCCTCCCATCTACTTCAAATCCCACACCACATGCATCTGTATGTGGCAGGAAGTACCAGCCACTGCTGTGAAGCTTTCATCTGTTTAATGAGGAGTCACCTTTTTTTCCTTGCTAAGAAATCAATTTGAACCCTATATCCTTCCATAGAAAACATGTCAAAGAGTTTGCTGGGATGTCTTATCACTCTTACTGTCTACGATTGGTTCTCTAACCACTGTCAACCAGCAACACAATCTCCTTCCAAAACTGAGTTGTTTAAATTACTTTTCTTACTACCAGAGACACTTTCACTTTTTTTTTCAAAATTTTATCATATGGGTTGTAAGTCAAAGTCATTTTTCTAAAATAGCACTTGCTGTCTATGTCAGAGTGTGGTTCTCACACTCTGCACAAGCCAATTATTCCTCACTCACTTCCACTTCCATGTCCTTTGCATATTCCTCACTCACTTCCACTTCCATGTCCTTTGCATATTGTTAGTTTGCTGTGCATTTTGTGCTCATAATCAGATAAAAATGTTTTCTCTCTGGCATAACCTTAATCCTGGACTTATAAATGCACAAACTTTCAATTTGACTGTATATAAACAGATAACTAACACTAAATAAATTTGCACACCTAACCATGATCACAGGTATCAATAGCTCTCACCACTATGTAACTGAGTGACCATATATAGGTCATTTATGTCTGTCAGTCCCAATTCTTTTGTTAGTATGAAAGCTGTGTCTGGACAGATATATCATGAAGGATGATTTGAAGGGCAATGTGAACTCTTTCTATTTTTTAAACTCACAAAAAAATAAGTGTTAGGGAGAATTGATAACTATCTTTCTGTAGGTAATAAAATTGAAAATAATCACAGTAGAAAGAACCTATGGTTTCACTACAGCTGTTTCAATCCTGGGTCATATATATAGGAGATCCATGTGCATGTCTTGTAAGGTCTATTTAAAGGAAAAAAGATCATAGGTTCCCTTAAAAGAAACAGAAACAATAGGAAGAGTCAAGCTTTCAATTTAGCAATTGACACTTATTTTGTTAGCGCATGTATTGTTTTGAATATTAAAATGTAAATTTAAAATATTTAGAACTAAAAAAGATGGAGAAACAAGGAGATCCAGCAAACCTCAAAAGCCCATCATCTGCACAAGGTTGCTCCCTGTCACTTCTGATAGAAACATCAGTAATTCAGGGCTAACACAAGAACTATGTCTTTCCAATGAAAATTCCTTTTACATTAGAAATAATATGTCATATATTTCTTTCTCTAAAGTGCTTACCTGAAACAAAGGGAGACATGTGAATTTGGATACTAGGGTTCAGAATTTTAGAAGTATGAAATTATGTTATTAAATCAACCAATATATTTCAATATACCATTTAAACCTGAATAATAGTGGTATGTATAATATATATAGGTATAATATACATATAATATACATTGATACATGACTGGGAGTCTTCATAGTTCTTTAAAGTTTCCAACCTTAAAAATTCAATCCTCCAAATATAACCTTTCTAGTCTTAGACAGTACTAGCCTATTTCAAGAAATCATAAAAGCAAGACTCATGACCTTTGAACAATTCTATGACATTTAACGAAATCCTGGCAATCTTTCAGTCATCTATAAAAAGTTAATTTAATCATTCCAAAAGACACAATTTGGTATTACTAGAATTAAAGAAGTATTTTCTATTACAAACTTGGGTGCCTTTCTGTTTGGGAAATTGGTATCATGAATTGAAAAATATCATCTTGGTAGACTTTTGCTTTTATGAATATGCAGTGTCCTTCCCCATTTCTTTTGATCAGTTTTGGTTTGAAGTCTATTTTGTTAGATAATAAAATGACTATACCAGTTTGTGCCGTAGGTCCATTTGTTTGGAGAATCTTTTCTCAACTCTTTACCATGAATTAATAGTTGTCTTTGGTGCTGATGTACATTCCTGGATGCAGCAGAAAGATTTTATTTTCACTTCCATTCTGCTAGTCTGTATTTTTTATAGGGCTTTGAGATTTTTGATATTGAGTTGTCAATGACCAAAAATTATTGAATTCTGTTATTTTATTGTTAATCTATGGTCTCCGAGAATCTGCAGCACATTTGTACAAGCCCTTCTGGCTTTTTCAGTCTTCATTGAAAAGTCAGGCATATTTCTAAAAGCTCTGTCTTTACAGGTTACTTGGTATTTTCCCTTAGCAGCTTTTAATTTTCCTTCTTTTTTCTGTATATTTAGTATTTTAATTATTATGTAGCACAGGGACTTTCTTTTCTGATCCAAACTATGTGTTGTTCTACATGAATATTATAACTTTATAGGCATGTCCTTCTTTAGGCTAGGAAATTTTTCTTCTATGATTTTGTGGAAAATATTTTCTGGACCTTTGAGCAGGGTTTCTTCTCTTTCCTCTCTACCTATGATTTTTAGGGTTGTTCTTTTCACATTGTCCTAGATTTCTTAGATATTTATTATCAGGAGTATTAGTTTGTAAATTAAATACTACTGCAGCTTAAATTACATATTGGCCCTTTCATATTGATAGTGGAAAACTTTCTCACCAATACATCCCAACAAAAACAAAACAGAGAAATATTGGAGAAAACAGACAATATGAAACAAGTGGACCTAAAAGATATTTATGAAGAATTTCACCCAAACACAAAAAAAATACCTTCTACTCTGAACCTCATGTAAATTTCTCAAAAAGTGACCATATGCCTGGTCACAAAAGATATGAGAAAATTGAAATAACTCCCTGCATCCTATCAGACTACCACAGTTAAACCTGTGTATCAAAAAACACAAGCAACAGAAAACTTGCAAATTCATGAAAACTTAAAGAAGCTCCACTGAATGACTGCTGGGTCAAGATATAAATAAAGAAATTAATACTTCCTAGAATTCAATGGAAATGAATATACAGTATACTCAAATTTATGGGACATAATGAAAATGGTGCTAAGAGAAAATTCCATAGCATCAAGTGCCTACTTGTCACTTAGCAAGAAAAATCCCTTGCTTCAACTGTAGAAGGAATGCTGTCCAAAAAGGACAAAACTTGGATGCAGGTAAGTCAACAACCTAGTTCTGTCAAGACAGGGTAGGCAAGTCCTTCATAATTTCTGCTTTACAATTAATGTCTGTCAGAGAAATGGGGCCAAAAGGCTGAAGATTTATGCTCTAATATATGGAGAAAAAATGGGAACTGTCCAGGCAGCCAGTTGTCTGTCATTTATTAGTTTTGGAAGCTGCTGGCCCTGAACTTCCTATATAATCAGATGTATTTATCCTTTTCAAGTCTCTGATGTGGTTGAAGACTAGATAGTTATAGTCTCACAGTTAAATTTTGAGTTGTTTAGGAATTAGGAGGGCATTCTATCTAGATCAAAGAAGATGTTTTTGTGATGCAAGTTAGGATGGAAGCTGAATTAGATATAGAACTTTAAATACATAGTGATGAATGCATAGTAGAATGTGACAGTCAGTTGCCAAATACATATGGACTAGACATTGGGAATGTATACTAAGCCTTATAATTTTCATAATTGTGGCCTAATTATTTTTGTTGTTTTGTATTGTATTTGTTGTTATAAGAGAAAGAGACATCAGTTGGACTGAAAAGAGGAGCTGTTGGCAGGAAAAAGAAATACCTTAAACTTAAAAAAAAAAAGGAAGCATATGGGGGTGTGTGAGGGGGAAGAGGGTGGGAGGGTGAGACCAGACAGGGAGTAGGGAGGGGATTGTGATTAAGATGTAATTGAAGAAATAAAAAAATAATTGGGAAGATCTAATACTAGCAGCTTAAGAACACATTTGAAATCTCTAGAACAAAAGGAAATAATCACACCTAATAGGAGTAGTTGGCAAGAAATAATAAAACGGAAGCAGAAATCAATAAAGTAGAAA
Source organism: Lophiomys imhausi (assembly GCA_907164525.1). NCBI lineage: Eukaryota > Metazoa > Chordata > Mammalia > Rodentia > Muridae > Lophiomys > Lophiomys imhausi. Next base: position 1,813,966 of record CAJQZJ010033689.1, on the reverse strand, counting down.
AATACAAAGATTCTGTTAAACAAAGAGTTTTTTTCCTTGAAAAATCAACAAGATAGACAAGCTCTTATCTATACTAACTAAAAAATTGAGAGAGAATTTCCAATTAAAAAGGTCAGATATGAAATGGGGACATAACTGAAGTGGGATTTTAATCCAGCAACATGGCTACTTTGGCTGGAATACAGATATGTCTTTATCAAACACCTTTAATCCCTATTGGTGGAATATAGGCATGCCCTTAGTACTCACCTTTACTCTCAAACAATGAAGGTAAAGCTATTTTGTAGAAGGAAGCACCAATGTTTAAAAGCGTTACCTAATGGAGTGGCAGACAAAGTGATGAATCAGAGAAAGTTTTGACAGAATTTCTGATAAAAGAGAAAGGAAAGGGAAGCTACTTAGGGGAGTAGCATGGAGAGTAACAGGACACATTTTTACTGAGAGAGTTTTACAGTCACAGGCTGTAGATAGAAAACAAGCTAGACACAGGTGAACATAGAATGAGTCAGAAAAAGGACTCTAAACAAGCAAGTGAAAGACCTGTATGACAAGAAATTCAAGTCCTTGAAGAGAGAAATTGAAGAGGACATCAGAAGATGGAAAGATCTCCCATGCTCATTGATAGGTAGGATCAACATAATAAAAATGGACATACTACCAAAAGCAATATACAGATTCAATGCAATTCCCATAAAAAACCTACACAATTCTTTATAGACCTGGAAAAAACAATTCTCAATTTCATATGGAATAACGAAAAACCCAGAATAGCTAAAGTAACCCTGTACAATAAAAACAAAAAAACAAAAAAAAACTTCTGGAGGTATTACCATCCCAGACTTCAAGCTATACTACAAAGCAATAGTAATAAAAACAGCATGGTACTGGAATAGAAACAGACCAGTTGATCAATGGAATTGAATTGAAGACCCAGAAATGATCTCACACATCTATGGTCACTTAATTTTTGACAAAGAAGCCAAAACCATACAATGGAAAAAGTACATCTACAACAAATGGTGCTGGTCTAATTGGATGTTGACATGTAAAGGAATGCAATTAGACCCATACTTATCACCTTGTACAAAACTTAAATTCAAGTGGATCAAAGACCTTAACATAAAGTTGGACACACTAAATCTAATAGAAGAGAAAGTGGGGAAAAACCTCAAACTCATTGGCACAGGTGACAACTTCCTGAACAGAATGCCAACAGCTCAGAACCTGAGATCAACAATCAATAAATGGGACCTAGTGAAACTGAAAAGCTTCTGTAAGGCAAAGGACACTGTCATTAGAACAAAAAGGCAACCTACAGATTGGGACAAGATCTTTACCAACCCCACTTCCAACAGAGGGCTAATATTAACAATTTATAAAGAACTCGAAATGTGATGTTTCGGACTTTTACTACTAATTGTCATAAACTGTTTAGGATAATTAAGAAATGCAAACTAATGGTTATGCAAGCCGGTCATTCTGTTAGGTACTATGACAGCCTATTATAGTTATTTTCTAAGCCAATCAGAAATAAAGCTGCTAAGAGACAAGCAACATCTGCTTACCCTAATAGAAGAGATAGATAGGGCCTCTTCAAAAACCTCAAGAGATCTGCAGAATATGGCATTCAAAGATGTTTTTGTAACTTTAGTTTTTTTATATCAAGACATATCAACTCCTGACAGCACCCGCTATTCTCCTCCAAGTAGAAGATGAGCATCGAAGAATCTCCAGTGGAAGATGTTCGAATTAGTCGCAAGCCTATCTCTTGGTAGGAAAAGCCCCTTGCTCCAACTGTAGACAGAATGCTGTCCAAAAAGGACAAAACCTGGAAGCAGGTAAGTCGACAGCCTAGCTCTGCCAAGACAGGGTAGGCAGGTCCTTCATAACCCCTGCTCTACAATCAATGTCTATCAGAGAAATGGGGCCAAACAACTAAAGATCGATGCAGTAATGTATGGAGAGAAAAATGGGAACTGTCCAGGCAGCCACTGGTATGTCATTTCTTAGTTTTGGAAGCTGCAGGTCCTGTACTTCCTATAAAATCAGATATATTTATCCCTCTCAGGTCTCTGAGGTGGTTGAAGAACAGATAGCTAGAGTCTCAAAATTAAATTTTGAGTTGTTTAGGAGTCAAGAGAGTGTTATAGATCTAAGCAGATACTTTTAAAATTGTGTTGCAAGTTAGTATGAATGTTGAGTTAGATATAGAACTTTAAACTCATGGAGATGGCTAGATAGTAGAAGGTTAAAGTCAGGTGCCAAATACATATGGACTGGACATTGGGAATGTATGCTAAGCCATATAACCCTCATAACTGTGGCCTAATTACCTCTGTTGTTTTGTATTGTATTTATTATTATAAGAGAAAGAGCCATTTGTTGGACTGAAAGGGTAAACTGTAGGGGGAAATAAGATATACCTTAAACTTAAAAAAAAGGAAGAGGATGGGGGGTTGAGAGTGGGAGGGTGGGTCTGGAGGGGGGAATAGGGAGGGGACTGCAATTGAGATGTAACTTGAAGAAATAAAAAATAAAGGAAAAAAAACAAAAAAATATAAAGAACTCAAGAAATTAAATGCCAAGAAATCAAATAATCCAATCAAAAAATGGGGAACAGTGCTAAACTGAAAATTCACAAAGGAGAAATTTCTAATGGCCATGAGACACTTGAAGTAATGCTCAACATCCTTACTCATCAGAGAAATGCAACTCAAGATAACTCTGAGATTCCATCTCACACCTGTCAGAATGGCTTAAGATAAAAAATTAAAATGACAACACATGCTGGCGAGGTTGTAAAGAAAGGGTAACATTCCTTTGCTGGTGGGAGTGCAAACTTGTACAACCACTATGGAAAGCAGTTTGGTGATATCTTAGAAAACTTTGAATAGCCCTACTTCAAGACCCAGCCATACCACTTCTGGGTATGCACCCAAACTATTCCTCACCAAACCACAAGGACATATCCTCATCTATGTTCATAGCAGCCTTATTTGTAATAGCTAGAAACTGGAAACAACCCAGGTGTCCCTCAACTGAAAAATGGATAAAAATAAAAATTGTGGTACATTTACACAATGGAATACTACTCAGCTATCAGAAACAAGGAAATCATGCAATTCACAGCCAAATGGATGAAACTAGAAAAGCTCATCTTGAGTGAGCTAACCCAGACTCAGAAAGATGCACATGGCATCTACTCACTTATAACTGGATTTTAGCCGTATAGTACAGGATAAGTATTCTACAACCAACACACAAAAAAGAACAGGAACATGGATTTTGTTACCTGTTAGTAGGATAATTTACCCTAGGGGTGCTACCATTTAGGCTCCCAGTGTAAGAGGAAGCTCGTAGCCATCATAGGACTGCTGAACGGAGGAGGCTGATATGGAGGGACACCCAACATTGGAGGAGTGGGATGGGTGGGAGAGGGAGGACAGAGTGGGAGGGTGGAACTGGGAGGGGTGGAAAGAGGGCACTGTGAGGAGATGTAATTTGAAGTAATAAATAAACATTTAAAAAAAGAAAAAAGTGACAGAAGATTAGAACAGATTGGAGGAGTTATTATTTTGAGTCCAAGCAGAGCAATTCAGTGAGAAACTGAGAGAAGCCAGATTGAATTAGTACCTTGGAGAGGAGTTTGAGCCAGAACAGCTGACTCAAACCAGTTAGCCAGAGTTCAGAATATACTAGTGAAAGTTAGCATATTCAGCAGTTCACACACATCTGGACTCCCCGTTTCTGATAAAGAAACCAGAAATACACACTGGGAAAAATAGTATCTTCAACAAATGAAGTTAATCAAGCTGGATGCCTGCACGTAGAATAATGTAAATAGATCCATATTTATCATCCTACACAAAACTCAAATTCAAGTGTATCAAAGATTTCAACATAAAACCAGAAACACTGAACCTGATAAAAGAAAAAGTGAAGAATAGCCTTGAACACATAGCACAGGAGATAACTTTTTGAATAACTCAGGCATTAAGATCAACAGTTAGTAAATGGGGTCCTCGCCTGCGACACTGACTGTACCACCTGTACAGGGGGTTGGGAATTGGAGAGACAAAGTACACAAGGAGGGAAGCCAAGACAGTGATCTGATCAAGGTGACAAACTTTACTAAAGCTTCAACTGCTTATATAGGCTGAGGACAATAAGCAGGCATGGAAAACAAGACTGTCAGTATCACACTTCCACCTCATTACAGAGTCAAACAGCAAGCAGAAGTGGAAAACAAAAGTGTCAGTATCAGGAGAGCACAGCAAATACCAGCTGCATGGAAAGTCCCAGGTAAAAGTCCAAACTGCATCACTCAGGTGCAGGGTAAGTACCTGACAACAAACAAATCACTAAATGGCTGCTCTGTAAGGGGCTGCATCAGTACCCCTCCCCTTTTTTCTTTTTTCATAAATTGATAAGTAGTTGAAGAGGACTGTGCTTGTCTTAGGTTGTAACGCAATCATTCTTCCCTTACCCATCTTAAGATATTCCAAAATCAAGTTTGGAAGGCCTGTCTTAGGTCAGTGAAGTGATTGCCCAAAATTCTCTTACCAGTCATTGGCTAATCAGCTCAAGCATGTGCAGAGAAAAAAAATTAACAAGTATATATATTTTTTTCTTTTGAGCAAGCTATATCCCCCACCTGAGGAGGATCATATAGTTGTGCATGATACGTGGCCAGCAATACCTTAAGGGTAGATGCATTAAATACCTGCTGTTGAGCTCTATGCTTAAGAATGCAGTTGCAACAGGAGTAGAAAAATAATACCATCAATGACATAAATGAAGACCCAGGAAGGGTCAAACAATTTCCAAACTTAACTAAAAGGGGTGGAATTAATATTCAAAATCTCCACCTGAATGCTTAATGCACATCACTAACTACCAATCACCATATATGGACTTATTAACTCTACTTCAAGATTACAATGAGCGCTCTCTGAGCTCCAAATGGTCAGAGACCATGAAGACTACTGACTGAGAAGAACATATACCCCAAGGGAGAGGCAGGATCAATGGAAAAGATCCTTTCCCAATTAGGAAAGGACAACCAGGAAGCATAGGAGAGAGCAGTGACTTCCCAGCCCTTGAATTGTTTGGGACCATAAAGTTTTTAAGTCCTCCACATCTTCCTGCTGTGGTGGATGGTAAAACACAAGACCTTGGCAATGAACCAATTGTCTTAGACCAGCACAGAGATGTCTACTAGGTGAGGCAGGGAAGGCAATCCCAAATATCCATTGCCAAAATGGAGAACAGGCAGCACCAGCTCCTTGGGAGAAGAACAAAGGCCCATAAATCTTCTCTAGTCCTTATCAGAGTTCCCATCATCGTCAGAAGTATTATCAGCCTCTAAATGGGATTTCCTGACATCAACTTGCTGCACCAATCTCTCTGGCAACCAGTGAGCAGCATCATTTTCCTGCAAAAGAAAAAGAAAAAAAAAAAAAAAAAACAGAACCAGATCCTCGACCCCATATAAGAACAGGGTCAGGCCCAGGCCATTGATTATTCAAAGAATCTTGCCACTTAACCATGGCATACATGTTGAGTATCAGGAAGCATGGCAGAGACAGATAATCCTTTCATAGCTGTGGCCATGGCCTGTCCTTGCTGGTACAAGGGCCCAATGTCCACACATAAGCGAATGAACATGAACAAATCAGTTTTAGCCCTATAAGGGCAAGTGGCTGCCTTACAAGCAGTATTGGCATTCTCATAAGCAAGTTGTTTGACAAAGGGAATAGTGCTATTTGGGTTTCCAACAATTCTTCCTGCAGCTTTCAAAAGTCTGTCTACAAACTCCTGAAATGGTTCATCCAGGTCCTGCCTAATATTAGACAAGCTAGAACTTAAGTCCCCCTTCAGAGGCAACCCTAGACAAGATTTTCTTACCGCGGGGGCTATCTGTGAAAATATAGCAGGTGGATAATGAGTCTGATTGTTATTTCCTTCAAATTGACCTTCTCCCAATAGCATTTCCATGTCCCACTCACTATTACCTGCTTGGAAATTGAGCCCAACAGCTCTCTAAATTCTGTTAACTATACTAAGCAATCCCCTCCTGACAAAGACACTTTCACCACTGCTTTCCATCTGCAGAAGTTAAATATGACTCAACAAGAGACTCAAAGACTGTCATGGCGAAGGAAGCAGTGGGCCCATTTTGAGAAACTGGTGTTTTACTTCCTTTTACTGATTCGTGACAGCCATGGACCTTTAAATTTTCATATACTTCTTCCTTGTAGGATTTCCTGATAGCAACATTTACAATAGTCCACACTTCTTTCTTTTTTAAAATTTCCTTTAAAATTTGTCCTACTCTTTCCCAATGCTTACTATTTAACTTCCCATTTTCAGGGAAGCAGGGACAGTAAGTCTCCACAGCATCCAGAAATCCCTCTAAAGTTCCCTTTTACTCTTTTTAAAACCCACTCTTTGGGTTTGAATCAATCCTTTCCACTTTTACTATTGCTTTGTCCCATTATGCACTGTCCCAGCACTCACCAGTCTCTCCAGCAGGCGACCAGAGAAACACTTGCACTTTGCCTTTTCGTGGGGACCGCGGTGGTGGTGGGGGGGGGGGTGCAAATCAAAGCCTTCCTCAGCACCTGTTACCAGGTCCCGGGATTTCGGCATCACCTGTTGTCGCCTGCAGTCATTGACTGTGCCAACTGTACAGGGGTTTGGGAATTGGAGAGACAAAGAACACAGAGAGGGACACCAAGTCAAGTCAAATCTGATTAAGGTGACAAACTTTACTGAAGGTTCAACTGCTTATATAGGATGAGGACAACAAGTAGGCATGGAAAACAAGATCGTCAGTATCACACTTCCACCTCATTACAGAGTCCTACAACAAGTAGACGTAGAAAACAAGATCGTCAATGTCACACGTCCACCTCGTTACAGAGTCAAACAACAAGCAGAAGTGGAAAACAAAAGCGTCAGTATCAGGAGAGCACAGCAAATACCAGCTGCATGGAAAGTCCCAGGGAAAAGTCCAAACTGCATCACTCAGGTGCAGGCTAAGTTCTTGACAATAAACAAATCACTAAATGGCTACTCTGTAAGGGGCTGTATCAAAATGGGACCTCGTGAAACCGAAAGACTTCTGGAAGGCAAAGAACACTGTCAGTAGGGCAAACCAGCATCCTAGAAAATCAAAAGATTTTTACCAGCTCCATTTACAATAGAGGACTAATATCCCAAATATATAAATAACTCAAAAAACTGTATATTTAAAAACAATCCAATTTAAAACGGTGAACAGATCTAAACAGAATTCTCAATAGAGGAATCTCAAATGGCTAAAAAATGCTTATAGAAATGTTCAACATTCTTATCCATCAAGGAAATGTAAATCAAAACTACTTTGGGATTCCGTCTTACACCTGTCAGAATGTTTAAAATCAATAATACAAGCGAACAACTCATTCTCCTTTGCTGGTTTGAATGCAGACTTGTACAGCCAGTATGGAAATCAATATGATGATTCCTCAGAAAACTGGGAATCGATCTACTTCAAGACTTAGCTATATTATAGTACTCTTGAGCATATTCCCAAACAATGCTCAATTCTACCACAAGGATATTTGCTCTAATATCTTCATTGTGCCTTTATTTAATATAGGAGGAATTGGAAACCACCTATATGTTCTTCAACAGAAGAATGGACAAAGAAAATGGATACATTTACACACTGTAGTTTTACTCAGCTCTTTAAAAATCGCCATCATGAACCTTGGAGGCAAATGGATCAAACTAGAAGATAATCTGGAAGAGTGAGGTAATCTATACCAAAAAATATAAATATGTTATATATTCACCTATGAGAGTATATTATCCATTGAGTAAATGATAAGCAAGCTATAATCTGCAGACCCAGGGAAGTCAGGTAAAGAAGACAGATCTAGGACAGATGCAGGTATCTCCCTGACAGAGCAAAATAAAATAGATATTATAGGGGAAATTTTGGACAGTTGGGGATAGGAACAGGGGAATCAGGAAGGAAGGGGGAAGGACAGATGGTTAGAATTGTGTGGGGCATTTAGAGGTTGGTATAGCATCCTTGTGTAATGGAAGCTTCCTGGAATCTGTGAAGCTGATCCTAATGAGGACTCCTAGCAATAGGGGATATGAAGTCCCAACTGGCCATCTCTTGTAGCCAAGTAAAGCTTCCAATGGCAGGACTAGGCTACATCCAATTGAGTTGTTTGTCAAGGAGGTCATAGGAAAATCCCCAAACATGCCAGGCTGTTGCTGAGACAAAATGTTGTTCTCCACAAAATGACAACAGAGCCCCATTGATGATGGCATAACCACACAACTCATTGAACATGGAAATGTAAAAAAAAAAGTAATTAAATTACGTTGGGTTGGGCGTTTGTAGAAATAATCAGTTAAATTGTTTACCAATATTTAGATTATTGTTAATTTATTTGGCAGCTGTTAATATTTAAGCAGCCATTACAAATGAGTACACAGACACCATGTGGATTTTAACATGCCTTGGCCTGAATTGTGCAATCCTAGCCCATCTAAGTTAGCTCTTAATTCTATTACCCAAATATGACCCCATATATACATACGTCCCCTTGGACTGCCATTCTCCACGATATGCTGATGTTCCTGGCCATGTGGAATGAAGTTCCTTTCTCTAACCCATGGTGTGTGCCTCTTTCCTGCTGCTCCTGGCTGGAATGAATTCTTTTTCCTGAATGCTTTTTTCTTTCTGCTGCTGTCTGGAATTCCTTAATTCTCTGTCTAAAGCTCAGGCTTCCTGCTCTAATCCCAGGAAGTCTCACCCTTTCTCTGACTTTGCCCAATCTCAGGCCTCGGCATTTTATTTAAACAATCAGAGTCAATGTAAGTAACAGACAGCAAGCAGGACCAATTAATTAACATTTAGAATGCTTAACACTACCCCAACATGGAAAGGTTGAGCTGGTGCCTATATGGTGCCCTCAGCTCTATATTCTAGTCTCTTAGGCACTTTGCTGGCTAATGAAAGACAAACATGGTCAGCAATCTAGCTACAAAACCATTAGCCTATAATTTGTCCTGCCTACAAAATATGCTAGGGAAATGATTGCAGAAAACTTGCGGGAGTAGCCAACCAATGTTTAATTTTACTTAAAGCCCACTCCACATGAAAGAACCCATACCTGACACTGCTTGGGTAATCAAGAAGCAGAGAGTATATATCCCAGAGATCTAGGGTAAACACAAACACTTATGGGGAAAAAATCAATAAAATGATTCTAAAGTATATTCTTCTATATTCTTAGATCAGTGCCTTATCCACTCATCAGAGAGGCTTCATCCAGGAGCACATGAGAACAGATGAAGAGACTCACACTCAGACATTACATGGAGAGTCTAAATTGGTGACCTCCATCAAATCCTTCCCCTCTGAGCTCAGGTAATCCCATGAAAGAGGAGGCAGAAAGATTGTAAGGCCCAAAGGAGATAGAGGACACCAGGAGAACTAAGCCTTCTGATTCAGTTTAGCACACAGTAAAGGAAGGAGTGAGCCCAGGGCCTACAGAGTTTGCAACTGGTCCTCTGTACATGTATAATAGCTATTAGCTTAGCATTTTCATGGGAATCCTGACTGTGAAAACAAGTGAGTCTCTGATTCTTATGCCTAATCTTGGGGCTCTTTTTATCCTAGTGGGTTTCTGGGCTCAACTTAAATATGGTAATTTTTATTCATATTATTATATTTTGTTTTTTCAAGTTTGGTTGCTATTTCTTAGAAGTCTGACCCTTTCTAGTGAGAATCAGGAGGTAGGGAAAAACTAGGAGGAATAGAGAGGAAACTTCAATCAAGATATACTGTATGAGAAAAGAATGAATATGACCACCTTTACCTAGTCTTTATTATACTTGTTTTGTCATGTTTGGATGTAGCTTCTTAGAGGCCTACTCTTTTTTAAAGAGGAAACAGAGGGATAGTGGATCTGCAGGATGCTAGAGTTGGGGGGAGGTAGAAAGAGTAGAAGGGGAAACTATGTTCAGGATGGATTATATGAGAGAAGAGTCGGTTTTAAACTTTAAAATATCTATTTTCAATAGAAGCTGCAGGCCCTGCACTTCCTATATAAGCAGATATATTTATCCTCTCAGGTCTCTGAGGTGGTTGAAGAATAGACAGCTAGAGTCTCATAGTTAAATTTTGAGTTGTTTAGGAATCAAGAGGGTGTTATAGATCTAAGAAGATACTCTTAAAAGTGTGTTGCAAGTTAGTATGAATGTTGAGTCAGATATAGACCTTTAAACTCATGGAGATGGTTAGATAGTAGAATCTTAAAGTCAGGGGCCAAATATGTATAAACTGGACATTGGGAAGGTATACTGGGCCATTTAACTCTCATAAATGTGGCATATTTATATCTGTTGTTTTGTATAGTATTTACTGTTATAAGAGAAGGAACCATCTGTTGGACTGAAAGGGGAAACTTCTGGGGGGAAGAGGGTGGAAGGGCGGGATAGGAAGGGGGAAGAGGGAAGGGTTTGTGACTGAGATGTAACTTGAAGAAAAAAAAATAAAGTATTTAAAATAAATAAATAAAAGAAAATGTGAAAATAAATAAATAAATAAATAAATGAACAAACAAAGAAAATATTTGCAAAAATACAAAGGAAGCAATGCAATAAAATTATGGATGACTTGATTAAAGCTATATATAGTTATTAAAATTAGTAGACAAGAAAATTAATTGTCATTTCATTCTATCTGCTAAAAATAACTTTTATGGATAGAGAAAAAATTAGTATTCATAATACAGGTTAATGGTTTGCAGGTCAATGTCAGACTTGATCTATGACTGGAAATTAAAAGGAAGTATTTAACATAATGGCAGATTATTAAAAAATTGACTTAAATTTAAAGAATCCATATATTCAAAATGTTTACTGAACTTCTACACACACACACACACACACACATGAAACTAAATTATGACATACCACACTCTAACTTGTCAAACCACTGATTAAGAGAAAAAAAATGATTTAAGTCTAGGGTATATACAATCCACAGGATAGAGGTAAGGATAGAAAGTTAATCAACTGAAAAAATGCAAAAACAACAACAAAAAACAGTTACCCGATATCATTTAAATATAAAAAGAATAAGTTGACTCATACTTTATATTATGAAAATATCTTTTAAAGTGAAGTGGAATTGATTTTTTTAATTTAATTTAATTTTTTTAATATTTATTTATTACGTCAGGTTACACCTTTTCTCCTTCCGCCCCACCCAGTCCCGCCCTCCCACCCTCCACTCCCTATCCCTTTCATCACACTCCTCTGGAGTGGAGTGTCACCACATAACAGTCCCCCACCCATTTCAACAGTCATATGAGGACCAAGAGCCTCCTCATATACTGGGGTCCTACAAGGCAGCACCACTAGGACAAATTGTCTCATTGACAGGAAACAAAGTCTATGTTCATGTTCCCTTTGGTGCATTGGTTGTAGTATAGTTATCCTGTACTATATGGCTAAAATCCAACTATAAGTGAATAGAGGCATCCTTCTGGGTCTGGGTTAGCTCACTCAGTTATGTGATAGGTGCACTGAAGCTAGAAGAGAAGGTTGGAACCCTCAGGACTGGAGTTACAAGTATTTGGAGTCACGTGATATGTTTTCTGGGATCTTAATTCTAGTTCTGTGACATAACAGTAAGTGCTCATAACCAATAAGCATTTGTGAGAGAGAAAGTTATTGTTTAAGTTTAAATTAGTGAGCTTAAGATATCTATAAAATAAAAATACTTCTAACATGTAGGTCCCACTCTTGTTGGACCCTGGTGACTCTCCAGTCAAAAAAATTAAGACACCAAGACCCTTTAATATTTCAAAGGTTAAATCTTAGCTGGGCAGACTCTCAACTAGCTCATCTAAGTTAACCCAACCACCTAGCCCCATCCAGCCACATGGTTAGCTACACCTTCCAGGTACATAGTTATGTGAAAACTGCAAAGTAATTAATTAATGTAGTTATTAGTAAGCATAAACTGTAAGAATAGGCCGGCAGAGTAGCCGGCGGCTTGGCAGAGGAGCAGGCCGCCTGGCCCGAGTGACTTAACCGGTTGCCTAACTTATCCTGGAGAAAGAGCGCTGGGACCAAGGGTGGCCTACACCACCTGTAACCTAAACTCTGTTAATTAATATAAGTTGCTATATTAGGCCAGTAGAATTACCAGTGGCTTGGCGGGAGATTCGCCTGGGCTCAAGGGGAGTCTGAGAGTCTGGAAGTTCAACGGCCTGGGACTGCTAGGACTGAGGGCCTATAAGCTGCCACAGTCTTTTCCCCAATAATTAAACACACCAAGACCTTTTAATGTTTTAATGCTTAGCCCTTAGCTGGGCAGACTCTCAATTAGCTACTCTAAATTAACCCAGATCACCTAATCCAAACCACCATGTGCCTGGGAGTACCTTCCAGCATTCTCCAGATGTCTGTCTCCTTCTGTGTCTCCCGGTGGAAAGAGAGCGAGTCTCTGTGTGTGCCCAAAGTTCCTGTTCTGATCTCAGGAAATCCCACCTTCCTATACTGCTTCTGCCCAGCTAATTGGCCATAAGCAACTTTTATTAACCAATCAAGAGAATGCCTCAGAAGGGATGTTAACCAAATCTCAGCACTGAATTCAATGTATCAGATACAATATTAGACCTTCCCTCAACAGTTATGTGCATTTCCTCTCAGGTCTCATGGCAAAAAGACCTTCCTCTATCTTCCCAGAGTTTCTTTCTCCCTCTCAGGAAGTCCCACTTTTCACCTCTCTCTTTGCCCAGGTACAGGCTGTAAGCAACTTTTAGTATTCACTCAGAGCTAGTTGAAGAGCAAAGTTACACAGCATTACTCGGTATACATGAGAATCTGCTCATAAGACAGGAAGCAGATCTTGGGGGTGGGGGTAGGAGAAAAATTAATATTTGAATAGATAGCAAGTCCACATCAACCTCAACATTTATCCTATTTTGCCTAATAAATGGCTCTTTTTAAAAATAATGACAAGTACAGCAGTAAATATGAGATAATTATAAAAAACTATAAGATATGATATACATTCCTGATGTCCAGTCCAATGCATTTGGTTTGCACTATCAAACCAAGACATATCTTCTTAGACCTAAAACATCTTCTTAAATCCTAAACAACTTAGTTAATTGTAAGATTGTTGTTTTGTATTGTATTTATTATTATAAGAGAAAGAGCCATTTGATGGACTGAAAGGGGGAGCTGTTGGGGGGAAAATATATACCTTAAAATTTAAAAAAAAAAAAGGAAGGGGTTGGGTGGGTTGAGGTGGAAGAGAGTGGGAGGATGGGACTGGAGGGGGGAGTAGGGAGGGGATTGTGATTGAGATGAAACTTGAAGAAATGAAAAATAAAGTTAAAAAAAAAAAAAGCAGGCTGCCTGGATAGCTACCCGGAATTCTCTACAATGTTGGAGCATCTTTCTCAGCCTAATGGTGCAATATATCTGACACACACCTATTTGTGCAGCAAGAATTATGATATACTTGCTTACCCTATCTTGGAAGACCTCAGGAGTTGGCTCAGCCTGCATTCAAGTTTTGCCCATTTTGGACAATATTCTGTGTGCAGATGAAACATTGGCAGTTTCTGCCCAGTGGCAGTTTACCACATTTGAAGCAACTCCATATGGAGGTTTTCTGATACTCAGATTTTCCTCCAAATGAATGGGGTGTTGTCAGGAGCTTAAGTCAACAAAGCCTTAAATTAATAAGAACATCTTTAGATGCCATATTCTGTAGGTCTCTGAAGTTTTTGAAAACCATCTATCTGTCTGTCTGTGTGTCTGTCTCTCTGTCTGTCTGTGTGTCTGTCTGTCTGTCTATCCATCCATCTATCCATCTATCCATTGATCTATCTATCTATCTATCCTTCTATCCATCTATCTATCAATCACCTATCACACATCTGAATAGGCAAACATTGCTTATTTTTAGCTATTTACTATCCGTTTAAACTAGGAAGCATATTTCTGTGATAAACTAGACTAGTATCTGACTTGACCATGAGTCTGATTGACAAACCATTAACTTGTATCACTTAATTATTCTAAACAGTTTATAATAGTAGCTATTGAAAGGACCAGAAGTAAACATTGCATTTTTAAATGAGTTGCCAAGTTCCAATACCTTATACTAGAGTTGAAACATAATTACATTGTAACAAAAATAATCTTAATTTTGTATCAATATACAAAGATTTATACCAATGAAAACCTTAAAAATGTATCAATATACAATAATCTATATCAATGTAAACAAAAATAATTTTATTTGAGAATAGCAGTAGCTCTACGTTGAGGAGCATATTCAATAATCTACTCTATTATTCTGATATTCCTATATGATATTCCTATATTCACCTCTTTTTATCAGCTCCTTTATAATGACAACCATCTTATCACTCAATAGAACAACCAACTAACCTAAGTGAATGGGACATCATTCTTCTTGAGATTGTTTCCTATTGACTTGGGGTGTAGGATTCTTTTTGTAAGTCCAGAAGGAAAATTATTGTCTGAAAAAGTTAGCTGCTATGTTTGTTGTCAAGTCTCTGGGTGATGTGACTGTTCAGGTTTAAGTGAAGTCTTCACAGGATCAGGCTGTGAGACTGAATGAATTGAGGTCATCTGGGGTCAGTAGATTTCTTTGAAGCTGCCCAGGAAGCTAGCCTTGATGGAACAGCAGTTGCAACAGTCTTTGAAGCTGAATCACCTGGGTTACTTGACTTGTCTTCCATGGTGTTTGGCCCTTTTGCTCTGAAAACATATAAACTCTCATAAGTAATACATAGCTCTGTAATTACATATGTATGGAATGGGCAAGGAACACAGATCAGTTGCTATTTCCCTTTTGACACAAACACAAAGCCTCTCTCCCTTTAGAACATAGCCTTCATCCAGCACTTTGAAGCCATTGTAAGTGTAGACTAATTTAATTTAGCAGTTCCAATACCTTATACTAGAGTTGTATATTTTTTATACAGTTTTTATCTAGGTCTGCTACATTTTGATCTCTCTTATTACATTGAACTTATAACCATTTTCATGTTGATAAATTAAAACAAGACTGTATGGAGTCCAAATATCCTCCTCCATAAGGATACATATTTATTATTTTATTGAGACAGGGTTTCTCTGTGTAGCCGGGGCTGCTCTGAATTTGCTCTGTAGATCAGGTTGGATTCAAACTCACAAGGAACCTATCTGTCTCTATCTTTATTTCCCAAGTGTTGTGATCAAGGGCATGTATTTAATTATTTTCTTTAATTGGATACATTTATCCTTCTGTTCTTCTCTTTTAACTTAACATCCTTCCCTGTACTCAACTTTATTTAAGCTCCTTTCCATTTTAGTTCTCACGCACATTTTTGACTATATCATTCCTGTTTAGAGGTTTGAGTCTGGGATCTGTATTTTGCACGAGACTGAGTTGCCCTTGGTTCTCCCATGGGAGCCCCACATCCTAAGGAGACTGACTGGCTGCTCAGAACAGCATGACACCCCACCTCATGTAAGCTTTCAATAACTCTTGATTGGGCGAGACATGCAGCTTGCATGTTTCTCTCCCAGGCTAACTCTGGGTCCTTACATTGACTAAAAGAATATATCTTTTCTAGGGCAAAATGCTTTTTGGTACCAGTTCTGTGGGAGACCCATATCCTAAAGAGATTGGCTGGCTGCCCAGAGGAGCATGCTACCTCTTTCTCTTATATAAAACATTAGGTAAATTTGAGATTGATGAGTATTTATCTTTTAGATCAGTAAGGACATTATTATTTATTTCTAAGCAAAAACCTACATAGTACCTGTAAAGAAAACAATGTAATTTTGAATTTTAGAATGTTGTTTATAAGAGACTTTATCATATCAGCAGGGACTCCCATCCTGACTTCACTGTGTAGAATTGGCTGATCTAGAGTTCATAGAAATCTGCCTTTCACTGACTCTTGTGTGCTGGAATTAAATGTGTGTGCTACCATCACTCTGTTCAAATGTTTCACCTCTATTCCAAATCAAAACTACAAATTTGAACCATAGTGATATTCTGAACTTACTTACATTCTTTAAAAATCTCCTATGTTTTAGTAATGCCAAACAATAAAAATATTCTTTCTATTTCCTTACTATTAGTTAAAAACAAAAACATTTAAACAAAACTCAAGCAAAGAAACAAGAAATTTTAAATTTTAGCCAGTTGTGTTATCTCATGCTGTAGCAGCAAAGCCCTGTCTGTTATTCCTTGGAATTTAGGTAGTGTTGTACTGTATTTGTGGGCCCTTAGCAGAAAGAGCTGACAAACATCTCTGCAGCTAGGAAGCTCTGAGTTTACAGTTGCCATCAATTTCCTTTTCTCTACAGGAAGAACCCTTTTCCTTCCTGTATTCTTATTGTGTGTAATTTAGCATTCTACCACTCAGTTTTCTCCTTCCCTGAGTTTCTTTATTTTGGAATTTTTTTAGAGATGGCATAGGAAATTGTGATCATTACTGAATATATTGTAACTAGCTCCATGATAGCAATTAAAATGAAACAATTCAAGATTCAAGCAGCTTCTGCTATGTTGTTTTCCAATTCACCCACAGATTTAGGCCTACCTCTCTCTAGGGTACCTGGGCCTGTGGCCTGCTTTCATTCCTTTTTAAAGAGACCAGGCCTCTTGTCTGGCTAGTCTGACTTTTTTCCATCTTTCACCCCAGCCTACTCAGGCTGTAATCCTGGATTCTAATTGCCCCAATTTTTGCTCCATATTGTTGTAGTAGGACCCTAGTGACCCACCAGCCAAAAATTAAGACATCAAGGCCCTTTGATATTTCAAAAGTTAGGCCTCAGCTAAGCAAACTCTCAACTAGCACATCTAAGTAAACCCAACCCTAGCCCCATCAGTCAGTATACCTTCCAGGCATCTAGTCACATTCATCCCCTCTCATGTTTCCTGTAGGAAAGACCTTCCTCTTTTTCCTTCCCAGAGTTCCTTTCTTCCTCCTAGGAAGTTCTGTCTTCCACTTCTCTCTCTGCCCAGCTATAGACTGTCAGCAACTTTTATTATCCAATCAGGGATAATTGAGAAGTAAAGTTATGCAGCATCACTTGGTTGACATGAGAATCTGCTTGCAAAACAGCAAGCAGATCTCAAGGGAGCAAAATAATTAAATTTGAATAGATAGCAATTCCTGATCAGCCTCAGCACCCCAGTTGACCAAGGACAAAGACCTTTCTGGAATGCTGGGTTGTTTTCTTCATGTAAGATAAGAAGCCATGTGTTTTCATGTCTGTAAACCAGGTCAGCTGTCTCAGATGCACAGAATCTGCTTGAGCACAAGTAGATGGGAGGTAGTAGGCTGTAAGTATGTCAGATGTATGTTTTCCCCAATTGGATGAAGGCAGGAAGCACACAGCCTTGTAGGTTGAACCTTTATTAGTCCATGACTAATGCAATTTGGCTCCATTCTCTGGATATCTTGGGTATGGCCTGGCCAGTGTCCATTATCCTAGTCAATAATTAGTAAATCTTGCTTCAACTTTGACACAAAAAAATGTGGTAGTGGTCTTATTCTTGCTCAGTGGCATTAATACATTTTCTACCATTACACAAATTTGTATGAGCACATGTGTATGTATGTGTGTGTGTGTGTGTGTGTTTATACTACAAGACCTTAAAGAACCCATGAGTAGAAGCCACCCCATAAAAAAGTGAAGATCAGATAGGAAGAAGAAATGAGTAGGAAAGAAAAAAAATATGTCTACAGAAAGAAACAGAACCCTTGATGTGAAAGATTGGAAAATGAAAGCAGTTTGAGTAGAATGAAGTGAAAAGCTATGAATAACTACCTGAGATTTGTTCATAAAGCAGAATCTGGTAGTGGAGAAGCAGGCTTGGAGCTTACTCTTGGGAGAAACAGAACCCTATTGTAAAAGCATATACTAAACAGTTACAATTTCACTGTAAGAAAACGATAGCTCCCAGTAGATTCATTCTCTAATTTCTACCAAATATAGAACAAAAATTGTTTAAATTATTTACAGACTCTTTACAGAAAACTGAATGAGGATAATCCATTATCACAAAATGTCCAAGAATCAAAGATTCATTCCACATTCAAACACCAGGATATTCATTGGAAAATTTTGATATTGATTAAAGTAGATATAGTATGCCTGCCTGTAATCTCAGCACTCTATAAACAGAGGCAGGAGGATCACGACTTCAAGGCTAGCCTGGACTGGACAGCAAGACCTGGTATCAAAAAGGAAATAAATAAAAATCTAATGTAGATTACTGATAAAATTCTTCTCAATGTATGAAAAGATGGCAACATTCAAAATCTTTAAAAATCCTACAATTCCATCATATACTTAATAAAAGACTGATTCTTTTCTAACTTAGATTAAGAGCAAGACAAGGATTTTTACCCTTACAAATTCAGTTCATCATCATTTACTCTCTTCATGCCTGAAAGAACACAAAAAAATAAATCCATTTACATGAGAAAGATGTACAAGAATTTTATTCAAAAATATGCAGCATAGTCTACACGTCTAAATTTTAATATACTCTTTATCAGGGCAAACAAATATAACAAATGAGATTAGCAAGGCTGTGGGATATAACATTAATAGAAACAAATTTATATTGGATATAAAACATTTTTTAAATATTTTATTTTTTTTTCTTCAAGTTACAGCTCAGTCACAAACCCCTCCCTATTCCCCCTTCCTATCCTGCCCTTCCACCCTCTTCCCCCCAGAAGTTTCCCCTTTCAGTCCAACAGATGGTTCCTTCTCTTATAACAGTAAATACTATACAAAACAACAGATATAAATATGCCACATTTATGAGAGTTAAATGGTCCAGTATACCTTCCCAATGTCCAGTTTATACATATTTGGCCCCTGACTTTAACATTCTACTATCTAACCATCTCCATGAGTTTAAAGGTCTATATCTGACTCAACATTCATACTAGTAACACACTTTTAAGAGTATCTTCTTAGATCTATAACACCCTCTTGATTCCTAAACAACTCAAAATTTAACTATGAGACTCTAGCTGTCTATTCTTCAACCACCTCAGAGACCTGAGAGGGATAAATATATCTGCTTATATAGGAAGTGCAGGGCCTGCAGCTTCCAAAACTAAGAAATGACATACCAGTGACTGCCTGGACAGTTCCCATTTTCTCTCCATACATTCCTGCCTCAGTCTTCAGCCTTTGGGTTCTGTTTCTCTGACAGACATTTGTTGTAGAGCAGGGATGATGAAGGACTTACCTACCCTGTCTTGGCAGAGTTAGGCTGTCGACTTCGCTGCTACCAAGTATTGTCCTTTTTGGACAGCAGTCTGTCTGCAGTTGGAGCAAGAGGTTTTTTCATGCCAAGAGGTAGGCTTGCCACTAATTCAACCATCTCACACTGGAGATTCTTCGATGCTTATCTTCTACTTGGAGTAGAATAGGGGGTGCTGTCAGGAGCTGATATGACTCGATATCAAAAAAAAAAGAAAATTATAGTTGGCCACAATGGTATTGACCCTTGTATATGGACGTAATATTAAGATTGTATTGGGCTACATAGGCATTGATCTTTGTATATTGATACATAATTAAGAGTATATTTAACCACAATTGAATAGATCTCTGTATATTGATACAAAATTAAAGGGAACGCTTCCTAATGGTATCATACCTAGAGATACTTAAAAATAAAATGTGAAGCTCTGTCCTCTTGATACCAACCATCTAAAACGGTCTAGGATAGTTAAAACAAACTCCTAGTCATGCAAACATGGCACTTTGTTAGCTACTATGACAGTCTATCACAGATATTCTCTAAACTACCCAGTAATCACGTTGCTAAGAGACAAGCAACATTTGCTTATCTAAATACAAGAGATGGATAAGGCATCTTCAAAAACCCCAAGAGATCTTCAGAATATGGCATTCAAAGATGTTATCTTAAATTAAGGATATAAAACATTTTAAATCTTATTTTCATTCAATTCAAAACTTACAAAAATTTCAAGCTAAATCTAACAATCTAAATACAATATCTGAACACTAATAGCTTCAAAGCATTATTGAGAGAAGTTATGGAAGCCTAAGCTAACACTATGTCATTAAAATACCAATATTCCCAAATTTTGTAAGCATTTCATCAATGAAAATCATAGCAGATTTTGGATTTGCTTGGTTTTCTTTGCTGAATTTGACATGATGCTTCAAAAGTTCTTACGGAAATCTAAATAAGTTTGTACAGTTCAAACTACATTGAAAAGAGGAATACGTTGGAGAGACTAACATAATCTGATTTTAAGAGTAAATGTAAAACAAAGCTAAGCACAGTTCTGGCTTACCAATAAATCACTGTTGAATAATAGATTCTCCAGAAGCAGACCTACAGGTACATGAGAATCTGATTTTGAACACAAATCCAAAGGTGATTCACTTGAGGAAAAAAACTGCCTCTTTTATAATATTGCAGTAAGAGCAAACTGTTTATGTGTTTCACAAAATGAAGAAAAGTATTGCAAAACATCTCAAAATGGTCTGAGACTTAAATGATATTTTTCTACCTTTCTTTTTAAAAGCATGATCTCAAAATGTAACTGTTACTTGCATGAATCCTGATATGAAGGCCAGGATGGCCTTGAACTCAGAGGAAACTGCCTCCCAAGTGCTGAGATTAAAAGTATGCTACCACACCTGACACCAACATTTCTTAGATGTTTTCAAAAGTACATTTCAGAAAAGTACATAACATTAGACTTGATAAAAAACCATGGAAGAATCACCAATCTAAGCCTTGTTGTAATACAGAAAGAGAAACATGTCAAAGACCTAGGAAAATATGAGGACAGTATATTACAAGGTGGTGTGGTTTGAATAGGCATGGCCACCACAGACTAATGTGTTTGAGTACTTTGCCTATAGAGCATGTCACTATTAGGAAGTATGGCATTCTTGGAGCAGGTGTGGCTTTGTTGGAAGAAGTGTGTTAGAGTGGGCAGGCTTTAATGCTCAAACTATGGCCAGTATGACACACAATCTCCTTCTTCTGCCTTCTGATCAAGATGTAGAACTCTTGGTTTCTCCAGCATCATGTTTGCCTGCACTCTGTCATAATTCCTGCTATGACAATAATGCACTAAACTTCTGAAACTGTAAACCAGCCCCTATTAAATATTTTCATTTTTTATGCTTATTTATTACTTCAGGATATTTTCATTTATAAGAGTTACCAAGGTCATGGTATCTCTCCGCAGCAATAGAAATTCTAAGATACCTGTCAATCTCAGTTTTAAAATATATAAATAGAAAATTTTCAGTGCTCAACAAATAACCTAATTATGAACAAGCAGAAGTTTTTAAGTAATTTCTTACTGAAAATATGGGGAGAAGTTCACGAGAAGGTGTTCATATTACTGGGATGAGAAAGCACAGCAGACCCAACAGAAACAACTGTAATTCTCATAGTCAGACACAAGTAACACACTATTTCTTGAAAATCATTTTGGTAATTTCCCAAAATGATATGCTCCTACATATCAGATGATCCAGATATTATATGTTTGGTGGCTATCCAAGAGACACATGCACACAAAAGTTAATGTTTACAGTCTTTAATGATATCTAAAGAAATGGAAACAATGCAAGTTATCATAAAAAATGATGTCATTGTACAATGTACAATTTATATGAAATAATAGACCATAATAAAAGCAAATGATTGAATTCTATTTCTTCTGATGTAAATGAGTATCAAAATAGTGATATTGATTAGAAGAGGCTATGAAAAATGCTTATTCTATAGAACTTCGTGTTCTTAAAGTTAGAGACAATGAATATTAACCTAGCCACTTTAAACAGATTTTTGGGTGGTGCCTAAGATAGAGTAGAAATGGAAAGGGATGAGATTAGAGAAGTACATAGAATTAGGACTCTTGAGTGTGTTAGTGGAATCATGGATTCATGTAGAAGTCAAAGCTTCCATTTCTGTGTATTTGAGTTTTATTCAAAATCAAGTTTATGTCAATAAAATTGTTAAAATGAAAATATGATTATAAGACCGTAATTGATATGCACATATTTTAGTTCTCTAAATAAATTTTATTCCTTCTATTTATCCTATAAACAAAACATTCAGACAAAGTTTTTCTTATATAAATGTTTCTGGTTTTCTTAGAAGTTAATTGCATTCTATTTTGTTGTCCTCCTTCACATTTATAGTAGTAGACATTAAATACAGGGCTTTGTGAATGCAATGTAAGTGATCTAAAATGGAGTTCTATCATCTTGAGGCTTTTTATTTCACTTTTCATGAAACCAAACCAGCGCACATTAATATATTTTCATCTTAATATTTTTTAGGTATCAAGATTATCCATGAATTCTGAGCTTAAAAGTCTACCACCAGCACTATGGCAATGTATATAAATATTTAGGATTGTCTTATGTAGTATTTCCTTTACCTTCAATAGAATGTTAAACAATGTTCTCACTTGCACAAACAGTTTTGCAGTAGAACATTTCAAATGTTGAATCCAAATGCGTTTTCTACATGTCTTCCCAGAACACTTTGATGATAGACTCTATAGTTTACTTATAAAGTAGCCTTAGCATCAACCTAGTGTTACCAGGCTATTTGTACCTATTTCATAAGCCAATACACAAGTTAACATTGGAAAAATGATAACATTTATTCTCAGGTGTGCAGAGATATTTTATGACACAAAGTAATATGATATAGCAATGCTGTCTTATAACATAGTTATAAGTACCCTGAGTACCCAAAATCTTACAAACCCAGGCTGAGTGAAGCTGCATCAGTAAAACCCTCACTTCTTGAAAACAGCCCAATATGAAGAAGGACATAGAAATACAATGTACTCTGAGAGATAATAGTGCATGATACATTGTGGTTACTCCATGATCTAACATTGTCACTTTCATTTCTGCAATTTTCTGCTTTAAAAAGTGGAGATAATTTTAAAAAATAAAATTCCTTCCCATAAATCTACAAATTATCTGTTATGAAATCTTCATTTATTCATTTATAAAAAATAGATTGAAGTAGTTTAAATATATAAGAGAATTTAAGAGCCTACTATGTAACCCTGACTATTGACTAAACAACATGGAAAATAAGAGAAAGGCCAACCTGATTGTTTTTACTTAATGCCCATTGTAGCCTCCCTCCATTTTGGGTTCATCAGTTCTCCTTTGGGTTCCTGTCTTAATGTGTACTGTGGGGGAGGGAGGAGAAGAAAACATCAGACAGGAGTGTAAGTTATTTGAATCATTTAGACTTTGGGTTTTATTCATCTCTAGTGAGAGCTGGCACTCATGCATCAGAGTGGGCTTCCTAGGCATGCCCTTGTACTGCTGACTTGGCTAGAGGAGTGTCATTTCACTTACAATCATAGTGAAGGGTTTATTCATAAAAGAAATGA
Source organism: Lophiomys imhausi (assembly GCA_907164525.1). NCBI lineage: Eukaryota > Metazoa > Chordata > Mammalia > Rodentia > Muridae > Lophiomys > Lophiomys imhausi. Next base: position 1,790,453 of record CAJQZJ010033689.1, on the reverse strand, counting down.
TGGAAATGGATGTGGCTTCATTGCCTTCTAAAATGTTCTATTCATTTTATTTACATTTCTCTTGAAAGTACATGTGTCACATTTCAACACAAGGCTCAAGAAGCGCACAGGAAGACAAAAATGCATGAACTATGTTGAACAGACAATGTCAAAAAGTGGAAAAAAATTTGAAAGAGCAGTTGGGTTGTTATCAGAAAAGTGAGTGCTAGCACCTCATTGTGAAGGCAGATTAGTGAAGAAATGAAATGATATATTGACTTTATCTTCCCAGACAGATGATCTGAAATATTTAAAAATACTAAATTAGGATTTACATAGAAGTGTAAAGCTGTTAGAGGAAGGCCTTAAGCATGGTTTTCAAAAGCTGATTTTAATGTGCTAAGATCTGCCTAATACCCAATCTGAGGCATTCTCTGATTGGATAATAAAGTTTCTGACGGCCAGTTAGCTGGGCAGAAAGAGTATAGGAAGGCAGAACTTCCTTGGAGGAAGAACAAAACCCTGGGAAGAGACAAAGGAAGCTCTCTTTCTGCCAATAGACATGGATACAGACAGATGTGTGTGTCTGAGAGCTCTGAAGGTATAGCAAGTCGCATGGCTGGTTGGGATTACGTGGTCAGTTTAACTTAGATGAGCTAACTGAGAGTCTGCCCAGCTAAGGCGTAAGCATGGAAATATAAAAAGGTCTTAGTGTATTTAATTATTGGGGAAAAGGTCTCAGGCCTTATCACCAGTAGACCTAAGCCCAGTCAGGCCTCTAGCTAAGTCTAGCATGCCTGCCAGGTCTGCAGGCCTTCTGACAGGCCCCATCTGCCTAATACAACAGTTTAATAATTTATATTTGTTAACAAAGTTTCGTTTTTGTAAAATAATTGAGAGTACACTACAATCGCAATATTTGAGCAAAAGTAGAAATAAAGCAGGTATGATGATAAAGCAGGTATCATGCACCAGGAAATATCAAGCAAAGCTGTGGATTCATCTATCCTAGAGAACTCAGCACCACATCACAGAAGTGCAGAGACTGTGTTCACAGCAGCTAGGAGAGTGTTGCTCACTGAAAATGTCCTTTATATGTCTACTAATCAACTGTCAGAGTGAGTGGAAAGAGTGAAGACAATATGAACAGACAATTTAGAGGTTAAAAAAGACACTCAACAAAGAATAAACTTAGAATATCTGATTTAACCTGAACTTGTATGATTTTAGAGCAGTGGATAATGAATAAGAACATGTCCCAAAATGAATTCACAATAAATTCTACTTCAAAATTAGATTGGTGCTATTTAATCAATAAAGTGAAAAGGAATGAAACAAAACTTCTTTCTTATTGGCTTCATTCTAACATGTGAAGTCTTCTTTCCTACTTTCCTGGCCTCTAAGGCCTAAACTAAAGTTTTATAAAGTATTAGATGTAACACACATTTTGTATACAAAGTTATGACTCTGTATGAAATGATTGTATTTTGGACTCTGCTGGTAAGGCCAAAGTCTGGCATTACCAAAAAGCCCCTGAGCTCAGTGCTAAATGAAGGAAAGATTGCCTTTTCTCAGTGAGGTTCCCTCTTCCTCCTGATCTGGGGAACTCAAAACCCACACCCTCTATCTGAGGATTGCCACATAACCTTAAATGAAGATGTAGGCATGGCCCTTTTTACTGATAAAAGACCTGCCTAGTGAACACCTGGGATTCCAGGAATACCTTCTCCATGCTACTAAGATCTCTTGGTGCCTTGACTTTCAACCATTCACCTTTTGTCCATGCCTCTAACTGTGCCTAGATTCCTTCCCACAGTCCCACTGCCCATGGGATAATTAGGTACTGTGTTCCTTTTCTTATGATAGAATTGTGCTACTGTCATATAAATTAAGTATCTCAGACACTCTTAGTCCCAGAGAATAAAACACATTCACCTCCAAATACTTCCCACTGCCATGGTTTATAATGTCCATGTTTAACAAAATAAACTCTCTCCATTCCTCCACCATGACCATCTGAGACTCAGCTGTTTACTTTGGGCTTGAAAAGGAAACACTGTTCCTTCCATGAAGAACTCACCAGGCTTACACAGGGTGCAAGCTTCCATTCGATGCTTCCACTGCTCTGGACAGGCTCCATCCTGATCACTGCCTCCTGTTACTCTAGTGACCACCTCCAAAGTTCTAGTTTCTTGCCCATCCTGTAGTGGTCACCTGCAGCATTGACTAGTTGCTGCTGTTTCCAAAACAGACATAGGATTTTCCCAATTGCTTGGCTTGGTCTTGGAGCTCCAAGCTCCTTGAAGCTACCTGGCCCAATGGCAACAGCTCAGCTAAAAGAATTGTCAACTTTCACTGTGTAACATAGAGGGAGAGGGTTACTCTAACCCTCTTGCATGCTTATCATAAGAGTATAACACTTAGTGTTGAAAACAAACTTTTCTTCTTCCTCTCCAGCCTGACCAGACATCCTGAGGGTGTGGGTCTCAGTCCAAGTTCTTGCAGAAGAGCATGCACTTCTGGCTTGATACCAGACAAGGTCAGAACTCCCCACTTGATGCAGAATGACAATTGTATATCAATTCAGAATAATCAACAGTAACCTGAGTTCCTTCCACGTCTGGATTGTTCCCATCCTTCTTGTCTCTGATCCATTCATCCACTCCTTAGTTTCCCTCTTACATGTAGGATGGTGTATTCAACATATAAACCAGAAACATTATCAAGTAAGAATTAAATGAGAGTCTATTAAAAGATTGAAACCATGTTAATTACTTTATGAGAATTGTACCCCTCTTCCCTTATACTTGCAAGGGTGAAAAATATTTTCTAATTTTGCCAAACTCTTGGAAACAGTAGGTCAAGCCACATTTTAGACCACTCTGATTTTCCCTCACATTCTTTTTTTATAATTTATTTTTTATTTCTCCAAGTTACATCTCAATCACAATCCCTTCCCTACTCCCCACTCCTGTCATTCTTAATTTGAATCATTTGGTGACAAAATAAATACTGTCTTCTGACTAACTTTAAACCACTGCAGAACATTAGTGTGCACCTTTGCAAATTTTAATTTTGTGAATTATTTGAACTTACCTCCAAATAATTTTCAACCCTAATGGTCTATTCTTGTGGTGTTAATCACCTGAAAGTTATATGTCTTCAATAATAGTATAGGCATCTTTTCCCTTTTAGTGATACATTTTATCCAGAAACAAAATTAAGGAAAATTAAACAGGTTATAGTCAATGAATATATTGTCCCTATTGATTCTACTCTAAAAGGGAACATTCCAATAAAAGTATCTGTTCCAGTCCCAATGTAACTTTTTCATCTTTTTCTGAAAACTAAAAATTTGGACAGATTGATAAATCTCAGAGTGTATATAAGTTCAAGTCTGACACATCATACTCGATCAACAAAATGCTCAGCAAAAATATCTTTAGTTCTCTTAGATTGTTGGCAGGTACCTGGCATTTTCAAAACCAATTTTTAATCTCAGGATGTGTCAGATCCTCTAAAGCATCAATCACCATCTGCCCATCCCTTTGGTTCTGTTCATATAAATTTGAACAATGTCTCCATCCTTCTCTTTATCCCATTCAACTCCCTGTCAGTTCTTTAAGTTTCTGAGTTTCAGGACTATTTTCTGAACAAAGTCAGAAACATGGTCACATTATGTATGATCTAGATTGTAGGAGAGAGTAATGTCTTATGCTTTTATATCTCTGTAAAATGAATAATGGTTCTATGACTGAGATAATTTAATCCAGACTGAAACACAATGTATTTTTTACATAAGCATTTTGGAAATAACATAAATGAAGACATAATAGAATGTCACAGTATGATGGATGTCTTCTAATGTAATTAAATTTGATTTTGAAAATTTGACACAGTGAAACTTGCTCATAATTTAGGCAGAAGTATTAAACATGAAGTCAGACAACCTTAAGACACATTTTTGTAGAAATATTTTTCAGCTCTTCACAGACCACTTATTAAGATAAATGATTCTGTCATATCATATTTATAACAATATATGATTTTTTTATGTAAAAGAAACTAAACCTAACTGAATTTTTGCATTATCAGAAACAATGTTGTCACCCAGTTTAGTATGAAAACATAATAGTTAAAATATATTTAACACTATTTCATATTATTACAAAAATTTTTCAATGGCAGTTTCTTACACAACTTTTTGCTAGTTTAAATATGGTAACTTGGGATTTGTGATTTATTTAAAGTTTTGATGAATAAGGTATGATTATTGGTATTTTAATACTAGAGAAGTGGAATATTTCAGAATGACCACCAGAAGATAAAGTCATGGAAATACTGTGATGAACATAATTTTAGAAGTTTAACCCATAGTATGTAACAAAAAGCAGAAACCAGGCATAGTGGTTCATGCTTTTAATGCAAGCATTGGGGAGACAGAAGCAGATGAGCTTCTATGAGTTCAAGGTTAGCCTTGTCTAAATGACAAATTCCAAACCAACCAGAGCTACACAGTGAGATCTTGACAAAAATATGCAAGGGATAAATATTCTGCAGTGTTTCCCAGGCCTTTTACAAGGAAGAACTTTCTTTAAGAATATGATATTGGATTTACTCTAGTTTTGGTCTCTAAATTTTGTAGCATACAAAGTAATTACAGGAAGTTGTAATAAGGAAGTTGGCTTGCTATAGTTAGTTTTTTTATTTGGACAGGTTAAATACTGTAGCTGACTCTAAATAACATTTTTTTTAAATATTTAAATATATCTCCCATGCTCAAGCATCTGTTTTTCTCAAGTGCATGTCTGTAAGAATGGAACATTTCCACATAGGACGGAAACAATAGCTCACTAACTTTTACAAAATAAAATATGCCTGAAGTGCTAAAATCTTGTTGTTGCCTGTTTGTCTTGAAGTAAATTTCATATGTGTGTGTTAATTTATCTATAAAGGCAATGAATGAATCATACACTGGAATACAACAAATGGAAAATTAGTAGTTTTTCTAAGAATATGCTTTATTGTGTTACTCACAAAAGTACATTTCATTAATTCTAAGCATTAGTGTAGGAAACATTCTTCTGAAGATGACAATCTAAGATCTAAGACAATTTGGTACAATGATTGAAAGAGATGCCAGACACAAACACAGTGCACATAAAGGAAGCATGGAAAGAACTCAGCACATATGCATATAACCTGAAACTTCAGAGATACTTGGGCACCATGTTTTTACAACTGTCATCCATATGCAGTGAACACTCTCCTTTCTTCCCTCTCTATCACAAATATCTGTTCTCTTCCCATAGCCTTCTCTCTCAAATTCATGTGTGTTTGTTTGTTTTTTGTTCATTTATGATCCACCAATATTTACTGAGACCATTTGTGTGATGGTCAGTTTGGAGCTAACTACTAGGGCCTGGATGCTTATACATTTTCAGTTTACACATTTTTAGTTCTTTTTGTTGTGTTTTTTGGTAAATTCTACCATTTCCTGCAGATTTATTTTTAAGCTAGATCTCTATTTCTTAGAAACAAAGCAACTTCCTAAAATTAGTTCCTTTAGTATGTCAGCGGATAATTTAATTAAGAGAATATATCTCAAAACCTAATTACAAATCAAGATGACTCACTCTAATTTGTTCTAATATGTGGGAAGATGAATCTGAAAGTTACTTTCATAACTTCAAATAGCATCAGGAGTTTAATGGAAACAGGAACTGCTTACCAGTAAGTGTCTTTAAAATGTTTAGAGATTTCTCTTGAGTCCTTAATTGCTCAATTTTAAGCAGCCTTCAGCATTTAGTGAGGGCACTTAGATTAGGAAGTAGACCTTGAGAAACAGTTCTGCCCCAGGCTCAAAAGTACCTAAGAAGTGGCACAGTGGAATGATTTGGGCTGAATATTCATGTCTCTAGGATACTGTTTCGTGCGTATTAGGCTCATTCTCTTGATGCTGCTTAGTCATGGATGAAGAAAACCAAAGATTCCCTCACACCAAACCCTTTGCATTAAAACTTCAGCTGTTTATAGACAAACAAATCACAAATCTGCTTGCAACATCTTTTATTATGCACTACTCTTGGCTCCAACCGGCATCATTCCAACATACGAAGACGTCTACTAGCAAACAAGTCACTCCATTGCATGACCTCTAAGTCTCTGAATGTTAAGGAATATCTTCTTTCTTTCAATTAAAAAATATATATTTATATATATATATATAAAATATTGTATATATATTGCTAAGTATATATATATTATATATATATATTGCTAAGACTTTTCAAAATGGCAGGTACCATACTCATAGATTAAGATACAAATTTAAAAAATATAATTTCAGTTTTGGGGATCAGGAGCCTCATGGAGTGATGATTCCAGTAAAGTGTATTTAGAACAATGCCCTGGATTTACAAAAAAAAAAAAAAAAAGACAGACACACAGGAGAGAGAAAGAAAGAAAGAAATTATCAAAGAATTGAGGCAAAAGTGGCTTAGAGAATCAGAAAGATTTCCAAGAAATGTTGACCCTGAACTTATATAAAAAGATAAGCATTTTCCAAGAAGCAGAGTGTGGACATTTTCAGACATGTTTCTATGATGTGAATACTTGTGGAGCAATTCCCTTAGCACAGTTGTCCAGCACTTTAAGCTTTCAAAAGGAGATGGTAGAAATCAAAACAGTCCCTCCACTCCTGTCTGTATGCCAACCATTCATGCTGGTCAGTTTCTTTCAGGAGGGAAAGATCCTGGTTGTCCAGAGCAGGCTGCCCATTCTCCAGGAGTGTAGTAGTGAGCATAGCTCCAGGTAAAGAGGAAAGATAAATACAAGCCAGGATCTCTTCATCCTTTGACTCTATTCTGGTTTATCTTCACCATCTTTTCTAGTATGACTAATCTTGAGTGTCCACTTGACAAACTCGGAAGAGGGAACCTCAACTGAACACTTTTCTCCATCAGGATGACCTGTGGGCATATCTGGGAGGCATTTGCTCAACTGATTAACTGATGACAGAAGGCACAGCATACTATGGTTGGTAAAATCTCTAGGTAGGTGAATTTGGGCTATACAAGAACGGTAGCTAAAAGCGAGCCTGGCATCAAAGCAATGGACAACTTTCCCCTGGTCCCTGCCTCTGCACCTGGTTAAGTTCTTTCCTCAATGTCACTCAGTGCTAGACTATAACGCGTAAGTTGAAACAAATCCTTTACTCCCCAGTATCAGTCTTAGTGTTTACCCACAACACAAGAGGAAGAAAATTATTTCAATGAGAAATTCCCAAATCCTGCAAACCAACTTATTAGCCATCCAAATATATTCTACTCACATCTTAGGTTGTAGAGGAGCAACCAGTCTTTACTATGAACTCTGGGTCTATCAGCTGCCTGGACTCGTCTCTGCCTGCTGCTCAGCTGAATGCAGCAGCTGGAATGACAATGAAGGAGTGTCAGCTTTCAATTCAGTCAAATGGGCAGTATGTCCTACTACGTACGGTGTGACCCTTCAGGGCCTTCAGCATGAGGTCATAGGACAGAAACAGAAACCTTTACCTAAGCCTGCTTGAACTGCTCTATGTCTAATACCATAAACTGAGTGTCTTAAACTAGACAAATTAATTACAGTAACAGAAACTAAAATTCAACATCAGAGACAAGGACAGATTCCTATGAGGATTCTGTTCCTGGGTGGCAGCAGTCAGCCATCTTGCTATGTGTTCAATATGGAATTTTTTTTCAGTATAAATTTTGCACAGTGAGCCATTTTTTTTTAGGCTGGAATTGTGCTTAATGAGAACTTTAATTTAGTAGCTAAATCTTCTTCTTGGACATGAGGTAGAATCTATTTACAAATGCCATGACTACTACTAGATTTTCTCCTCTTTGTAGGAACAATGGTGTGTGGATAACCACAGATATAACAAAATCATCCCATAAGACTATAGAGGATAATATCTGGAACTTTCCTGCTAAGGTTAAGCATATCACATGTTAAACTGTATTCTTCCAAAGACAAATCAGTATCTCCTCTAGTGGAAAGACACACACCCTCCTGGTTTTGCAGGGATGTAGAACTCCTCTGTGCTGCTGGCTACTTGGGAAGTAATCAGTGTGGTGTCAGGTCAGCCACTGTAAGATGCTGATTTACTAGCCTAATACCTCTCCAGCATTTTTGACAAGTTGTACATGGGCTTCTTGAGCAAGTACTGGCTGGAGAGATGAGGAAATGTCAACTATCATCCAGGAGAACATTCAGGGAGTCACAGATTCAAAGGAAGTTTCCTGCTGTAGATATTTGTTGAGGATGATTCTGCGAGAATATCTTTATACACTACCCATGTTCCATTCCCACAACCATCGTTTAAACTCTTCTGACCACACTCCACTCTTCCAAGCTTATACTGTCTTTCTGTCCATCCAAAATGCCCTAATCTGTATAGTTTCATGTAATAAAATATAAACTACAGTGTTTAAACAACAAAAGTAAGTATCTTAGAGTCTGCAAGCCCCTTGTTTATAAGGATTGTAACCCTATTAACTTGATTGAAGACCCTTAGAGCCTACTCACCTCTTAGTTCCCTTGTCTCCTAAAACCCCATATCACCAGTGCCTTCGTCTTGAATGGAACATGGTCAAATCATAATTCCCCATCTAGCACCACAATAAAATTGATGACAAGCTTCTCAACAGATGATTCAGGAGAAACACAGACATAATAACAGCCCATCCCCAACTGCTTACAACTCAAGGCGGCTGCTTTAGTTTTGTTTGGGCAATCAGATATCCTGCGTATCTTCCGTCCTCAGCCCTATCATTTGGAATCACCCTTATCTGAAGATGTAGGACTTAATGGAAACACTTATGAAAGTTGTCTGTGTAGTTATATTCTTTAGGAATACTTGAAGCAGCATGGAATCCTTTAGTATGCATCCATTTCAGGGATTCCCTGAACTAATTACCATCCATTTCAGTAAAACATGTAAGACACACACATCATTATGTGTCTCATTGTCGAACTTTTTTTTTTTTTTTTTTTACTATATCAGAGTCCAGAAGAAACCTGAAGTTTCTATTCTCTATAGGCAAAAAAAAAAAAAAAAAAAAAGCTTTTAATATAATAGAATCTGGAGTTTTCCTGAAGATTCTCCCAATATCATCATTGACAGAAGGAATTCCTCTACATTTTTACAGTGAAAGGTATCTTTCAAGATGATTTTCCTGGCTAAACAGACAAGGAGTCTGGTATAAGGGGAATCATTCATCCTATTTGTGTATCTCATCTACAGGTTAAACTGATATGTGTAATTTACCTATGACTACAGTGAGTTTTGTTTTGTTTGCTTGTTTGTTTGTTGTATGGTATGGTGTGATGGTATGAATGAAAATGGCTCCCATAGGGTCATAGGCAGTGGGGTGAGCTTTGCAATTTCAAATGCTCAATCCATACCAAGAGTCATTCTCTCTTCCTTCTGTCTGCAAACCCAGAAGTAGAATTCTCAGCTACCTCTCCAGCACTATGTCTGCCATTCTTACCACCAGGATGACAATGGACTAAACCTCTGAACTGTAACCCACCCCCAACTTATTACTTTCCTTTGTAAAAATTGCTATAGTCATGTGGTATCTTCAAAGCAATAGAAATCCTAACTAAGATTACACTCTAGTAGTCTCTTGTAGCCAGTGCTGAACTCATTAGCATACATTTCTTTACTTAAGGAAACAGGATGGCTATTTTGTTGTTTATTAAGCATATCTAATTTTATTGTTCATTCTGAGACTGAAAAAATGATTATCATGAGTTTGGTATGGGATGATAATATCTTCTATCCTATTCTCTGTAAGTCCAAATCTACAGGGTGCTTTATTTTTCAGGACATTAGGATAATTTTATAATAAATATTTACAAAAATTAGGGATCTTGCTTTATTCTATCCCATGAACAGATGCCTTATAAAATACGGCAGGTTTCCCCAGAAGAAATCTAGGGTGTGGCTGTATTGGGGTTATATTGAGCAATATTTTCTCAAAGGGATTTGTTTTTTCCATGAGCACACCTGAGTTCTGTTAAATGGGTCCTATCTAGAACTAATGACCAATTCATTACATGTTTCGTCTTCAGATGACGTTTAGTTTTGGACCACCATCTGGAGTGTGTTATGGTAACTCCTTGTTCTCAGGGTAGCAGGCAAGTACCACCTCTATTCTGGGGTCTCTGGATTCTGCTTCTTTGGGAACTGGGGGACCCAATTCCTGACAGAATCCTACTATCAGCTCCAGGTTATGAAAATACAATGACCAAATAATTTCTGAGAAGAAGTAGAGAAATGTTGATATTTCAGGTTTTCCTAGAACTGAAGTTAGATAATAGTAGTATACAATCCATTATATTCAACATCCCCTCCGTCTTCCTGTACCCTTCCCATTTAGTTTTTCCTGCAGTTTCCAGCAACTCACTTCCATTCACTGTATATCTATCTTCAGTTCTCCAGCAGCACATGTTATTAATATTCACTTGTAATTTAAACTAACAGAAATCCTGGACAAAGAGACTACATTTATTTTAATGTATCTAATTTTCTTCTCTTCTGTAATGCTTCTTGGGCTAACACCATGAGGACTTCTCTCATTAATGCCCTCCTGACTGGTTTTTATACAGATTCAGATTGACAAGATCCTACAACTTCTTTTTTTATTGAAAAAAAATTATTATGTGAATTTCACATCATGCACCCTGTTCCGTCTCATCTCCTACCTCCACTCACATCCATCCTCCATCCTTGCAATCTGTCCCAGCATAAAAAATAAAATCTCATTGTGGAAGCTGCTGTGTGTCTCAGTGTGTCCCATAATATTCCCCTTTGTCCACACATTCTGCTTGCAAATGTTCATTATAATGATCCTTGGTCTGGTATGAGGTCCCTGGTTTCCGCTACTCCGTCAGTGCTGGGACCTCACTGGAACTCCTCTCAGATATGCCATGCTGTCCTGTGTCATGATGATCCTGCAGTCCCAGGTTGTGGAACTGACATCTTCTTGCACTCCAGCAGTTTATCCAAGGGGTAGATGTTGGGGTGGGCCAACACAAAGCCTTGGTTCTGGACATACAACCCTCACTTGTATGGCCAGTTCTACTATGGAAAGGTGTGGGGCCTGCTCTCCCAAGTGTTGCAGCATGTGAGGGTCAGGGACAGCACTCTTGCTTTTGTGACCCCTTCTGGGCAATATCTCTTGTTGATCACTGGTGGTGAGGGCAAAACGGAGGGGAGGGCATCTCTCCCTAGCAAACACCTTCATGTAGCAGACTGAGGGCAGGGCTGGTTCTCCCACACTCTCCCTCAGGGTTGGCTCACCCACAACCCCCATATCCAGGACCAGCTGTAATATGCTACCCAGGCAAGGTACAGGGCCTGCTCTCCTGAGTGCTGCAGCATGTGAGGGGCAGCAACAGCTCTTGTGCTCTTGTGACCCCTTCTGGTCCAGATCTCACCCCAGGGCTGGATCTCCCCAACCCCCACATCCAGGGCCAGGCAGAGTTCTTTTAGTTTCTGGCTTGTTTCCTGTCCTGGGAGCCCATCTGGTGCTTGCCTGTTACTGGTCTGGTAGTCATCACAGGCTACCCCATGGTGCCAATGTTGTGTTGGTATCCAGCTAGCTTTTTTTTTCTCCAGGAATGTTAGGCTACTATTCATTCAGATGTTTATAGGTCAGAACACTGAATCTAAATATAGCCTCTCTCCTCTCTGCCACCTACTGATGTACATGTGACATAGCAGCCAGATCTGCAATGTCTCTGGGGGCAGGTCTACAACTTCTTAAGCAGAAAAACTATTTTATTCCTGGTTGGTGTCTGCCCTTCTCTTTTTGTATGTTGCTGACATTCTAATACTCCACTAGAACTTTAGAACATTCAGGATGGTGAGAATGAGTCCAGATGGTATGTGAAATTTTACTAAAAGGTAACTGGTCCAGCTTATATAGAAAAGAGACACATTCATTCCTAGTTTTAGGTGTTTATGGAATATTATTTACAAATTTAATTTGCTTCATCTCTACTATGTTTATTTTCTACCTAGTCCTCTACTCTTTCCCAACAAGGTCCTATTCTTAGCCTAAATTTCTGGTTGAATTATACTTTTAATTAGTTTGGATGTTTGAATATTGTTATAGTCAGGGCTTGGACTACATCCAATGACTTTAAGGAATAAGAAACTTGTATAAAATTGCCTTCTAAAATTTGCATCTGAACATTGCAAATGAGATCAGAGACAGTCAACATTTCAATTTTTTCTGTCCATAGTCTCAAATCTACAGAGAAGAAGCTATCTCATGTTGCAAACAATCTAATATCTACTGTTACCACAACTACTAAGTGTAATGGACAGTCTCCACAGTCTGACCTTCCATCGGTACTTTCTTACCTAGACTCACTTCTGACCATTTATTGGAACTGAGATGCTAATACTTGCTCATTATTACCTCTCACCCTACAAATGAGATTATACATGTACTTCTAAAATATATAAACAGGAAAAAAAAACCACAATCTTGACTTTAAGTTTCTTTCTTGGGGCTACATCTGGTACCAATTACTCTTTTATGCAGAAAACAGATGGCACAATCTAATGGAAGCAATTTTAAAAAGCTTCATGTGGACAGCGTTTTGGCTTAAGTAAATCAACAAGGGACCATGAAGCACCCAAGGGCTCTGAAGATGTGGTAATTGAATATCATGCTTAGGTTTGAACTGACAAGAAAAATGAGCAATTAGTAGATACTTTTTCAAAGATCCATAGCTAAAAAAGAATTACTCAGTAGTAAATTTGTTTCTCAGTCTGAAGTCTAGAAGAACAAAACAAAGTTACCAACGGGTCTGACCTCATGTGCCATGGTTCTGTGATTGCCTCCTGTTGATGGAAAGTGGTTGTATAATGGGAACATTGCCCATAACTTCCCACTAACATTGAATATTTTACAATTCTCTCATTCTCCACACGCATTCTTTTCTTTACACTTGTAATTAATAATATTTGATATCCTTGAGAAAATCAAGATTTCAGCAGACAGTATTCGTGTTCCTGCAGACATTATCATTCTTGGCATCTTCTTCTAACCTGTGTTCCCCTCTACTTTCTCGGTTGTTGCAGTTTCTCATGGTTTGTACTTAAATCTAAAATTTTGGAACTATTGAAAATATGGTATATGTGCACAGTGGACGTCCCTTCAGTGTTAAGGCAAACTAAAATCATGAAACTTGCAGTTAAAAGAATGGATTTAGAAATTACAGTTAGTGATGTAACCCAGTCCAGAAACACAAATGGCTCATGTTCTCCGTCACTATACTTGAATTTCTTCTCAGTCTCCTATTGTTGAATTTTTCCAAGATCAATGTTTCCCTTTTCCTGTCTGTATCTTTATTCATTGTCTCAGTTATTTAATTTTGTTTAATTAATTTAAATAATATACATGTATGAATGGCTTCCATGAAATACTGCCCATGCAGATTTATTTTCTAAATTTCTAACTTAACCAACCATATTCATGACACATGTTATTCAAAGTCTTTTCATCAAATCTGGTCCACTTATAGACTTTTGCATAAAATTTAGTGGCAAATTTCTGGTTATTTGGATAAAAAAATTAAGTGCTTTTGACTTTATTTAGGTAAAATCAGTAAAGAATTGATGATGTCTACCTTCATTTTCTTCTATCTTTTTTTTCAAATCCTTTCATTTCAAGTAGATAATCCATCTAGCAAATGTACAAAATATTTAAATGTAACCCAATTAAATAAAATATTGATAAAAGGATTGCATGAAAATATAAATGCACTCATCACAGTACATATAAAAGCATTTTTTATTTGCCAGATGTAATTGTCATCAGAGGCTTCCTGCTGAATAATCTCACCCTTTGTAGCTCTTTCTGAATTCTGGCTGGCTGGTTCAACTCAGCTGCTCTGGCTCAAACTCCTCTCCAAGCTGACAGATTAAAACTGGCTTCTCTCAGATTCTGATTGTATATCTCTGCATGGCCTCAACTAACTCTAATCTGTTCTAATCTTCTGGCTCTTTATCGTTCTCTGGCTCATTCTATCTTCACCCATGTCTAGCTTGTTTGTTCTGCAACCAGTCTCTGTAAAACTGTATTGGTAAAAATTGCCTCTCAACTCCCTAAATTGAACTGCCAGCAACTGAAATGTCACAAAGTCAGCTGTACTGCACTGACTCTCAAATGACTCCCAACTCTCAACTTTACTATACTGTCTTCTTTACTGAACTTTTACTGTACTCAACTTTAATCCTTTCTCTATTGTACTGTCTTCTCTATTGAACTCTCTACTCTACTGTATTGTCTTCTCTATTTTCTCTCTCTATTCCACCCTACTCTACCATCTCAACTCTACTTACTATACTGCTCTTAAGTAGTTCTCTTTCCTATCTGTTCTTGTGAGAGTTTCACATATCTTATCTCTGAATCCTTCTGTCAAATCTTTTTCTGATTCCTCACTTTGTCTGTCCCTCAATTAGATATCACTTTCTATCCTGGACACTTCCTTCAACAAACTAATTTTACCTTCATTGTTTGGGATTAAAGATGTGTCCTAAGGGTGTGTCTGTATTCCAGCCAGAGGATTAAAAATGTGTCATCCTAAACATATCACATAAACCTAGAAGGTCTTTAGATCCCTTGACAGAGTTGCCACATGCTAGATTAAAATTACCCTACTCTTATAGTACACTTGTTTCAGGCATGAATATTGGAAATAAAACCTGTACACATGATAACATTCATTCCATTTTATTCACCTATACCTGCCTGAACTTTAATAAAGTAAAGTGAAATATCAAAAGAAATTGAGAGAAGGCTTGAAAAAATAAAATGATATTTGGCTGTTTCTGAAGACAAAAATTAAGAAGTCTAGATAAATTTGTAGTTGATAAAGGACTTTAATAATCTAAAACACAAATACATCTACTTATTTGTATTAACAATACAGTAAAGTTAAATCTGAAATATATACTAATTATAGTAGTATTAAATAAATTAAATGTTAAAAAAAAATGGTTCTATCAGAGATTTCCAGTACCTTTAAACTAAAATAGGGAAAAGAACAGATAAATCACAGAGGATATTTTAAAATTTAAACCAATGTATATCAATGTTACCTAAATTAATACATATGTATAGTATATTTCTGATGAAATGCCAACCACTGTTTCAATGTGTATTTATATACAGAAGGAAAGGCAGACTATAAGTTCCATAAGGGAATGAGAGCTGATAAAAAAATGGTCAGAGAAAACTTAAAGACAGACATCACTGATGTATTTACTCCACACATCAACATCATCTATAAAATGTAGGAATGCAGACAGTGGCATATTGATTCATCACAGACTAGGGGTTGGCAATGGAACTGAATAGATATACAGACAAATCATCACTGATTTAAGATAAAGGTGATATCGTGCTGTCTTCAAATACTGGTGCTGAGTCCTTTCTTAGAAGCTGTCCACTCCCTTACTGAAGAAAATGTTTGTATTCCTGTCTTATATTTTATTTAATCAATTAAACGTTCATGACAGATGAGACTGGAAACTAGATTTATGTCACTTTTACAAAGATGGATAGGAGTGTATAGAAATCCCTCAATGAGACAAAAATATGTTGATCACAAGAAAGAAACTTAATGGATTAGAAGTTCTTAAACTTAAGAAGTTTGGCTTATTGAAAATTAACTTTAAGTATATAGAAAGAAGCTCATAGATGACTGAAGGGTGTTTGCTATGTATAGTTGACAAATTTCTAGTTTTCAGAATACATGAATTTCCCTAATGACCAATAAGTAAGGCACAGTTTGTGTAGAATAGGTAGGTTGATTGTTTGAACAGACATTTCATATAAGAGAAAATTTGAATTAAAATTAAAATTATGGATGTTTGTCTATATGACATATCAGGACAAGACAAGTTAAAGTGAAAAGGGGATGAAAAAAAACCAGAATTGTTAATGTGAACATAATGAAAAATGCATTACCAAGGATATGAATTTCTGAAAATTTCATGAAACACATACAAGTGGGTCCACAAACCGTTAAACATGAATCCTAAGTCAGCATGGAAAAGCCTACCAATGCAAAGGTGTATTCTCTTTCAGCAATTACCTTCTAAGCATGTGTCCAACACAATGTGCACTTGTCTACCTAAGATTTAATCAGATTATTCACCACCATAAGTGGTTGTCCCTACATGACTGTCATGATAGGAAGCATGCGATATCTACACACACACACACACACACACACACACAAACACCTGCATGAAAAAAGTGAACATCTTGATTCCCAAACAACTCAAAATTTAACTATGAGACTCTAGCTATCTATTCTTCAACCACCTCAGAGACCTGAGAGGGACAAATATATCTGATTATATAGGAAGTGCAGGGCTGCAGCTTCCCAAACTAAGAAATGACATACCAGTGGCTGCCTGGACAGCTCCCATTTTCTCTCCATACATTACAGCATCAATCTTCAGTCATTTGGCCCCATTTCTCTGACAGACATTGATTGTAGAGCAGGGGTTATGAAGGACTCGCCTACCCTGTCTTGGCAGAGCTAGACTGTCGACTTACCTGCTTCCAAGTTTTGTCCTTTTTGGACAGCAGTCTGTCTACAGTTGAAGCAAGGGGTTTTTCCTACCCTGTCTTGGCAGAGTTAGGCTGTCGACTTCCCCGCTACCAAGTTTTGTCCTTTTTGGACAGCAGTCTGTCTGCAGTTGGTGCAAGGGTTTTTTTCATGCCAAGAGAAAGGCTTGCCACCAATTCAACCATCTTACAGTGGAGGTTCTTCGATGCTTATCCTCTACTTGGAGTAGACTAGGGTTGCCGTCAGGCGCTGATGTGTCTCGATATAAAAAAAAATCTTGATTTAAGATAACATCTTTGAATGCCATATTCTGCAGATCTCAAGGGGTTTTTGAAGATGCCCTATCCATCTCTTGTATTTAGATAAGCAAATGTTGCTTGTCTCTTAGCAACTTGATTACTGGGTAGTTTAGAGAATATCTGTGATAGACTGTCATAGTAGCCAACAAAGAGACATGTTTGCATGACTAGGAGTTTGTTTTAACTATCCTAGACTGTTTTAGACGGTTGGTATCAAGAGGTCAGAGCTTCACATTTTATTTTTAAGTATCTCTAGGTATGATACCATTGGGAAGCATTACCTTTAAATTTGTATCAATATACAAAGATCTATTCAATTGTGGTTAAATATACTCTTAATTATGTATCAATATACCAAGATCAATGCCTATGTAGCCCAATATAATCTTAATATTATGTCCATATGCAAGGGTCAATACCATTGTGGCCAACTATAATCTTAATTTTGAGTTGTTTGGGAATCAAGTGGGTATTCTAAGAAGATGCTTTTTAAATTGTGATGAAAGTTGAGTTGGATATAGAACTTTAAACTCATGGGGATAGATCGACAGTAGAATGTTGAAGTCAGGTGCCAAATACATATAGACTGGACATTGGGATTGTATGCCAAGCCATATAACTCTCATAATTTTGGCCTAATTACCTCTGTTGTTTTGTATTGTATTTATTATTATAAGAGTAAGAGCCATTCGTTGGACTGAAAGGGGGAGCTGTTGGGGGGAAAAGATATATCTTAAACTTAAAAAAAAAAGGAAGGGGATGGGTGGGTTGAGGCGGAAGAGGGTGGGAGGGTGGGACTGGAGGCGGGGTAGGGAGGGGATTTCAATTGAGATGTAACTTGAAGAAATAAAAAATAAAGTAAAAAAAAAAGTGAACATCAATGATATCTAATAACCTAGGAAACAGTGAATATATCTAACACAAATTCAGAAAACAAAGAACACCTATGGAGAGGCTTAATTCATATAAAATACAAAAACTATTAGATTTCAAGATAAGATATGATTATTGAAAATATTAGAATACTTGAAATTTTAAGGGTGTACCTATAACATCCAATAATATAAGTAACTATTTGGGTTTTTTTTATTTTATCTCAGAACTGATTCAATTGGAGCCTTGGCTATGAAAATATATCTATCTGTCTACCCATTCTGTGGGATGCTTCCAAGGTGCTAGTTAAAATTCAGTAAAGTTTTTTTTTTCCCTTTTTTGTGTGTGTACGATGAAACTGCATTGAACTCATTACAGTGCCCATAATTTTAATTGAATACCATATCTAATATGTGTGCTTATACCTATTTTTGTCTTTGAATAATGAAGTTTGATTTCATTAATAAACAAAATTCCAATCCAAGCTGTGGCCCATTACACTCTGTGTATTATATAACATAATAGAAGCAGGATAGCTATTTAATTTCTGATATTTCCATTTTTGGAATAAAAGCCAGAAGGTTCATATTTAAATATTTCTTTATTAGAACCACCCATGGCAAGAAAGCCAGCTCAACATGTGTGCCCCAAATCAATCCTGTCGCTAGTTTTTCTGGCACAATCGGAATACATAACCTTTATTTCATGCAAAAAAAATGTCTAATTTTTTAATGCTTATGACATCTTGGATATTTAAAGCAAAGACCCATTTTGGAGAATACCATGCATATTTCTCTATGAGAATTTTATGCCAAATTTCTCAGAACAGCTACTAACTCTTTAAAATCATGGAGAAGAAAATCCTATAGACTTCAAAACTCAGGAGCCATCTAAATATGTCAGCATATGCTGCACTAGAAATGTTTAGTTTTGGAATTCAAAGTAGCTTGCAATTAAACATTTCAATAACTCTTATCCCCCAAAATTATATATACCTACAGTTGCCAACTCAGGTTTTTCTTACACATTTTCATATTTGTAAGGAAATGCTTGTTCTATTAAACCAGGAACATCATCAGGGAAGATGATAAGGAAACACTGGATTACCTGATTTAGTAATAAATGCGCCTTGTTATTTCTGATTGCATAGTTCTAACAAGTGTTTTATATTTTTTACATCTTTCTTACATACAATCACACATTCCTTCCTGTGTTCATATATAAGCATATAAAGGAATGTAACCCCTCTCCTTGTCATGTTATCTTGTTACAAATTGATCTCTAATTCAAATATCCCTTAAATTTTGAAACTCCTTAAATTACTGGTACTGTCTAGGCTTTTGAAGGATAGGGGAAAACTACATCCATTGCAGTACTCACATAAAAATTATGGGTAACTAAACCAGTCAACTGAATGTACAGCATAGTCTAATGATCCAAAGTTTGAAAGACACTTACCCTCAAAGACTGCTCTCACTTCTCTAACAGTTTTAAATGAGCAGCTTGGGTGTGATAGATCATATAGTAGTTAAAAAGGTGAATATATCCATATCAAAGGAAGAATCTCTGCCCAACTAATACTAGAAGCTACACCTTCTGCTCTGTACTACCTGGTTTTATGTCAACTTGACGTGAGCTAGAATCATCAGAGAAGAAGAAACCTCAAGTGACATGATGCCTCCATAAGATCCAGCTGGAAGGCATTTTCTTAATTAGTGATTAATGGTGTGGGGGAGCCCATTGTGAGTGGTATCATCCATAGACTGGTGGTCCAGGGATCTATAAGAAAGCAGACTGAGCGAGTCATGAGAAACAAGCCACTATTCTCATTGCTAAGGATTCAATTCATGGCCTCTGGATCAGCTCCTGCCTCCCAAGTTCTTGCTCTGCTTGAGGCCCTGTCCTGACCTCCTTTGGTGATGATCAGCAACATCAAAGTGTAGTCTGAATAAGCTCTTTCCTCCCTGTTTGCCCTTTGGTCATGGTGTTTCTTCTTAGCAATGGAAACCCTACCTAAGATATGTTCACATAGAAAATGACCATAGCCTATGATTTCACGGGAAGCCTTGCTGATTCAAGCCTGCAGGGAAGGCACAGGTAACCACCATGATCTATCTCCTTAATGTCCTCCACAGGAAAATAAGCACAATGCTGCTAGGAGCAGGACAACAAAAAAATGGATAAAAACTCATTATATCTAAAATGAAGATGGCAAGAAAAAGATTCCATATTTCATAGTAAGAAAAGGGAAACACAATGTCTAAGTGAAGACCCTGGAGGTCTGCCTTTATATGAACAAGATTTGAGTGATCTCCATCCTTGGAAAACAGAGGCAAAATCCCTGCCTGAGCCGTGGGGTGATCCAGAATATCAGTGACTGTTGTCAACCTAGGAAATACCAGAGAATACAAATAACAATTCCAGAGAAAGATGAAGAGACAAAAGACCTTCCCTAAAGGTTAGGATCAAGCACAAGGTTCTGCCTTTTGACATTGCAACACTGCGTTGTCATTTGCAAAGCTTACTCTCATGAAGGGTGCAATAAATTACAAAATCATTCACACATTTCGTCTCAATGTTTTAAATAAGTCTGGGATGTTGTTAAGTTGAATTCCTAGCTACCATCAGCAACATGTTGCTGGCAGGCTGAGTTTGGGTCAGGCCTAAAAACTAGAAGTGAGAAAAATATGGGCAAATTTCTCCCCATCTCACCAAAATATTCACCAATCTAAACTAAACATGAAGTCCAGTGAAAGAAACCATAAAATCAACAAAGCTAGCACAGGTGTTATCCATTATCATCATTAAACCTTCAATGATAGACTTAGAGAAGGCACATGCTCCTTATTTTTTTCTTTCTCTCTAAAATTCAATTTGAGAATTTCATACATATATTTGTAATTTTTATTAAATTCTTCCCCATTCTTCAACTCTTTTCAGATCCTTCCCTCTTCCTCCCCAGTCAACTTTATGTTCTTTCTCTCTCTTAAAGAATGAAGAAAAGAAAAATCCACTAAAATAGACTCAAGTTTGTGTATGTTTTCTACTCCTGAGCATCGCGGCTACACTGGAGTGTGTTTAGTATACCCTGTGTCACTCTACTAAAGAAAACTGGAATTCCTTCTACCAAGACCTATGATTTGTAAATAGCTTCTTGGTTACATGTGAGACTTTGTGGAAACTTTCCCTCCTCCAACCTGGGATTTTCATTTAGCTTGAGTTTGTTCAGGACTTGTGTGTGCTGTCCTAGTCCCTGGACATCCATATGTGTCTCAATCCTGTTTTCTCTGAAAAATGTTGTCTCCTTAAAATCATCTACCACCTCTGATCCTCACATCTTTCTGCCCACTTTCCCCCATAGATCCCTGACCTTTGAGTGAAGGAGTATTTAAAGCCATTCTCCTCTTAGGTTTGAAGACTCCAAAGTGTCTTCCTCTTTACACATTGCCCAGTTGTGGTTCCCTGTGATAATTTCCATCTACTGCAAGAGGAAGCTTCTCTGATGGGAGCTGAGTATTGCTCTGATCTACGTGTATACCAACATGTCATTAGGAATCATTTTATTACAATGTTCTTTTAGCAAAAATGATAGTAATATATTTTCCTCTAGAGCCCATGATATATCATCTAGCCTAAAGTTCTTTGCCTTATTCACCATATTAAGTATTGGTTCCACCTATGGAGTGATCCTGAAATTCAATAAAAATGGTTGGATATTCCCCTAACATTTGTGTCACTATTGCACCCATGGGAATATAGTGCAAACCAGTCATTATTGCAGTCTACTGGAAAAAACTGATGAAAACATAATAATCACTGTTTTTCAGAATCATTTATTCTTTATGATTTTCAAGACAAGGTCTCTAGCCAATGCTAGCCTTGAAGTCACTGTTAGGATGATCTTGGACTTATGAGTCACCTGACAACCCCTAAGCGTTAGAATTACAGGAGTCGACCATCACACACCGTTTGTGTGTTTGTACAATGCCAATAGTGGAAACCAGAACTTTGAGCCTCCAAGGCAGTCACTCTAAAAATTGTTCTTTATTTATGTACATAAGTAGTAGAGTTTTAAGTGAACTGTGGTTAGAGGTAGCTATTGTGGAGCTCAGCACACTGATATATTCAGTGGTAAAAGTTAGAGGTCCAGATGGACATTTCTTTTAAATGCAAACTTCTCAACTCAGTAACAAAATAAAGATCAGAATTAATGCTACGTAGAAGTAGAAATTATGCTAACTATGGAAAATAGAAGCACATAAACAGGATAAGAGAAGGGGAATTTCCCATATAATTAGCACAAGGAAGATGGAGTGCTATAGAGATAACAGACACGCACTGTTCAGAATCCATTCACAAGTTATGAGAAGAGGTTCAGCTCACAAAGCCTGGGTGACTAACCATAACATACACCCACCTAAAAGCAGAGGCCTGGATCTGGATCGCATGAGGTAAAAACCACAGTAGAACTGGGACATTTGCCAAGATCTCATTGGGAAATATTGAACCAGTGGATGAAAACCACTAAACATTAAATGGGCCAAAAAAAAAAAAAAAAGAAAAAGACAAATTTTCCTAGTTAAGATTTATATGGCAGACTCCATCAAATCACATAGCACACAATTCTCAATTCTTTTCTTTATATCTGAAAAATTATACTTTTAAAGAGGGAGCACAGGAGATAAGGTGAAGTCATCAAAAAAACACTAACTTTGAAAAGAATTTAGAGCATGTTCTAAGAGTATAATAAAACTAAATCATTTTTTTTTCATGGAAATAAATATACTGCTAAACAGTTACCATTTCAGAAATTAGCCAACACATTTGAAAATAATGCATGGTTGGCTCAGAAC
This sequence comes from Lophiomys imhausi, assembly GCA_907164525.1. Taxonomy (NCBI): domain Eukaryota; kingdom Metazoa; phylum Chordata; class Mammalia; order Rodentia; family Muridae; genus Lophiomys; species Lophiomys imhausi. Next base: position 1,767,799 of record CAJQZJ010033689.1, on the reverse strand, counting down.
AAGTTAAACTAGATATATTTTTATTGAGTTAAAATTAATAAAAGGCTTGAACTTTGACTGCCATTAATACAATTAAGGAAGGAATTTAGTAGTGTACGTGACTCTAAAAGTGGGTTGCAAATACATTTTTTAAAACAATGAACTAGAAAAATGAGAACTTGTAAAAAAACATTTATTTATTGCTTCAGGTTACATCTCCATCACAGTGTCCTCTTTCCACCCCTCCCAGTCCTGCCATCCCACCCTCTACCCCCATCCCTTCCATTCTCTGGAGTGGAGTGTCCCTACATAACAGTCCCCCGCCCCAGTTCAGCAGTCCTAAGAGGGACAAGAGCCTCCTCATACACAGGGGGCCTACAAGGCAGCACCACTAGGGCAAAGTGTCTCATTGACAGGAAAAAAAAAAGTCTATGCCCATGTTCCCTTTGGTGCATTGGTTGTAGTATAGTTATCCTGTACTATATGGCTAAAATCCCACTATAAGTGAATAGATGCCATGTGCATCCTTCTGGGTCTGGGTTAGCTCACACAGAATGAGCTTCTCTAGTTCCATTCCTTTGGCTTCAAATTGCATGATTTCATTGTTTCTGGCAGCTGAGTAGTATTCCATTGTGTAGACGTACCCCACTTTTATTTTAATCCATTCCTCGGTTGAGGGACATCTGGGTAGTTTCCAGTTTCTAGCTATTACAAATAAGGCTGCTATGAACATAGATGAGGAACCTTCCTTGTGATTTGGTGAAGAATCATTTGGATGTATACCCAGAAGTGGTATGGCTGGATCTTGAGGTAGAGCTATTCCGAGATTTCTAAGATATTTCCAGAGGTAAACCTCAAAAATGAAAGGTAGATAAATAATGAGAAATTATTACAAAAGAAATGTTAGAATATTGGTAGATAAAAGTTGTTTATTGTTAAAGTTAAAATTGTTGGAAAACTATTTTCAGACAGATAATCAAAAAAGATGGCGAAAAAGAGGAGAGAAGAAATAATTTCCAATTTCCAGAAGTGTAAATGAAGCTAATATGGGATTATCATACCACAAAGACTAAAAATGAAAAGAATTATAGCATTTTATAGTTTTGAACCTAATACTGACCATTTTAAAAGACATTAACATGATCCTTGGAAGGCACAAACTATTTTCACTTTAGAATAAACAGATAATCAAAAAATTCCTGAATCTATTAACAAAATTCAATTTGTAATTAAAAGTTCTGCAAAAATGAAAACTTCAGGTCCAATCATTCTTAAAAGTTAATCCCCTTGCACCAACTGCAGACAGACTGCTGTCCAAAAAGGACAAAACTCGGTAGCAGGGAAGTCGACAGCCTAACTCTGCCAAGACAGGGTAGGTAAGTCCTTCATAATCCCTGCTCTGCAACAAATGTCTGTCAGAGAAACAGGACCCAAAGCCTGAAGATTGATGCTGGAATGTGTGGAGAGAAAACGGGAACTGTCCAGGCAGTTATTGGTATGTTCTTTCTTAGTTTTGGAAGCTGCAGGCTCTGCACTTCCTATATAAGCAAATATATTTATCCCTCTCAGGTCTCTGAGGTGGTTGAAGAATAGACAGATAGAATCTTATAGTTAAATTTTGAACTTTTTAGGAACCAAGAGGGTGTTATAGATCTAAGAAGATACTCTTAAAAGTGTGTTTCAAGATAGTATGAATGTTGAGTCACATATAGACCTTTAAACTCATGGAGTTGGGTAGATAGTAGAATGTTAAAGTCAGGGGCCAAATAGGTATAAACTGAACATTGGGAAGGTATACTGGGCCAATTTAATCTCATAAATGTGGCATATTTATATCTATTGTTTTGTATAATACTTACTGTTATAAGAGAAGGAACCAGCTGTTGGACTGAAAGGGGAAACCTCTGGAGGGAAGAGGGTGGAAGGGCGGGTTAGGAAGGGGGAATAGGGAGGGGTTTGTTACTGAGATGTAACTTGAAGAAAAAAAAATAAAGTATTATAAAAAAAAATTAATCCTATAAGATATTTTATGACAAAAATATTATATATTTTATATAAATTGCTTCAGAATTTAAAGAATTGATACTTCACAATCTATTTCATGTGTAGAGCTATGTATGCACAGGCAAAACAAAGACGTGGGAGAACACCCTAAAGAAAAATAACTGTCTTAGTTAGGATTTTCATTGTTGTGAAGAGACACAATGACCACGGCAACTTTTATATAGGAAAACATAAAATTGTGGCTGGCTTACCATATCAAAGGTTTAGTCCATTATCATCAGGGCAGGAGGAATGGTGGCAGGCAGGCAGACATGGTTGGTGCTCCATGGAGGAGCTGAGAGGTATATATCTTAATTTGCAGACACCAGAGGAGACTGCGTGTTCCATATAGGGTGGAAGCTGAGCATATATGGCCACAACGCAAACCTCCACAGTGACATTTCTTCCAAAGCCACACCTACTCTAACAAGACACACCTCCTAATAGTACCACTACCTGTGGCAAAGATTTCAAACACATTAGTCTTTGGGGACCTATTTATTCAAACCACCACTTATGCTAAAAAGGACACAATTGTCATATCTTTCATGATCATGGGGTTAGGGACAGTCAACAAAGTACTAAAAAACTGAATGCAATTGAAACCAAATCATCAAAACATCATGACTATTAATTGGCTTACTCCAAGAAGGTTATTTTTAATGTAAAATATAATCCACCACAATAATAAACAAAATAAAATGATATAAATAGTTTCAATATGAACAATAGAATAAAAGCATTTGACACCAAAATCGATTCATTACACATTCTAAGTAAATGAGAAAAGAAATATAGCTCTATAAGCCAATGAAAGTATCCAAGGACAACACTTTAACTGTGCTAAGAGCTAAGACCAGAAACACAGGTTATGCTCATTACAAAATACTGTACGCTTTACTCATTATGACAGAGATTGTATTGTGTTTGTGAAGGAAATAGTAAGTCATAGTTTGCTCACAAGTTGGAAAGGAATACTGTTTATGCTAAAATTTCCAAGGAATCTATAAAAACTACACAAACAAAAGAGTAGAATATTTAATGGGGGAGTTTAGTGAACTTACAGGACACAAGGGTCAATGTATAAATGCCATACTTACTATAAAAAGAGAAATCGATTAGAAATTAAAATTAATAATGATACTTACAATGATCATAAAATATGTTATTTCTTCTGTATCTATCACATAGATATATGTTCAGTATGTATTTATTTATCAAAATATATCAGTTTAATCTGAACAAAGCTATGAAACTTTGATTAAAGAAAGCCCAAATATTTTTAAATGCAGTTTTATTTTGTTCATAATTGCATGACAGTATCTGTGAGATTTCAATTTTTAAACTTTTAAAATGATTTTTTTTACAAAATGATTTTAGACAATTTCAGTCTGACTTTGGGCATGGCTATGTGGCATGCACATGGATGCTCACAAATGTGTGTGTGTGTGTGTGTGTGTGTGTGTGTGTGTGTGTGTGTGTGT
>CAJQZJ010033689.1:1743778-1764283 GCA_907164525.1 Lophiomys imhausi | reverse complement strand
TGTGTGTGTGTGTGTGTGTGTGTGTGTGTGTGTGTGTGTGTGTGTGTCCTTATAGCCTAAATAGCTACAGTTATTATACTAACCAGAAGTGTCAGAAAATGGTCCAGTGGTTCCCCAAGTTGAGAGTTACAGTGGAAGACTGGCTACAGTGTAATATAAGGAAGTTTTGGCTTGTGGTAATGCACTATTATATTTGTTAGTGGCCAGTCATGGGCCTTTGCCAAAACTTACATAATTGTATGTTAAAGGTATTTTCCTCTGTGTAATTTATATTTTAATCTAAGAAACATAGGGAAAAAGGCTTTTTATTCAACAGGCAACCCCTTACATATCCCCCTTTAATTTAAATCTCCTTCTAAATTAGTTCATTTTAATTAAGTTTAACAGTCAGGTGGTATTAAATCAAATTGTAATATTCTTTATTCATATGCTAGGAGTTAAGGAATTAAATTCTAAGTAAAGGCTTGTTATTTTTTCCAATAAAATATGTTAGATGAATTCAGAATGCATGAAAATAAGGGAATGCTTTTATTGCAGAATGACAATTTCAAAAATATATCCTGTAGGTGAATAGCTCACATTTTCAAACTTGCTTTCTTACCTCATATTTGCATTCATGTATCTGTTTACCAGGACCAACAGTAAAGCCATTATTCTTAACTCACTAAATATAGCTTGCTATTCAGTGACAAAGTGACAAGTAAAAATACAGTAAAATCCCAAGACTGGGGCCTTCTGAAACATTACAATAATTATGCTGAAATTCTGCATAGATATGTGCATTTATCTGACTGCAATTTGGGTCAGATGTACCATTCTAGATGATAAATAACTCAAAAGAATTTAGTGGTGTTTGTCTAAGAATAACTAGCATACATAAACACTATGTATAATTACAGAAAAATTCACAGATGAAGGCTGTAACATTAATGGGGTATGTAAAAATAAGATTCAATTGATAAAAATTTAAGCCCTTCAAAGAGGGAGAGAAAAGGTTGACACCTTTAAATGTAACCTTTCATTATTACAAACCTCTGGGAACTGTGGGAAGGAGACACACACACATCTTCTTTAATAGTCCTTTGGGGGCGAACATGCATATGTTAACATTACATGCATCTGCTTTTTGGTTCCTCTGCCCAATTCAGAATCATCAGTCTAAGGCCTATTCTACTCAGGCTAGCTGTTTCGAGCAACTAATCAAAAACACTTTGGCTGCAGCAAATTCAACAGATAATTGGTCTTTTGGCCTTAATTGATTTGAAATACACATTATTTAAAAATTAAAGGACAATGGACTTAATTTTGTAATAAGAAGAAAGTGGGGTTTTTAAAGGTTGAGTTGATGGGATTTAGTGTAGACAAATGAGCTATTAGCATCCTTTATGCAATCCATTAGTTGCTAATGGTTTTAGGGACATCTGTTGATGATGCTGAACTTGATCAATTTGGGGTGTAACTTTCCTGTTGGGAAATACAACCATCCAATCATTACGAAATTTAAATGAGATTAATGCTTGCATGTCGACCATCACATACAACTCTTTGTTTTGCTTGTCAACCCCTCATTCAGAAGAATAAAATGGCTATATAAGGAGGATGTCTGTGGTGTTGGTTTATAACAAAACTCTGAACATATGAATTTTTTAAACAAATACAAAATAATTTCATAACATTTCTCTGTGAAAGAGCTTACAGATACATCTTTATAGTGTAGCTAATTAAAGGGGGAAATTAAAAATTCCTCTGAACTTAAACAAAAAATTTAAAATAGTGCATCTCAATTTTTGTGTAAATGATACTCATTATCTTTGAATTTTCACTCCATGTTGCTGTAGCATATTCACTTCTCATGACTTCATGACATTCATACTGGATGAAGATTTGGGTTAGGTCCAAGGCCAATATATTGAAGAATCTATAGATTTCATATTGTCTGCATTTTGTGTATGTTACTATCCCAGTGAACACATGCTTAAAGCCTAACAGCCCATCATAGTTACACTATGTTGTAGAGAGACTTTTGAAGCCTGTTAGCTCACTGACAAGTGGCAAGGATGCAGTTCTTCAATCAGCCAGGTCTGGTTTTGACCTTTCATTCTGCCTTATAGTGATGAGACTTTGCTTCATCTGAGACTCAGTTTTTTCAGATCTAGCTTGAGAATTAAAATAATTAGCACCTAGAGTAGTTTGGACACAGAATAAAAATAAAATTAAATCTGCAAATATCGGGGCCCGTTTTTACACATTGTAGCAATCAGGTAGTATAAATTAATTAAAACTCTATCATCAGCCTAACATTAGTCATGCACCTCCAATCCCTCCATCCAGAACCTTCTAAATCTGGACTACAGGGTCCACTAGTGTGTGGCCTTAACTGCTAAGCTTTGCAGGATTTCTGTTCAGTCATTCTGGAGAGAATCTCCACTCTTGATATAAATTCCATTAATCATTCCTCATGTTCAGGATCTGTGCACCCTGTCTTGTTTTCAGCAAACATATTCATTTATTCCTGGAATTTTCTGTTCTCTACCACCACTGTCACTCAACTAGTGTCTCCGATTTAATCCTTCCTTTTTTTGTATGAAATTTGGAACAGAGACCAGACCCATACTGAGATACGTTGTCCTCTATTTGAATAATTCCTGAAGGTAATATTTCTATTATTTTTATTTTTATCTAGCATCCATTTTTCATTCTCTTTAATATTTCCAGGTTAAATTCTTCCTGCAATATATGACCATACATACTAAAATCAAAACTAGTTTAAAATCACAAAGCATATTATAAAAATGTCATACTGAGTAATGTAATTTACAACAAGATTTTAAAAGGCATATGCACATTGTACTCTATGTAGGTACATATTTGAAGCTTACATGGTAAAGGGTTATTATACAGTATAATTAGTTTTCATCTCTTCTCACAAGGATTACAAAAAAGTAAAGGCAAATATATTAAAATATTAGGAGTGAGTATGTGTGTGTGCATGTGTGTGCATGTGTGTGTATGATGTTCTATGTGAGCGTAAACATGATTTCATTTTTCCAAATAGTATCAGCAATCCAGATTTTATGTCAGACATAGCAGTAATAACAGGTGTGAATTGAAGTATATTGATAAAAAGAGATTTTCGTACTGATTTTGTAGTTGTGAGCTATAAGATACTCACATAATAAGTATCATAAAGACAGAAAATAATTTTCAAAGTGCTGATGAAGCATAGATACTATACCAAAAACCAATAATACATACAGCATAATCAATTGTTAAATACGCTATGCAGTCATGTGTGATAAACTAAGACATATTTTTGGGTTTAAGAGTACCACAGATATGACCTCTCTCACTCAGGACCATCGACTTGACAGTGAGAAAGTCTCGAGATGGTCCACAGAAGCCCTGGCCAAGTCTGTTCTTACTGGAGGCTAAAAACATTACAGTAATATTAATAAGAGTTAATAAGAGCTCATCTGCTCTTGGGGCTCTCAAAAATAATGCCCTGTGGATAGGTGGGAAGGAAGTAGACTTTTAGAAGTCTATTCACTTTCAGAAGTTCAAATCTCTTCACTTAGATTTGGGGAGCATGTTTCTCCAGAGTGGTCCCATTAGAGGGAGTGGCAGGTATCACGGGCACTTAAAGAAGAGGCTTTAGATGGACAGAGCTTTCTATGAATCGCTACTGTCATAAAACAGGCTTCTACCACAAGGACATAATTCAGTTGCTGGAGGCCATGTGGAGACACCTGCTCATTTCCTAACAGGGGTCCCAAACACAGAGAGCAGCACAGGGCTTTCAAGGTTTTCCCCAGCTTGGTAGATAAAGCACCATTCAGCTGGCTCCTTGGAGAAGCTATTACGGAAATTAAAATGCCCCTTTAAACGTCTGGTAAGTCCCTCCTGGAACCTTGCTTTATCCCCTATACCATCTTACTCTAGGTGAAAAGGAAAATGCTTGTGGATAATGTTCATTGCGTGGGGACTATCCAAAGCAATGAATTGCTTTTCGAGTTGATTAAATGCTAAAATGAAGCTCTTTGATAACCACGAGGGCTGACTATTGTAAGTGTACTCCAGTGTCATGAATATTACTGCTAATACATGATAAGATTTTTAAAAGGACATAATAAAGTGTAATAAAGAATAGATCACTTCCTTCCCTTTTGAGGTTTAGAAAGAACTATTTGGTCTTCACATGATAGCAAAAGGAAAGTCCTTTTAAAGTGAATGACTTAGGCAGGGAGGTTGTAAAATGAGATTAATAGCTTAAATGAATGGCCTTTTCAACAAGCTGTGATGAGGTTAAAGATATTTTAATATCAAAAACGGGAATTTAAAGAGAACACAATTTCATATTTGTGCTCTAACAGTGAAAGAAGCTGTTGGTGATTAAGAATGGCACTTAGTTCTCAGTGGACATGGCTTAGCTGGATGGGTTGTGGCTTGAGTATGTCACAGCGCTGAAGGAATTAATACACTCAGTAGCTAGAAAGACTAACGCTGGAAAGAGCTACTGTACTCGGGGTCAATTTTTCAAGTTATGCTATAGATAGGTTGTTTTGTAGAATGTCAAATGAATGTATTAATTAATAGTCAAATAAATGTCATAATGTAAATGACTATATAATAAGACAAATTCTTATTAGAAAAGTATTAAAGTCTTAATACATATAGTGTGTGTGTGTGTGTGTGTGTGTGTGTGTAAATAAGGCTGGAGAGGTGGCCAATGGTTAAGAATGGGTACAGTACTGCTCTCTCAGAGGATCAAAATTCAATTCCCAGTGCACATGTTGGGAAGCTCACAGTTGCCTGTAACTCCACTTCCAGATTACCAGATGCCATCTTCTGGCCTCAGGGAGTCCTATCCTCACATGCAAAAGCCCATACACACACACATAGTCATAATTAAAATTTTTTAAATTATGTATATTATTATATATAATATGTATATAATTATATATAATGATACATTATTATATATTATCATATAATAATAATAGTTACTATTATCAAAACATGAGATTATGTTATCCAAAATAAACTATGTCTGTTCATCTTCACTTGTTTAGATTATTTAAATGTTTGGTGCAATGTTTGTTAGAGTAATATGGATAACCATTGTCTAAGTTTCACTAGCAGTCCAAGCATTATGTAAATAGTTCAACAACATTAGTATTTCATTAAATCATTGATACAATGCAAAATGTTTAGCACACATGCTAGAACTGAACCTCCAATTCTTCTTTCTCTGACTTAAATGTCAATGAAACTTGTATGTGTGACATAATATGGTTAAAGCATTTGATTTAATTTGTTAATAAGGCACTTATTTCTAAAAGACTATAATGATATTTACAAATTTTATAGGGTAGCATCTATTGCCCTTCTTTATTCTGCCTTTCATAATGGCAATTACTTTCTCTTTGCTCTTTGCTTATATTGCAGAAGATGATGAGAACCAAGGTCAAATATTCTGCCGTCTATCTCAGTAACTTAGCTCGCAAGTTATCCCTCTCAGAAGTTTGAAGTTGAACTGACTATAAAGAGGACAAGTAAGTGCCCCATGAGGTAGTAAAATAGTGCAGTAGCAGGAACAGTAGTTGGGACATGGAGTGGCCTAATTACCTTCAAGGTAAAGGTTGATTCTCCCGATGACTGAGACTTCTTGCCATACATGCTTGTCTTCCAGATGGCTGCTGACTTTAAAAGTTCTCAGTATTCTGAATAAGGTAAGATATTCAAAACGATATCCAATCAGGGTGTATATAAACACATGATTATGTCACCCAAGGTAAATATTTCAAATATATATTTTATTTTCTATGTTTCTGAGTAAATGGATAACAATTATTATTTTAGTTAATAACAATATTAAAAATTCAGAGCAACATACTGAAGGCTCATTTCAGGAGAACAGTCACAAAAAAATAATTATCTGTTTTTGAGAAATAAAGAAACATTGCTGGATTTATATTTCAGAGAAGAACTAGTGCTAAGTATTTCAGATTTCATGGAATGGGAAGACTTTACATTCAAAGGGAATACAAAAAGATGTGGTAGAAGAGACTAACTAGGTGTAAAGAAAATCTTTTTCCCAAATCGTGGAAAAACTGGGCTCCCTGAGGCACACAGAGTGGTAGAACAGGCACTTAGAGATCAGAAGGTGTAACCTACTCGATAATTCTGATGTAGACTTGGAGGATTTTTCTATGTAAAGATCACAATAATGTATACATGGAACTAGAATAGAAAACCAAGATGGCATCCAAGGGTTGAACAAATAGATACAATCCTAGCCAGACAATAAATCAGCCAGTCCCTGAACCCCTGGTTTGACTTCCTATTTTGCTGTTTCCTGATTGCCTTACTACTGCATGATATATCTGCATGAGTGTGTACTGGGCATGACATTACCAGGGACAGGATCCGGTATTTCATGATGTTCCACAGTCTTCTGTCTCATCACTCCCAGCTAAGTATGACAATCATCTACCTTGGTGATTAGAGAAAATAATTTGCTAATTTCCTCATTTTCTGCAAAAGCATGAAACAAGTTCTGCTGATGTTGAACTTTGAGAAATATCTGATCATGTCTTCTGAAGCCTCTTGTCTCATTTTCATAAGAACTGGGATTAGAGGGGTCCATGACCACCCACTACTGGATCTTTTTTCCTGGGCTGTTCAATTCTTGAACTGAATGAATCTGCTTCCGTTTTGTTTTGTTGCTGTTGTTTGTTTGCTTGTTTTGTTTGGTTGTTTGGTTGGTTTTTGTTTTGTTTGTTTGTTTTTTACCTTGTCTTGTTCATTCCTATACAGCAGTAAGACAGAACTAGCTGATATCATGTGTCCCAGGTCCAGCAAGTGTTGTTTGAAATCACTGAATACCTTATCACACCCAGAGTAAAAATACAATCTATTCCCAATAGAGGAAGACATTTCTGACCTCATCTCGGTGTACTTTGAACTGTTGTCATCCCATTTATTTTCTTCTGCATCCTGCTGCAGTAGGTGTCCTTCAGCACCTGGACATATTTAGCTAGCCTTTTCTGTAGGCATTTTGCGACTTTCCTAAGAGTGTAAGTTGTTATTTTGGAGACTCCTAGCTGAGGTTCGAAGTAGCTTCCTCAAAGGCATGCCTCATGCACCTTCTAGCAGAACAGCCATTCACCAGACATCTTTCCATCGTTCATGGTTTTCACCAGACATCTCTCAATAGCTCATGGCCCCACGTGGTATTCTGTTTCCAAAGAAGCAAAGGACAGAGATGGCTTTTGCTTCCTGATTCTTGGTCTAGAAGATATGTTTCTAGAACCCCAAACACTAACCTGAGCAGCAGCTGTAGTGTCCTCACTTCTGTATTGCTCTGAGGCGTGTGGAAGTCAGAGACAGGAGAGCTGCCAGAAGATACTGATGTAGAAGTTCACTCTGTGCACAAAGCTGAGCAACACAGAGGTCCTGCCTTAAAGCGAAGGTAGAGAACCAAGCATGTGATGCATCCTCTAAGATCTCCATATGTGCCACACACTGTACACACACACACACACACACACACACACACACACACACACACACAAACACACACAAACACACAGTGAAAGAGAGAGAAACAGACAGAGCACTGATACATAACACAAATGAAAAAAATAATAATTTTGTTACAATTTCTTAGCTTGTACCTATATATTTTTAATTAATTATTTATTTTTTCTTCAAGTTACATCTCAATCGCAATCCCCTCCTTACTCCCCCCTCCAGTCCCACCCTCCCACCCTCTTCTGCCTCAACCCACCCAATCCCATCCTTTTTTTTTTTAAGTTTAAGGTATATCTTTTCCCCCCCAACAGATCCCATTTTCAGTCCAATAAATGCCTCTTTCTCTTATAATAATAAATACAATTCACAACAACAGAGGTAATTAGGCCACAATTATGAGAGTTATATGGCTTAGCATACATTCCCATTGTCCAGTCCATATGTATTTGGCACCTGATTTAATGTTTTACTATCTAACCATCTCTATGTGTTTAAAGTTCTGTATCTAACTCAGCTTTCATACTAACTTGCATCACAATTTTAAAAACATCTTCTTAGATCCAGGGCACTCTCTTGATTCCTAAACAACTCAAAATTTAATTATGAGACTCTAGCTATCTATTCTTCAACCACCTCAGACCTGAGAGGGATAAATATATCTGATTATATAGGAAGTGCAGGGCCTGCAGCTTCCAAAACTAAGAAATGACATACCAGTGGCTGCCTGGACAGTTCCCATTTTCTCTCCATATATTACAGCATTGATCTTCAGTCATTTTTCCCCATTTCTCTGACAGATATTGATTGTAGAGCAGGGGTTATGAAGGACTTGCCTACCCTGTCTTGGCAGAGCTAGGTTGTCGACTTACCTGCTTCCAATTTTTGTCCTTTTTGGACAGCATTCTGTCTACATTTGGAGCAAGGGGCTTTTTCTGCTAAGAGATAGGCTTGCCACTCATTCAATCATCTCCCACTGGAGATTCCTCGATGCTCATCTTCTACTTGGAGTAGAATAGGGGGTGCTGTCAGGAGTTGACATGTCTCGATATCAAAAAAATCTGAAGTTAAGCGAACATTTTTGAATGCCATATTCTGCAGATCTCTTGAGGTTTTTGAAGAGGCCCTATCTATCTCTTATATTAGGATAAGCAAATGTTGTTTGTCTCTTAGCAAGTTGATTTCTGATTAGCTTAGAAAATAACTATAGTAGACTGTCATAGCACCTAACAAAATGACAGGCTTCCATGACTATTAGTTTACATTTCTTAATTATCCTAAGCAGTTTATGACAATTAGTAGCCAAAGGCCGAAACTTCACATTTCATTTTTTTTCTTTATCCCCTGATCCTTCCACCCTGCTTCTCTGGAGTGGGGTGTCCCTATATAACAGTCCCTCACCCCAGTTCATAGGTCATATGAGGGCCAGGAGCCTCCTCATACAATGGGGGTCTACGAGGCAGTATCACCGGTGAAAAGTGTCTTATGGCCAGGGGGAAAGAACTAAAAAACCAAACAAACAAATAAGCTGACAACAGATAAAAAAGAATAAAAAAATAAAAATAAAAGAATAAAAAATAAAAAGTCATGTCCATGTTCCCTTTGGTGCGTTGGTCTTAGTATCGATATCCTCTACTATATAGCTAAAATTCTACTATAAGTGAATAGATGCCATATTCATCCTTCTGAGTCTGGGTTAGCTCACTCAAATGACAGCACATGCTGGCGAGGGTGTGGAGAAAGGCGAACTCTACTCCATTGCTGGTGGGAGTGCAGGCTTGTGCAACCACTGTGGAGGTAATTTTGGCTATATCTTAGAAAACTTGGAATAGCTTTGCCTCAGGACCCAGCCATACCACTTCTGTGTATACATCCAAATGTCTCCTCACGGAATCACAAGGAAGTTTCCTCATCTATGTTCATAGCAGCCTTATTTGTAATAGCTAGAAACTGGAAACAACCCAGATTTCCCTCAACCGAAGAATGGGTTAAAAAACTGTGGTACATCTACACAATGGAATATTATTCAGCTATCAGCAACAATGAAATCATGCAATTTGCAGCCAAATGGATGGAACTAGAAGTGCCTATATATTTTTAATTGGATGTTTTGTTTTTTTGTGGCTCTTGCATCTACTATCTTTTTCTATTACCTACAGACTTCTATCTACTCAGGAATATGAATCACATGCTGTTCACTGACAGAGACTGTCTGCTCTGGGAAATTTAAGTGTGTCATGTTCAAATCTTCATTTAACAGTAAGTGGATTTTCTGTTTACAAATATGTGATCCTTTACCATTATGCTGAACAATAATTAGCAAGATTTTAAAGAGCAAGTTCATTGTCATGGACTGAGACTGGGAAATTGAAATAAAGAAATATAGACACAATTATTTTTAATCTCAGAATGACTGGGAGAATGGAAACAAATCGATTCTTAATGCATTTTCCTGGACCCATCCCTCTGACTCTTATATTTGGTAAGTATACTTTGAGTTTCCTTTATCTGTTTGCCTTTGATGATTTTAAGCACACTGAAATCTTAACAACTGGTATCTTCATTTATTTAGCCCTTATATAAGAATTTAGAATAAAACTCCATTGCTCCCTTCAATAGCCAGGACACACTCTGAAAAAAATCACTGAATGGCATGGAAAACGTAGAATTTGGAAAGTAACAATATAGCAATATTTGATTATTAAACAATAACTTTTTCTAAGGATTACCCTTCTTTCAGAAAAGAAGGAAGTAAAGAGGCTATTAGAAATTGTCCACAAGCATGCATAACAGTATCCAAAGTCAATATCACACACTGTTGTCATGTTTATGACATCATGTTCTGATTATCCCTTTGGGGATTTAGGGAAAATGCTAGCGTAGCTTCATCTAGCTTGCATTCTTTCTTGTACTTATTCAGGTGTTACCTACAAATGTGGGCAGATGTACTTCTCCAGCCAAATGATTATGGGTTTGTTCATTGTGTTTTTAGTTCTTGAGGATCATACCTAATAGAGTAAATGTTCAATGTAAAATCTTATAAAATAAATAAGTCTGTTTATTAGAATAGAAATGTTTTTCCTCATGTCTTGTCTTGGAGTCTAATATGGTGGAAAGAGAATATAAATTTTACTTCTTCCTTGAATCCAAAAGTCATTTTGATATGTATCCTCAAATTGATTTGTCTGTGGTTTTACATAATCCCCAAGTAGCTGGGATAATTAGTTCTGCTGAAATCACAGCAAAATTATAAATGGCAATGTGGGAATTCATGATAATCTACCTGTAAGTTCTCATGGTAGGAGATGCTTGCAGTAATTTATGTTATAGAACAGCTATGGACACTCATCTACAGGTGAAAAGTTTATTCCTTCTTGTGTAGTTGAGCCTAGTAGCATAGTACAAACCTTAGATGCAGATACTAGGTTGCTACTCTTTATGTTCCAGTGTGCTAGGCTGAAATTACTCCTGGGAGATATGAAATATTTGCCCAAGTAATCTAATAAGCAAACTGTGGATAGGCCTGAACTGAACCATATTTTTGATGCAAGAATACCAAACAAACAACCCTCCACAGATCTGTTGGGTTACGCTTCATTTATTTTAGCCCAACCTCTGTCAGACCGCCTACGGGTTTCAAAACAACTTTCCATGAAGTGTGTTGTGGCAGTACGTATTTGATACAGGTTCCGTGAGATTAAGGAAAGCCGTAGTGCTCCATGTTTATATTTCCAGCACTAAGAGGCTGTGGCAGGGGGAGGGTTACCGTGAGTTCAAGGCCACTCTGAACTACAGAGTGAGCCTGTGACCAGCAGAGGATGCAGTAAGAGGTCTTGTCTTAAAACTTCTCCCTCTAAAAAGAATTTAGAGTGTTGAAATTACATGAAAAAATCTTAATCTTTTATAATTTATGTTCATGTTTCCAACCAGAGAAAATAATCCAGGTTTCTACTGGCCTTTGCCATTCTTTCTACATGCCTTACTCTTCTGTGATCTAGTGGAGTTATTAATCATATTCTGGGATTGGAAAAGAGGTATAGAGTAGTCAAACACACAGAGCATTGACTTTCGTTTCTTTTTTATCCAGATTCTAATCATTAGTGAATTTGTTTTCTTTATTTTTCCTTCAAGAAGACTTTCTAGGCATTTTCTTTCTTTCAAATCACTCTAAGAAGTAAACACTACCTTTCATTTGGTCATTAATCTCAGCTTTTTTGTGTTTGTGTCCCATGGGTAAATTGTACTTCTCTAACAATAGTGTCAAGTTTTAGTATCCTATTTTAATTCATTCAGCTCCTTTCACTGCACTAAGACAGTTGTAAACATAAGGCATTTCATAGACACAGTGAACATCTCACAATTAGCCTGCAAATTCTCTTTTATGACACTTACTTTGTAACACTAATTAAAACCTTCACTAATTTGTTCTGAACCAAAGTGTAGGCAACAGAATTTTCATTCAGTTTCTTAATAAAAATTTGTGACTGACAAATTTTCACCTTAGATAAAGTTTTTGTGAACTACCTACAACTGCAGTGAAGCTCAATCTGTCAACATAAATCAAGAAATACAACTGAAAACATATCTCCCAAATCCTCACCTTTGGCCCTAAAAATTGAAAGATACTGGCCTCTGAAACTACATTGGGTTTTTACAAGATAGTGTCTGATCCGACATCCGTGTCTGCTCCTTCTTATTATGTGTTAAATTGATGTTCTAAATCTTTGTTTGTGTTTCAGAAACTCATGGCATATTTCAATTCTATTTACACTTATTTATATTTCAAAACATCAGCCTAAAGTAAAGAGAATTCAGTACAGTCTACAAAATAAAACGGTGTGCTTGGGCATTTATCAATGCCTTTGCAGTCAAAAAAAGTCAATGAAAAGTGCTGAAAGCAAAGGTGTCTTATGGAATACCTTGCCCTAGATGGGTTACCATATGGCCCCAGTGCAAGAGGAAGCTGTGAGCCCTCATGTGACCAATGTACTGAAGGGACTTGATATGTGGAGTCCCCCTCATCTGAGGAGAAGGAGAGAAGGGAGATGAGGGTAGGAAGGTGGCACCAGGAGGGGGGCAGGGAGGGGGCTGTGACTGAGATGTAACTTGAATAAATAAATGAATGTTGAAAATAAAGCTAGAACAAAAATAGCAAAGCCCAGATTTCTGACTTTCTGTCCTAGGAATTGTACTACTTATGGAGTATAGTGAGCTTCAGCTCTGGAATCAAGAACACCAGAGTTTATAAAATACTTAACTGTAGACTGTCTACCTCAATGGACTTGAACATCTCTGTGGTATCAGGATTACTTCTTTTTTTTTTTTTAAGTGAAAGCTATGTTCAAATAGACTACTGTAAATAGTTAAGAAATTAAACTATTTAAAAATTTACAACCAATACCTGACACAGTCTTTGACCATTATGTGCCTAGAGATGTGAACACTTTTATATGTAACTAGCATCTTTCCTTATTTCTAGAATTTTTGTCATTTTTAAGTTTATTTTAGGGGAATCCAACATTGTGTCATTTGTTTGTTTTAATTTGTCTTTTTTCATTTGAGGTTTCTCAGACCTTATTTATGAATATATAACTTTGTTTTTATAATTACCCTTTTATTTTTACCTTTATGAGGAAATAGTCATTATTCTGATCTTTTTTGGGGGCTACATACTCCTGTGTGAATCAACAGGAAATGAGGTGGGAAGAGGGCTATAGTCCCAGGTGAGCACTTGAAGAAGATGCACATACTGCTGTTACCAGGTCACATGCCTGTAGATCTAGACGATTTGCTGTAGACTATGTGCAGAGAGAAGAACTGAACCTGCAATCACGTAGCCTAAGGCTCGTAGTGAAATGTAGAGAAGTCACAGATGTCCACAGAAACCTGCAGGAGAAGCAAAAGTAGACAGGCGAACGCCACCCCAGAGGCCGATCCTCTTCAGTGTGTTTTGACATATCAATTTAAAACTCCTTGTGAAGGAATTCTCCCAGTTCACAGTGAACTGAGCAAAGGGAATGAACAGAAACTTTAAGATCTTGGAGGAAGGCAGACGTATCTTCATTTCTTTCTCCTTGGTCCATCAGGAAATGTGATATAAACCACCTTGCTGTCACAGTGTTCAAATAGCTGCACCTTTTCTCTGTGACCTTTAAGGGACTTTTATTTAAACCCATAATGGGTATTTCTACACAGAAGAAAGAAGTAGAAAGGAACCTACAAATTGTACCAGGCTGTAGATAAATCTGTATCTTTGTAAAAATTCCTTAGAATTTAAATCATTTGTAATCTAAATATGTCTAGCCTGGGCTTACAAAAATATCCAGCTAATTTAATACGTGACTTAATCTTTCTCTGCCTTTGGGCTGTTCATTCTGGAGTCATAGCAAGACTGAGACTTAATGGAAATCCACCATTAATTGGAGTCTGCTGGAAAAAGTGTGTGATTTAAAAATTATTTTTATAAAATCCGTCATACACCAGAAGTAGAAAATTGAAGGCTAATGTCATTTATTATTATTATTATTATTATTATTATTATTATTATTATTATCATTATCATTATCATTATTTTAATAGGCATGGATGGCATAATCCATCACAAAATATATAAAGGAAAATTAACAAGTCAATTTTCAAATTCCAAGTCTCTCTTAGATCAAATGAAATTTATATAGGCGATTTTTTTTTCTGAGACAAAGCAAAGGCTCATGAGCAGATCTAAGAATCCTGAGCAGAATTGCTTAGTCTGATACAATCATTAAATACTTACATTTCTTCATAAATCTTAAGGACATCAGTTGTCAGCCAGTCTGGGCTAGATGCTGGGTGTTCAGTTTCTGGTTCCTGTAATAGTACAGAAAGGAAGATATGAAGTATAAGAATTGTTAAAGCAACAAAAACGCCTCTGTGTGTTTTCTTTTGAGAGGAAAGGTAATTTGTTAAGAAACCTCTTTGACAGGATGATGGAGCATACTTCTTCTGTTTTTCTCCCACCACGAAGAGCCCTGAGAATCAAAGGCAAGCTAGGCTTGCCATAGTGCATTGACTGACAATTAGATTTTTTAAACCCCAGGAAATAGGATCTCATAATGCTACCTAATGGGATTCTGAAATAAAGTAGACTGCTCTCAGGTAGCATCAGGTAGCAAAATTAAAAGAAAAGCACAGAAACTCGATTATTACTGGAACCGGCTCGTTAAGTCAGCTGCTGTCACAACTAGAAGCCGCTTTAAGTCTGCAGCAATATTGCATATTTTCAGTGTCTTGTTCCATCAGAGATTATTATGCTTCATAAAATTAATAAACGTAAATCAAATGTTGGCATTCTTTACACATGAAAATCTTCGGAGGTTTGTTTTCTATAGACCCTTCTCCAAAAGCAGCATAATTTCATTAAGATGTCATGACAACAGGATTTGAATGTGATGACTTAATAATTATCTGCTATTATTAGAACCTCATAATTTTAAGCATTCCACAGTGCTCTGCAGTATTCAGGTATTGATGAAGCAGTTCACAAAGTAATCATTCTAAGGGGTGCTTAGACATTCAATAGCAATAATGGAAATGCAATAATGAAAACCATGGCTTATTTTACCATGAAATCTAATGCCCTGACAACAAAGGATATTAATGTTCAACATTTGTTATTTCACTAAAAAGTTCCCCATTGAACTGCACTTCTTTCCACAATTTTCCTGTACTTCATTATTAACAATGATCCAAAATTAATGGAAGGAATCCAAATCTGTCATTTGGAATATTCATCATCAACTAGAAATAAACCAAAAAATAAAACAAAAAAGAAGTCCATGCTTTTAAATATTTTCAAAGGGACTGTATGTAAGTGAATGATGTTATAAATTACAGTATCCTCCATATTCATAGATGTCAGTTTTCCTTTGGAATTGACAACATAAAGTACAAAAAGGAATGCTAATTTCTTTCACAAGAAAGCAGGCAAGACTGACAATAGAGGAATGTGAACACTGGGGGTGCCTCCTCTCAAGGTAGAGGTACCAGCCCTCTGACTGTTCACCTTGGTTTGTTTCTCAATGTATCTAGATTTTTCCAAGTTTCAGAAAAATATATTTTGAGCCAACTCCATAGACAGGTGTCCTGCATTTTTCACAGAAGCTGAGGATGTAAGTAGATAAGATCAGGGACTCTGTGGATTTAGTAGAGTCGAGTTGCACCCCTGACACGTACCCTAACTTTAAAATATAGATCATTGAAGCCTATCTAATTTCAACTTGTTATTAATTCTTTATTCAAGAGACCAAAATCTTAATGAGCTTTTGCTGAATTCTGGGAAGCAGAGAGTTCCAAAAACTTGTTTTTTTAGACATAAAAATAGAAAAAAAATCAAATGAATTAAGAACATTTGTTCTTACTCTATAAAGTCAGAGATGCTAAGCACACAACAGTATTATCAGAATATAGCATAAAATCAAGAATACAAGAATGGACAAAATGGAAAATTTTTGTCATTTCAAAATACTAGGTGGCTATAACACAACAAACGAAATATGAAAAATATCAAGCATTTTATTTCTGCAAGAATAGCACAGAACCAATGAAGCAGAACAAAACAATGGGGTTAATGCTAAAACTACACTCTTCTATTTTGAATTTAATCATTTTGATAACATGAAGCTGAACTACTTTATGATTGCTTCTTAAAGAGAAATTTTAATTCAGGATAAATGGAGCTCTTGAAAAGGCTGAATCCTGTGTAATCATAGGTCTTCTGTCAGGCTGGGGGATGAAAACAAAGAAGCCAATAGGAATGATGGTTATGTGCAAAGTCTTTGGGACCAGGAGACCTAGCTGTGAAGACTCATTCTTTCCTAGAGTCTAACTGGTCTTTCTAAATCGCATTATCTCCAGCCATTCAGTGAGGTTAGTGGTAGTAGTTGCCTTGTACAGTTGTTCTCATGTTAAATATTGCATTAACAGTATGTAACACATGTCTGGACACAATGTACATGTAATAATAAATTGCAGGTATCCTTATTTGGTCACGGTTAAATAAAAATTAAAGGATAAATGGCCACATCCCGCTCCTGTGGGAATTTTGTGAACTTTGAATATGTTCTACTGAGAGATTGAATGAAAGCTTAATTCCTTAAGATAAACTCACAAGCTCCTCATAACCTGAGACCTGAAAGTTAGTGACATCATCATACATTGTCACCTTCTGCTACTAAAAGACACATGCCCAGCTAGCTGTCATTGTTCTCATTCAGACCAAAGATGCCTATTGCCTCGATCTGAACAAGAGCTATTCTTTTTTTTTTTAAATACTTTATTTTTTTTTCAAGTTACATCTCAGTAACAAACCCCTCCCTATTCCCCCTTCCTATCCCACCCTTCCACCCTCTTCCCCCCAGAAGTTTCCCCTTTCATTCCAACAGATGGTTCCTTCTCTTATAACAGTAAGTATTATACAAAACAATAGATATAAATATGCCACATTTATGAGAGTTAAATGGCCCAGTATACCTTCCCAATGTCCAGTTTATACATATTTGGCCCCTGACTTTAACATTCTACTATCTAACCATCTCCATGAGTTTAAAGGTCTATATGTGACTCAACATTCATACTATCTTGCAACACACTTTTAAGAGTATCTTCTTAGATCTATAACACCCTCTTGATTCCTAAACAACTCAAAATTTAACTATGAGACTCTAGCTGTCTATTCTTCAACCACCTCAGAGACCTGAGAGGGATAAATATATTTGCTTATATAGGAAGTGCAGGGCCTGCAGCTTCCAAAACTAAGAAAAAACATACCAATACAAGAGCTATTCTTAATAGCTGCATTGCAAACTATCTGTAGCTGTGCCTGTTAAACTGAAACATTTTTGTTTCAAAATCAATTGGCACAAGAAGACTTTACATGCCTGGGGGTTTGAGGTGTTACAGTGTATTATGGCAGAAAAGATGCATGAAATAGTTGGTTACACTGTGTCTACCATTGGGAAGCAGAGAGAAATTAGTAGTGCTATCCATACTCACTCTCTCAGTTCCATTTTTCATTCTGTTCAGGAGCACAGCCCAGTTGCTGTCACCCATATAAAAGGTGGGTTTGCCTCAGATATACTTCTCTGGAAATGCCCACACAAAAAAACTCAAGAGCATGTATCCTAGGTGATTGAAAATCCAGTCAGGTGGACCTGGAGGACTACCATACACATTTTTGTTGATGAGTGGAATTGGGCGGGTTACCAAATTGTGTTTGCATTTTCTAGTGTCCTCCAGTTGAGACTTGAGTTCATTTCATATTCCTTACTTTTTTGTTTTTGTTTTTTGTTTGTTTTGTTTGTTTGGGTTTTTTGTTGTTGTTCATTAAATGCTTTTTTTATGTTTATTTATTACTTCAGGTTACATCTCCA
This sequence comes from Lophiomys imhausi, assembly GCA_907164525.1. Lineage (NCBI taxonomy): Eukaryota > Metazoa > Chordata > Mammalia > Rodentia > Muridae > Lophiomys > Lophiomys imhausi. The sequence continues at coordinate 1,746,347 of CAJQZJ010033689.1, read as the reverse complement.
TCATAGTACCCTCTTTCCACCCCTCCCAGTCCTGCCCTCCTACCTTCTACTATCTATCCCTTCCAACTCACTCCTCTCGAGTGGATTGTCCCTACTTATTAGTCCCCCACCCCAGTTCAGCAGTCCTTTGAGGGCCAAGAGACTCCTCATACACTGGGGGCCTACAGGTCAGCACATATAGGGCAAAGTATCTCATGGACAGGTAAAAAAGTCTATGTTCCTGTTCCCTTTGGTGGATTGGCTGTAGCACAGTTATGCTGTACTACATGGCTAAAATCTGATTATAAGTGAATAGATGCCATGTGCATCCTTATGAGTCTGGGTTAGCTCACTCAGGATGAGCTTCTCTAGTTCCATTCATTTGGCTACAAATCGCATGATTTCGTTGTTTCTGATGGCTGAGTAGCATTCCATTGTTTAGATGTATCACAGTTTTTTAATCCATTCCTCGGTTGAGGGAGATCTGGGTTGTTTCCAGTTTCTAGCTATTACAAATAAGGCGGATATGTGAAGAAATGTCCTTGTGATTTGGTGAGGAATCATTTGGATGTGTACCTGGGTCTTGAGGTAGAGCTATTCCAAGTTTTCTAAGATATCTCTAGACTGATTTCCATAGTGGTTGTACAAGGTTGCACTCCCACCAGCACTGGAGGACTGGTCCCCTTTCTCCACAATCTCTCCAGCATGTGCTCTCATTTGAGTTTTTGATCTTAGCTATTCTGAAAGGTGTGAGATAGAATCTCAGAGACGTCTTGAGTTGCATTTCTCTGATGATTAAGGATGCTGAGCATTTCTTCAAGTGTCTCTCAGCCATTAGGGATTCCACCTTTGTGAATTCTCTGTTTAGATCTGTTCCCCATTTTTTGATTGGATTATTTGGTTTCTTGGCATTTAATTTCTTGAGTGCTTTGTAAATTTTGTATATTAGCCCTCTGTCAGATGTGAGGTTGGTGAAGATCTTTTCCCAATCTGTAGGTTGCCATTTTGTTTGAATAACAGTGTCTTTTGTCTTACAGAAGTTTTTCAGTTTCAAGAGGTCCCGTTTATTGATTGTTGGTCTTAGATCCTGAGCTGTTGGTGTTCTGTTCAGGAAGTTGTCACGTGTGCCAATGAGTTCGTGGGTTTTCCCCACTTTCTCTTCTAATAGATTTAGTGTATCAGGCCTTATTTTAAGGTCTTTGATCCACTTGGACTTAAGTTTTGTTCAAGGTGATAATTATAGGTCTAATTTTATTTTTTTACATGTTGACATACAGTTGGACCAGCAACATTTGTTGAAGATGCTGTCCTTGTTCCATTGTACAGTTTTGGCTTCTTTGTCAAAAATTAAGTGACCATAGTTGTATGAGTTCATTTCTGTGTCTCCAATTCTATTTCATTGATCCACTGGTCTGTTTCTACACCAGTACCATGCTGTTTTTATTACTATTGCTCTGTAGTACAGGTTGAAATCTGGGATGGTGATGCCTCCAGATTTTTTATATATATATATATATATATATATACAGGATTTATTTAGCAATTCTGGGTTTTTGTTATTCCATATGAAGTTGAGAATTACTTTTTCCAGGTCTATAAAGAATTGTTGTGGTATTTTGATAGGAATTGCATTGAATCTGTGCATTGTTTTTGACAGGATAGCCATTTTTATTATGTTGATCCTACCTATCCATGAGCATGGAAGATCTTTCCATCTTCTGGTGTCCTCTTTGATTTCTTACTTAAAGGACTTGAAGTTCTTGTCATACAGGTCCTTGACTTACTTTTGTAGTTCTCAATTGAAATTGCTGTCCTATAGCAATTAACTATTAGTTTGCACCATCTATCCCCAACCCACTGCTATTTACAGTTAAAAAGCAATCTAGTTTCAATCATGGATAGAAACAAAGTTATTGGGTTGCAGTCGAATAGTTACAAAGTTTGGTACTCTTGAAATATCAAACAACTTTATTTCAAAGCAAATAGGACTTAACAAAGATGGCAAAAGCTCTGATGTTTTATTCTCCCTGATAATGACTAGGCTGTTCTGACACAGTTTCAAAGATGTGGGCCTTAGACACAGATTCTTGAGTCTGAAGTAATAGGCACTTTATTGCTCATAACAATAGTAAAATGATGATGCTAATATCATTTTGTTGTTGGTGGTGGTGATGGTGGGTCTCTGAGTTCCTTATGGTATATGAGAAAAAGTAGAATGAATAAGCATCAGCCCTAAGCCAGTTTGCCATTGTCTTCTCTTCTTTTCCCTTTGACCAGTCCTTCCATACACACAGGCACAAAAGATTTTACATGAAACTCTTGGCAATGATACAATGGATAGATTTGCCATTGTTTATTGTACATGAAAAGACTTGTAACATAATTTTTAACAGAGCTAGAGAGACTTTTAAAAACTAATGCAAGATTCTGTTTGTTAAGTGAATAGCAAAACAAAACAATTTCTCAGTTAATTTTCATTGTGAAATTATAACCAAAACAAACAAGATAAATGATATAATCAAAGCTTAAGAATTTAATTAAAATTAAATGCCTCTACATACACACACACACACACGCACACACACACACA